>CM026897.1:93402226-93464681 GCA_015227895.2 Colaptes auratus
CTTCCTTCTCCAGCTTTGCTTTATGCTTCCCTCTTTTTCCCCACCTGACTCCATGAAGCAATGAAAGCTGGAGAGCAAGTGGAAATCTCTCTGTCAGCCAAGGAGAGAACGGCAGATGAAACAGCCCTGTGTCTGTTTAGTCTTGAGAAGACGGAGAGTGGGTCTGATCAATGTGTATGAATATCTGAGGTGGGTGTCAAGTGGAGGAGGCCTATCTCTTTTCTGTGGTGCACAGTAGTAAGACAAGGATCAATGGGTTCAAGCCTGAACACAGAAGATTTCAGCTCCACATGAGGAGAAACTTTTTACAGTGTGGGTGTCAGAGCACTGGAACAGGCTGCCCAGAGAGATTGTGGAGTCTCCTTCTCTGGAGACTTTCAAAACCACCTGGATGCATTCCTGTGTGGCCTGCCCTCAGTCATCCTGCTTTTGCCAGTGGGCTGCACCTGATGATCTCTGAAGTCCCTTCCAACCTCTAATATACTGTGATAATACTATAAAAATGATACTGGCTGTTACATTCCAGACCACTGCTACACTGGACAAGTTGCCTCTGCTGTGTCATTGGCACTGGAACTGGGATGATGACTGCCTGCTGCTGAGTGATAGGATGGCAAAGCAGGGCTCAGCCTCTCTTTTAATCTGTGTTGCACTTCACAGTCCTCGAGCTGATATGGTGCAAACCAACATCTGCCTGACCAGAAAGCAATTCTGACGTAGGTTGGGCTTCATGATTTGAGTCTCAGGGTTGTTTTTGTGAGGTGAGACCAGTTAGAACGGTTCAAGGACATTGGTCATCTGAAGGTGTCATCTGCCTGGTGCATGCATTTTGGTAAGTGGAACCATTCTGCCAGCATTAGCAGAGTGAAAACCACACATCACTCTTGCCCTCAAACCTGTGCTGTAGCTAACTGCTAACCATTCACTAATGTGTGTGGCACAAGGGGTAGCAGTAGTAGGGAGAGGAGATGGCATCGTATTGCCTAAATAGTAAATCAAGACCCTCTCCTGCTGTAAGCCAAATTATATCACATTCTAGTGATTAAACAGGAGGGGAACAAAAATAACAACCACAAAAAAACCCATCCACACAACACCACCACAAAAAACAAAACAGACATAGAAATTCAAAATTTGTATTGTATCAGCAGACACTGTGTCCTTGTGTCCCAGAGTCCTCCAGAGAGAGACCTTGTTGTGAAGAGGTTATTAAAATTATGAACATGAAATATGAATTATGAAAATATTATTTTATTAACTATCAAATTATTAATAACCGACGAATCAACAACTTATATACACGTTCTAGTGCACGTTCGTGAAATACATTCCATAAATGGCTTAGTCTGATGATTAGAACTTAATTCAACTATCTACAGACTATTTGTATGTTATATACTGAAGGAAGCAGTTCCGCCGCTTGGCCACTAGATGGCGACTCGGCGGAACGCGGGCGGTGTCTGGCTATATACAACAATATTACAATCTTTCTGTGCATCAGCGATCACTCTGCTACACGCGGATACTTTGAACTGAGTGCTGGTGGCTGGAAAGCAGGTGGAAGATACTCTGTAGCTGTTGTTTGTAGCAAGGTGGGGTCCGGCTGACTACTGCCGCTGGACTGCTTCCTAGTAGAGTTGAAACGGTGGTGTCGGGTATTACCTCCTCTCTTCGCAGCAGTGGAGAAGGAATAATGGAACCTGGGCTTAGCTCGGAAGCAGAGGTTGGTCTCTTCTCCCAGGCAACCAGCACCAGAACAAGAGGACACAGTCTCAAGCTGCACCAGTGGAGGTTTAGGCTGGAGGTTAGGAAGAAGTTCTACACAGAGAGAGTGATTGCCCATTGGAATGGTCTGCCCAGGAGGTGGTGGAGTCACCACCACTGGAGGTGTTCAGGAGGAGACTTGATAGGGTGCTTGGTTGCATGGTTTAGTTGATTAGGTGGTGTTGGATGATAGGTTGGACACGATGACCTTGAAGGTCTCTTCTGACCTGGTCTATTCTATTCTACTCCTATTCTATTCTATTCTATTCTATTCTATTCTATTCTATTCTATTCTCCTAGAGCACTGCAAAATCTTGTCAGGCTGGTCAGCTCTGAAAATGAGGGCACAGTTTTAGCTCAGTGTTAAGGACTGGTCATATTTCTTTTTGACTTACAATAGGAAGCTTCTACCAGGTGGCAATACTGGCAGGTGTCATTGCTGTTCATAGCCAGAGGATGACTTCTAAGAAAGTGTCACTCTCAGTAACCAAGTGAGTGAAGCAGTTTGCCACCTTCATGTGGATGGAGCAACAAAAACAGCCAGGTGTCTGGGAACACACTGATCTTAGCTGCCTCCTCTATTGCTGGTAGCCTCTGGCACAGTAGTGCTGTCGTTTTAGATAAATTATCTATTTACTTTCTACCCAGTGGCATCCACATCTATGAGAGCAAAGAGAGTCAGTGGATGCAATGGTACTAGCAAAGCTCAAGCCTAAGTGTAAAAGTCCTCTTCAGCCTACAGAAAAGTCTAATGGAAGCTGTGATTATGCAAGCTTTGTGCTGGCATGCTGCACTGGAGTGCTTCTCACTCACAGTCCCTTCAGTCTTTCATGTTCTCCTGGGCTGAAGCTGTAGAAATCATCAGATGCTACTGCTCCCAGGGACAAGTCCTTAATAAACTACATGCATGTGCACTTTATACTATATTAACAGGAAAAGGAATACCTCCTGTTTTGTCTTTCTGAGACTTTCTCATAGCAAATGATCAGGGAAATAAATTCTCACCCTTAACAATCATCTCATTGACATTTATGTGTAAGACCTGCACAGTTAAGCCCAAGAACAAGGTCACCTGCCCTCCCAGTTGCCATCTTATTAACCAAATTATTCTGCCTACTTGCTTAATTTCCAACTATGACATGGTCAAACATGAGGACAGAAGTGGTGTACTAGTTGACGAACAAAAAACCCCACAAGCCCAAAAGCTAATGCTGCATTGTATTTGTCCTTCTCAAACTGGGTAGTCACCTTTGAGCTGGTGCATGCAGCCTGAGCATCAGAGCTGGTTTCCTTAGTAAGCAGGCCTCACTGACAAGACATCCTTCATCAAGCATCCCTGTGCTAAGAAAAAGAAAGGACACAAACACTGTATTGTTTGGGTTTCGTGGTGGTCCTTGGAGCCCATGAATCAGCCAGCCTACTGGTGATGCAGTGCTGGTGGACAAAAAATCACCATGAGCCAGCACTTTGCATTTGTGGTCAAGAAGAGCAGAAGTATTCTGGGGTGCATTAAGAAGAGTATATCCTTCAGGCTGAGGGAGATTCTCCTCCCACTACACTGCCTTGGTGAGGCCAAACCTGGAGTATTGTGTCCAGTTCTGGGCTACCCAGTTCAAGAGTGACAAAGAACTACTGGATGGAGTCCAGCAGAGGGTCACAAAGATGATTAGGGGACCGAAACCTCTCTCTTACAAGGAATGGCTGAGACACCTGGGACTCTTTATCTTGAAGAAGACCAAGAGGGTATGTTGTAAATGCATATACCTATCCAAAGGCCAAGAGTATGGGCTCTTTTCAGTGGTGCCCAGTGATACGACAAGGGGCAATATGTACAAACTAGAACACAGAAAGTTTCACCTAACATAAGGAAAACTTCTTTTCTTTAAGGGTGACAGATCACTAGAGCAGGCTACCCAGAAAAGTTGTGGAGTCTCCTACTTTGAAGACAGTCAAAACCCACCTGGGTGTGATCCTGTGTGACCTGATCTAGGCAAACCTGCATTAGCAGTGGGGCTGGACTAGATGATCCTCAGAGGTCTCTGCCAACCCTTACCATTCTGTGATTCTGTAGACTACAGTCAAGCAAAACAACAAGGGAGAACTGAAAGTTGTGTTGCATCTTGTCCTTGTAGATCCAGTCACAAGATCTGTGTTGCAATATGACTTCAGATTGCTGTGTCAAAGGGACCTCTTCCCATGAGCAAACCACAGCAAGGGTAACAGTGAGGAATGACATGGGGAAGGAGCTGCTTAGCCCCTCTCCATCTATGGGCCCTCTGCAGCTCCACTGATAAGAGCAAAGGATCATCCATACTACATGAAATGTCCTCTTTACCCCAGGGTAATTTGTGGTGTGCTTGCAGATGTGCAGGCTTATCTTCTCCCCTCACTGCCTTAAGACCACACTCAGCACGACAATGATGTCACAGCACCCTGCCTTTGAAGGTTATCCCTCTTCTCGTGACTAAGGAGAGCAACCACAGAGACAGGATAATCTCTGAAGAACCAGCACCAGTTGTCTTCTTATCCCTCCTAATTTCTTCAAGGACTAGTAGAAAATTTATTTTACCTGATGGTATCTTCCAATCAAAACTTTATTCTGGTAAAAATTGTTACAGAGCTTACATTCTGCTAGATACTAAAAAAGACAGGAGGTATTTCTTCCACCCATTTTTTAGTGCTATGAAATTTTTCCTCAGAGAGCTTAGTAAGACCATTCCCTTCTACTGTGGCAGCAACAGTAAAATCATGTTCTACAGTTTGACTTGTTCTGCCTGTGCTCAGGTGCAAAAGTGCACAGAGCTGGTCCAGCACCTCCAACAACTGCTCAGTGAAGCAAAGAAATAGGGAGATCCTTGCCTTATTTGAAATGGACTACAGGAGGGCTGGGGAGGGACTTTTTACAAAGGCTTGGAGTGACGTAATGAGGGCTAATGGCCTCAAACTAGAAGGAGCTAGATTTAGATTAGACATTAGGGAGAGCTTTTTCACCATAAGGCTGATAAGGCACTGGAACAAGTTGCCCAGACAAGCTGTGGAGGCATCAAGCCTGGAAGTCTTCCAAAGCACATTGATGGGGCCTTGAGCAGCCTGGTCTAACAGGAGGTGTCTCTAACCATGGTAGGGGAGTTTGAACTAGGTGATTTTTAAGGTTCCTTCCTATCCAACCCATTCTATTATTGTATGGTTCTATAATGACTTAAATTTGGAGAAGAATTTGTCCCACAATGAGTAAACACAAGACAGCAATAAAGATTTTTTTTTCTTAATTAATTCTGATATATTTGTATTGAGTTATTATCTTCTCTGGCACTTGACAGAGCATAGTTCCTTTTTCCTGATGCCCTCCTTTTCCATTTCTCCAAGCAGTTTCCCTTTCCATTTCCCTTTTCTGTTTCTTCATTCCCTTTTCCTTTCCCCTTTCCCCTTTCATTTTTCTATTCTTACTCCCTTTCCCTTCCCATTCCCTTCCTTCCCCTTCCCCTGCCCTTCTCTCTTTTCTATTCTGTTTCCCATTTCACTTTTCATTTCCCCTTATCTTGTTTCTCCTCTCCTTTCCCTTTCCTTTTTTCTTGTTTCCCCTCTTCTTTCCCTTTCCTTTTTCTCTTCTGATTCCCCTTTCCCTTCCCTTTCCCTTTCTTCTTCTGTTCCATTCCCCCTTACCCCTTTTCCTCTCATTTTCTATTCTATTTCCACCTGCCCTTTAACTTTTCTCTTCCATTTCCCTTTCGCTTTTCATTTCTCTTTTCTCTTGGTTCTCCTTTCCATTCCTCCTCCTCTTTCCCATTTCTCCTTTCCCTTTTGCCATTCCCTTTCTCCTTCCCCTTTTCCCCTTCCCTTTTCTCTCTTCCCTCTACCTTGCTTCTTTACCCTTTTCCCTTCTCCTTTCCCTCTTTCCTTCCCCTTTTCCCTTTTCCCTCTCCTTTCCCCTCGCCCTCCGGCCGCCGCCTCTCCCCACTCCCTCAGGGCCGCGCGCAGCCCAGCCCAGCCCCGCCCCGCCGCAGCGATTGGCAGGCGGCAGCGGCACTTCCCGTGGCGGGCTGAAGAGCGCGGCGTGCGCTCGAGGCTGTCTCAGGCACCTGCCTGCGCTCTGCCCTCAGGCGCTGCTCTCGGCCTAGCCCTGCCCGCGGGGCGTTTGGGGACCATCCGCCCCGTCAGCTGCTTCTAGCTTTCTCTCCGCTCCTTCGACGACGCCTAGGGGTGGCTGCAACCAGCGGCATCACTGCCGGCACCGGAGCGAGGCTTCAGCCCCTCCTCTCCCCGCCGGCACCGATATGTATTCGCGGGGTGAGGATAACAGGGTGTCCCGGCTTGACCCGGCCAGACGCGCTTCTTCGGGGGCGGGGGGCTGTAGTGCTGAAGAAGCAGGGTCCCACCGGTCCTCACCGGTCCGGTGGTGGTGGTGGTGGTGGGTGTGTGTTTGCTGTGGAAGTGGCGGAGGTCTCATTCAGAGGGCTTGGAGGCAGGCGTTCTGAGGCACCAGGGTGTGGGGCGTGGCTTTGCCCCTGCCCCGTTGGAGAGTGGCGGCTTCGTAGCTGTAACCCCACGCGTGAGAGCTGAAATGGCGCCTCGGAAGGTCTGTTTGTACCTCCTCTTCTTGCTCGTAGGAGTGAAAAGAAACCCAAACAAACAAAACCACTAACGAAAACCCTCTACCCTGCTAAAAGGCAATGCCGATACCTGGATTAGAATAAAGGATGGTGTCTGTGCCTGAGGTCGGGCTTCTGGGAGCTGAACTTGGGAGGATTGGTTAAACCCTCGAGTGAGAGTCTATCAGCCTTTATGGGTGGTAGCTTCTCACGTTCTGCGCGGGAAGAGATACCTTGTCTTTGCGGTGCCTGACTTTAGCCCCATGTATTGAAGAGTAGGAGCCGTGATGTGAATTGCTTTTCATCTCTGTAAGGCACTTCCCTCCCTTCCAGCATCAGCAGCTTCAAGGAGCCTGCTTGCACATGAGAAAAGAGTTCCTTCTACTGCAATGTTAGTGTGCTTCTCCTATCGTGCTCAGCTTTATTCTGAAGTGTAGTAAGATTTGTAGTTCATGGGTTTTGTTTTGGTGGTGTTTGGTTGTGGGGTTCTTTTGGGTGTGTGTTTTTGGGGGGGTGTTTGGTTTGTGATGATGTTTGTCACTTTTTTTTTCTTATGACTGAGTGCTTTCAGTCAGTTGTAAAAATAGTCTCCTTAGGAGACATAGGAGTGCATTGAAACTCTTGGCAATAAAGCCACAAGAGTGGGTGCAAGAGGCAGGATATTAAGTGATTTTAGCTTGAGGACCACCGAATTTAGTGATACCAGCAGCTGATGTTGACAAAAAAACCCCAGCATGCTGGACTTGATAAGCTCATAACTGAAAACAAGTAGCTGCTGGTCTTCATGGGATGATTGCATAGCTTACCATGGGACAGGAATGCAGGTTGATTTAGTGCACTTGAGAAGCAAGGACAAGATGCCTAAAACCAGGAAATGTTTGTTATCTCTGGGAATGAGTGTGATGCTGGACCTTGTGTTAACAAACAATGAAGGTCTGGTCAAGGACATTAAGGTAGGAGGCAGCCTTGGCTACAGTGACCATGAAATGATAGAGTTTAGTATTATTAGGGAAAGAAGTGGAGCAAATAATAAAACTTCTACCCTTGAGTTTAAAAAGGTTAGCTTTGTCCTGTTCAGAGAAGTACTTGAAAGTGCCCCATGGGCTAGGGCTCTAGATGGTAAGAGAGTCCAAGAGAGCTGGTTAATATTCAAACAGTACCTCATCCAAGCTCAAGAAAAATGTATACCCTTGAGAAAAAATATCTAGTAGAGGAGGCAGGAGACACCCATGAATAAGCAAGGAACTGGAAAAACTGCTGGAAAAGTTCAAATGGAAGAGGGAAGTCTACAATAAATGGAAAAAAGATCCAGGCAGTTGGGAGGATTGTAGAGTTTCTGTCAAATGCAACAAAAATGCAGCAAAATGGCCAAGGCTCCAATGGACCTAAACCTGTCTAGGAAAGTGAAAGATAACAAGAAGGCATATTTTAAAATATCAACTGTAAAAGGAAGAATAGGGGAAAAGTGGGTCTGTTGCTAAATGAGGTGGGAGACGTGGTGACAGATGATGCAGAGATGGCAGAATTACTGTCTGTCTTCTTTGCCTCTGTTTTTACTGCTAAGACCAGCCCTCAGGAATCTCACTGGAGGTAGGGGAGCAAAACTGGAGTGAAGAAGACTCTCCACTGGTCAGTGTGGTTAGAGATCTCTGTTTCTCATGCTGCCCTGACAGCCAGTAGGCTGGGGGTGGGCAAGAAGTTGGGAAAGGACGCAGCTGGGATAGGTGATCCAGACTATCCAAAGGGATACTCTAAAACACATGATGTGTTTCAGGGAAGCGGCGACATTTGATGTACTAGCTAGGCATGATTGAAACCCTGCTATTCTGGAAGTGGCTAAAAACTTGCTTGCCAGTGGGAAGTAGTGCATGAATTCCTTCTTGTGCTTTGCTTGTGTGCACAGCTTGGCTTTACCTATTGAACTGTCTTTGCCTCAACCCATAAGCTGTCTCTCACTCTTACCCTTCCGATTCCTGGCCCCACTGAGCTGCTGCATGTAGTTCAGCAGCCAGGCAGAGCTAATCCACAGCAGGGCAGTGAGACTTTGTGGTCCTACTCTATTGCAGTGTATTGTTGTTGGGTTAAAGACGGAATGACTTATTTTTGAGTAACCTGGAAAGGATCTCTTTCGCTTAACACAATAGCTGTTACATTTTGTGATTTGCAAGAATATCCATGTGAGGATGGGGGTAGTGCCTTCACAAAATGTCAGGCTGGGTTTTGGTTATAACTGTTCTGGAATAAAATGTTCTACACAATTTTGCAGGTCTCTCTCATTCTCCTGCGAGAACTAAGGAAAACAATTCTGAGAAGCAACATAAGCCAACGGAAGCATTTCCATGCAAAAACCAGGGTGGGGATTCAATCAGATGTGTATCCACAAAGAGCTCAAGAGACCCTTCCCCAGTAAAAATTCAAATAAAACTGGGAGACTCTGATGAGGAATGTGATCTTGTAATTGATGTACCACCAGAACCTGTTTCTAAAAAGCGAAGAAGGAAAAAGCATACAGGCAGGAAGAGCTATGAAGAACTGGCTGCTGTGGATTGTGCAGAACCGTACAATGGTACTCGAGCAGACCTTCCTGAGCATGCAGAAAAAATATCAGAGAAAACGGTGACTTTGAGGAAGAACAGCAGAAGTTTAGGTACCCCTGGAATGCTACGTAGCGGTTCTAAAGAAGCAGGTAAGATTTACTTGCATAATGTAAACACTCGTGCATTGAAGGCTTTGAAGGAAAGAGATGCCCTTGCTTGTGGTGAGAAGAAACATGTATCTTTGGCTACTTCTGTTGAGGGAAACATGAAAAGGGAATCTGGAAACAAGGGAATGCAGAAACCAAAACAGTGGTCAAAACAATTGGTGCCAGGAGTGCTAATGAAGACTGTGAGAACAGCAGAAGAGTAACACAATCTGTCTTGTGTACCAGTGACTTGTCAAAAGATGAAGCTACAACTGAAAGACCTTGTATGAAAATAAGACAGAGGCAAGCCAGGGAATAGAAGAAATGGGGATGATGATAGCCTGGAAGATACATACACAGATCCAACTTACAGCTTAAGCAAGAAAGAAAGCGAAATAAATCTGAGCTCACCCAGGGGACACAGCACAGAATCTTCTGAATCAGATAGTCCAGTAGAGGAGTGTCTGAGAATTTTTGAGGAGTTTGAAAAACAAAAGCAAAAGGAGGCCTGTCACCAGCAGGTATTTAGTTGCCCTTTCAGTGCATGGGTGTTTTATGTTTGGTTGGTAGTTGGTTTTTTTTCCTGATCATATGAGGACACCATATGACATATAGTCAGGTTAAAGTACTCTTTCCCAGTTGTGTCTTGGGTTGAATATTTGAGCCTCTATATTCAGCAGTGGTGTGGTCACACCTTGAGTATTTTGTTCAGTTCAGGGCCCTTCACTGTAGGAAGGTTATTGAGGTGTTGGAGTGTGCCCAGAGAAGGGCAGTGAGGCCCATGAAAGGCCTGGGGCACATGACCTACAAGGAGTGCCTGAGGTAGCTGGGGTTCTTGAGCCTAAAGAAGAGCAGGCTGAGGGGAGACTTTTATTGCTCTCTACAACTACATGAAGGAAGGTTGGAGTGAGGAGGGGGCCAGCCTCTTCTCTTTGACAAGCAACAGGACTAGAGGAAATGGTAACAAGGTACACTGCGGAATGTTCAGGCTGGATATTAGGAAATATTTCTTCACTGAAAGCATTCTCAAACATTGAAATGGTCTGCCCAGGGCAGGTGGAGTCAGTTTAGTGTTGACCCTTCAGTGCTAGGTTGAGGCTTGGGCTGGATGATCTTTGAGGTCTTTTCCAACCAAATCTATTCCATGATTCTGTACTAGTAGACAAAGTTATAGACTCTCCAGCCTGGTTTGAGTGTGAATGATCAATGTGTTTTCTGAAGCAGAAAATTGCTCTGAATAACTTACTGCCTTGGAGTTTGTTTACTGTAATAAACAAAAGCTGTAGAGGCAGTTGTGTATTCAGTAGTATTTTGTGCAAACAAATGTGGGAACTTTGAGTAACACTCAAGGCACTGTGGGTTAGCTTTTAGAGTAACTCTAATGGAGCTGCTTTGGTCCTGTGAGTTTTTTGACCGAATAACCCTGAAACATTGGAATGAATGGTTCATGAGGGTGTTACTGAAGTCTAGAGCTTCCTACATAGTTGGTCTAAGTAGTCTGTTCTTGTTTTTAATAGGCCCATGGAGAAAAAGTGGTAGGTACTGAAGGAAATGATCCTGAACAAAAGACAAGTGCTGCGTATGCAGCAAAACCATGAATATTTGAGGTGAGTTAGTCTTGTAATAATCTGAGGGTGTGAACGTACCTTTACTTATGTGTAGACTCATGTTGAACTTCAGATTGCATGAGTCTTGTAATACAACTGTGAAAATACTTTAAAATTAATTTGAACAAATGGCTCATCAAGTCTTCTGTTTAAGTTTCAGCAAATGTTACAGGAGAGTTGGTTCCTGATGCAGGTGTAAGTAAGCTGCTTCCTAAGGCAGCTGAGGCTAAAGAATATTGAAGTCAGTTTGAAGGGGAGGCTTGTACCATGAGATTGGATACAGCACCTGGAAACCCAAAGTGCTTGCTGCTTTCTCTGCTTTTCCAGTGCTTTAGGTGGCAACCTTAATAGCTGGTATCATTCTTTAAAACTCCTTCTCCACCACCTCTGAGCTCTTTCAACTTGGCATTTTCCATCCATGGATGGCATGCTGAGCCCTGAACCTGATAGTGAAATTAAGTTTTAAGAAGCAGCATGGTAAATTTAACCCCATCTTGCTGTGATGTGGAACTGCTTGAATGTTAACTCTGGTTTTGTCTGTGCGTATCAGGTACATAACAAAATGAAATAGTGTCTGTCAAAGCATCTTCTCAGCAGAGTTATCATGCAGAAATTCAGCAGGAACACCAGGAATTTGCAGATGCAGGACAAGCTTTTATTGCTAGAACTTCTGAAGAGAAGCAAATTACACCTGGATTGTCAGCTGCTCAGTTTAAAAGGACTGAACCAAATAGTATGACAGCTTGATCTGTAGGTTTGAGAAACTGGACTTTGTTTCTCTCTGGTTAGGTGTTGCTTGAATGGGTTGGTTTGGTTGTGATGAATGTTAGCTGTGAATTGAACAGTGGTGAGCACATGGTGTGCCATATGCAGCTACAAGATGACATTTGAAGTCTTGGTAGCTGTAGTGGAAAGGGGGAAAGTATTTTCTGCCAGATTCTTTAAATGTGTACAGTTTTGACCAAAATCCTGCAAAAAGTTTGTCAATACACAAGTTGAAAGAGTAAGAAATGCAGTGAGTTTCCTTTTAGCACTGATACCAGTATTAGTTTGCAGCATGCAGACTTTCTGAAATAATGTTAAATCTTATGATTTAAAAATGGTACCAGCTTTGCCCTTTAAATTCCCCTCTGCATGTGAAAAATCTTGGGGAGTAGAAATTATTTTCAGCATTTGATAATGAACAGTGTTTCCCTTCCAGCTTTCTGTTGTCATTCAGGCTATATGTTTACAAAGTAACCTATCCAGCAGTTAAATTAATAAAATTAACTTCCTGGTTTAATTCAGGTGCTTTTGTTTCAGGTGCTCTGAAAACAGCTTCCTATGAAATGGAGTAATTCTGCTGGTGTGTACATTCTTCCTGAATAACAGTAAAATGGCTTAGTACGAATGTGACTCACTGTATAATATATACTGATTCAAGTCGGATTAAGTGGGATGACAGTAAGGATGGCTTCAGAATCCCATGACAAACTTCTGTGCCTGAGATCTTTATCTTTCCTGACTTTAACAGGCAAAGAGAAACTTCAATCAATATACTGTCGTGATTGCATTGGAAGATGAAGCTGTTGCTGTTGTGTTTTTCAGGGGAGGCGAAAGGGACAGTGAGATGTTTAAAATCAGTCACTGACCTAAAAGTACCTTTTATCTTGACACTTGTCCCTGCTTTACTCTGATGTCTTCAAACTGAAGTGTGGTCTCAAATACTGTAAAACCCTTTGCATGGAATCTTTTGGCAGAAATTGATGTCTCGTATCTTAATGTGTTTCCTGACATCCCAGGTTTGCTTTGGTGCATGAGTTTAGTCTTACTCAGCTTTAACAAAGTACATGTGAAGTATCTGTGATCCACATTATTTAAATTGCATTAGTAATGCTTACATTGGTGTTTAGATTCAGGTGGTCAGTGGTCAGCTGTATGCACTACTGACTTCAACATCCATGCTCTGTGGATACTCCATTCCTGGTGTGCCAGGCAAGGTACTGTACAGTTCCTTCTGCAGAGCTTGGATATGAGTGGAAACAGAAGTGGAAAAACTGCAATTATTAACAGCATTTTGTAATGTCCCAGAACGTGATATAGCAGTAGACCTTTTAAAAGTACTTTGTTTCCTGTGTACTCTAATTAACATTGCTGTGCAAATCCTGTTTCCACTTTGCTTGCACTAGCCAGCACTTCACAAATATAAGCAGTTAAATATATTGATGGTTATCAAATTGATTGTAATGGGGAAAGCTGAGTCCTAGTTGGTTTTCAGTCAAGCCATGCTTGTGTGTCCATTTGTTCTTGTTTTTCATAACTTCCTGCTCTGTACAGTGACAGATGGTGTCTGACACAAGGCTTTATTTGGCCTCAAGACAGATACCCACAGAAATTACAGGTCATTCAAGAACTAAAAAGTCAATGAAGACATATTTTGATTTCTTAGTGTCAACTTTGCTTTGTAATTCTGAGTGAAAGAATATTGTAATGTTATCTTCTTGAAAAGTTACTGACTTCACTTTTTTATTTGTTGGTTTTGTGTATGGGGGTTTTTGTGTGTGGGTTTTTTTTGTTGTTAATGCAGAGGCCACTGAAAGTTCCAAAGGGCAAGTAAATTACAAGAGTCCTACTTTCTAGTCTGAAATGTCAAATTCTATGGCTTCAGTCAGTTTGGTTATTGATACTATCTGTGGGTATTAAAGATGGATTAGTTTGTGCCTCACATCTCCAGTATGTTACTTCCTGTTTCCTAAATAGAATACTACATGCCCTAATAAATGTGGAGGTGCTGGAGCAAGTGCAGAGGAGAGCAATGAAGCTGGTGAAGGGCCTAGAGAATCAGTCTTATGAAGAGTGACTGAAGGAGCTGGGGCTGTTTAGTTTGAAAAAGAGGAGGCTGAGGGGAGACCTCATCGCTCTCTACAACTACCTGAAAGGGTGTTGTGGAGAGGCTTGTGCTGGTCTCTTCTCACAGGTAATTAGTGATAGAACAAGAGGGAGTGCCCTCAAGCTGTGACAGAGTAAATATTGGAATTTTTTTTTCCACAGAAAGAGTGGTCAGGCATTGGAATGGCTGAGTCATCAACCCTGGATGTGTTTAAAGGTTGTTTGGATGGGGTGCTTGGGAATATGGTTTAGTGGTGAACCTTAGTTTCATCGTTTCAGTTAGGGTTGGAAGGGACCACAAGGATCATCTAGTTCCAACCCCCCTGCCATGGGCAGGGACACTCTACCCTAGATCAGGCTGGCCAGAGCCTCATCAAGCCTGGTCTTAAACACCTCAAGGGACGGGGCCTCAACCACCTCCCTGGACAACCCATTCCAGGGCCTCACCACCCTCACGGTGAAGAACTTCCTCCTTGCATCCAGCCTGAATCTCCCCACCTCCAGCTTCATTCCATTCCCCCTAGTCCTTTCACTCCCTGATAGCCTGAAAAGTCCCTCCCCAGCCTTCTTGGAGGCCCCCTTCAGATACTGGAAGGCCACAATGAGGTCACCTCAGAGCCTTCTTTTCTCCAGACTGAACAGCCCCAATTCCCTCAGTCTGTCCTCACAGGAGAGGTGCTCCAGCCCTCTGATCATCCTCGTGGCCCTTCTCTGGACACCCTCCAGCACTTCCACATCCCTCTTGCAATAGGGGCTCCAGAACTGGAGGCAGTACTCCAGGTGGGGTCTCACCAGAGCTGAGTAGAGGGGGAGAATCACCTCCCTTGACCTGCTGGCCACACTTCTCCTGATGCAGCCCAGGCTCTGATTGGCTTTCCGGGCTACAACTGCACATTGAGAGCTCCTGTTGAGCTTCTCGTCCACCAGCACCCCCAAGTCTCTCTCCTCTGGGCTGCTCCCCAGCCAGTCACTGCCCAGCCTGGATTTGTGCCTGGGATTGCCTCGACCCAGATGCAGGACCCTGCACTTGGTCTTGTTGAAGCTCATGAGGTTGGCCTGTGCCCACCTCTCCAGCCTGTCCAGGTCCCTCTGGATGGCATCCCTTCCCTCCAGCGTGTCTGCTGCACCACACAGCTTGGTGTCATCAGCAAACTTGCTGAGGCTGCACTCAATGCCACTTGTAGAGTAGGGTTATCACTTGGACTTGGTGATCCTGAGGGTGTTTTCCAACCTGAGTGTTTCTGTGATTCTTTGCAAGATGTGTTCAACAGCATTAAACATTGAAAACAGAATGTGATATATTGTTCTGTAAGACTAGGTTGTGCCAACGATAAAACTTGCCCCTGTTCCCTTCATGCAAAAATTACATTCTCCTTGGTGGTACACACAGGGGAATGTTGCTCTTTAAAGGATCTCCCTTACTCAATAAATAAATGTAGTGTGGCTCACTACTCTCTCGGGAACGCACAGTGCATCTTTGTAACCATTTGGACATGTCATGTCATGACAGTACCCTGGCTAACCTGACTCTTCTGCCACATTTTGGAACGTGATTTTTAAATCTTGTGCTTTATTTTTATTTTAAATTAACTATATTGGGCTAAGCAAAACCCCTGCATTGCATTCTCTAGCAAAGGATACAGGCTCCTACAAATAAACTTGCCTTCCCACCTCCCCCCCGCCCCCCGGCTAGTTCATCAGGCTCTTAGTTTGAGTGAAATACTGCCTGAAATGAAGCCCAGATAGAGGGCATGACTTAAATCATGACTGAGCTGCCAGTGCTTGCTGAAGAACTGAACTTTCTTAGAGAGAAGAAGTTAAAACAGTTGCAATACCTCACTTGACTTTGGGAAGATGACCGCTTCGTTTAGTTCAAGCAGGCTGTGTCTGGCGCTCTGTGATGTGCAGCTCTAATTTTCTGAATAGCTATTCAGTAATGTTTGGTTACTTTTTTATTAGTATTATTTTATTTCTCTGAGAGTGTGCAAATGAATGTCTGCATTGGTGTTAGGGGTTTGTGGCTATTTTTTTCATATTGACCACACTTTTTGGTTTGTTATTTTTTGGTCTTTGTTTTTGGTGGTGTGTTTTTCACGTCTCTGCTCAGAAAAGTTCTTTCTTTCCACAACTGGAATCCAAAGTGCCATTTGGGAAAAGACAGCAATGTGTTAATTTGTTTTTCTCAGAATGCCTCAAAATTTGCAGAACAAAAAGGGAGGCTTTAGACAAGGTTTAAAATGTTTTAAAAATCTTTAATTCTTCTCCTGAATTAAGTCAGTAGGTCTGATCTTAATATCTTATTTTTAAGTCAAGTATTTATTTTTCTTTTGTTTTTAATAAGCACAAGTTGAAATGAACTTGATTGTTGTACTTGGTAGTGTTATCATAGAATCGTAGTCCTCAAGGTTGGAAAAAGCCCCAAAGATCCTCAAGTGCAACCATCTACCCAACACCACCATGGTCATTCAACCATATCCCAAAGCATGATGCCTACACTGTTTTTGAACACCTTCAGGGATGGTGACTCCTCCAGCTCCATGGGTATCCTGTTCTAATGCCTAAGTATTGTTTTATTGTTCTCTACAATTCCAAGGCAAGTGTGATGTAGGTCTGAGTTAAATTCTAGATCACCAAGTGTAGTGACTTTGCCCACAAATGACAGTGCTGGATTTTTAACCAAGTCTGAAATCTGGCTTTGCCTCCTTTCTGACATCTCTTATTGTTGCAAAAATACTCATGGTATCCAAAAACATTCTCAACACATAGATGGGAAACCAAATAGTTCATTCAAAACCAAATTTTCAGATGTGATTTCCGTCATATCTTATTCCCAACATCTGCTTTACCCAAAAGTTCAAGAAACTGGGTTCCTAAGACGTTTTTCCTCATCATTCTGTCAACCCATTCTTCAGATACTTCCACTTGTTTCTAGATTTCTAGCATCACAGTTAAACTCCTGAGCCACCTTCTTAACTTTATCACAGCAGAATTGAGACCTGCTGGATCTCGGTACACCACTCCTGCCATTGCCATGCTACTAAAGAAGGAACGACCCATCCCATCTTGGTTTGCTGAGTCTTAAGCAGATCTTTTCCTATCTGCCTCTGGCTGGGCACAGCTACTGCTATCCTTGTTCCAAATTCTTAGGTTCAGGCTTCTGATGAGAGCTCAAGTAGCTGTCAGATGACCAAAAATGAGTTCAGCAAGATTAAGGAAGTTCTCTTCATGGAGATCTTCTAAACAGACCTGAAATCTTATAAAAAATGCCTATACCAGTAAAATAACTCACCTCTCCTCTTCTCCATGTTACATTAGAATGTTTCGTTTCTCACCATCAACTACACCCCTTGTGTTTTCATGCACCACGAGTATGAGCCTAGATTTTGATTCTGATCTCTGGTTCTTGTAACAGCGACACATTGCAGAAGTTCAGTTAAAAAACAAAACCACAATGAAACAAAGAGTAAACCATAACCCCTCCCGACCACAAAACCAAGCAGGAACAAAAACCCTCCAAACAACAAAACAAAACCCCACAAAACAACAAACCGCAAACAAAACCCACCAAAAAAAAAAAAAGGCAAAAATACCACCCCCAAAACAAGACACAAGCACATTTGTATCTCCATTGTATCAATGTGCACTTGCAGCCCAGAAAGCCAATCAGATCCTGGGCTGCATCGGGAGAAGTGGCTGTCAACGGGTCCATGTCCCAGTGGAGGCCAGTGACAAGTGGAGTCCCTCAGGGATCAGTCCTGGGACCAGTCTTGTTCAACATCTTTGTGGGTGACATGGACAGTGGCATTGAGTGCAGCCTCAGCAAGTTTGCTGATGACACCAAGCTGTGTGGTGCAGCAGACACACTGGAGGGAAGGGATGCCATCCAGAGGGACCTGGACAGGCTGGAGAGGTGGGCACAAGCCAACCTCATGAGCTTCAACAAGACCAAGTGCAGGGTCCTGCATCTGGGTCGAGGCAATCCCAGGCACAAATCCAGGCTGGGCAGTGACTGGCTGGGGAGCAGCCCAGAGGAGAGAGACTTGGGGGTGCTGGTGGATGAGAAGCTCAACAGGAGCTCTCAATGTGCACTTGCAGCCCAGAAAGCCAATCAGAGCCTGGGCTGCATCAGGAGAAGTGTGGCCAGCAGGTCAAGGGAGGTGATTCTCCCCCTCTACTCAGCTCTGGTGAGACCCCACCTGGAGTACTGCCTCCAGTTCTGGAGCCCCTATTGCAAGAGGGATCTGGAGGTGCTGGAAGGTGTCCAGAGAAGGGCCATGAGGATGATCAGAGGGCTGGAGCACCTCTCCTAGGAGGACAGACTGAGGGAGTTGGGGCTGTTCAGTCTGGATAAGAGAAGGCTCTGAGGTGACCTCATTGTGGCCTTCCAGTATCTGAAGGGGGCCTCCAAGAAGGCTGGGGAGGGACTTTTCAGGCTATCAGGGAGTGAAAGGACTAGGGGAATGGGATGAAGCTGGAGGTGGGGAGATTCAGGCTGGACATGAGGAGGAGGTTCTTCACCGTGAGGGTGGTGAGGCCCTGGAATGGGTTGTCGAGGGAGGTGGTTGATGCCCCGTCCCTTGAGGTGTTTAAGACCAGGCTTGATGAGGCTCTGGCCAGCCTGATCTAGTGTAGAGTGTCCCTGCCCATGGCAGGGGGGTTGGAACTAGATGATCCTTGTGGTCCCTTCCAACCCTAACTGAAACTATGAAACTATGAAACTAAGTGTGGCCAGCAGGTCAGGGGAGATGATTCTCCCCCACTACTCAGCTCTGGTGAGACCCCACCTGGAGTACTGCATCCAGTTGTGGAGCCTCTATTACAAGAGGGATATGGAGGTGCTGGAATGTGTCCAGAGAAGGGCCACGAGAATGAGCAGAGGGCTGGAGCACCTCTCTAAAAGCTGGGTTCTGCACATTGGCCACAGCAACCCCATGCACTGCTACAGCCTGGGGTCAGAGTGGCTGGAGAGCGGCCAGGCAGAGAGGGTCCTAGGGGTACTGGTTGATGGTAGGCTGAACATGAGCCTGCAGTGTGCCCAGGAAGCCAAGAAAGCCAATAGCATCCTGGCCTGCATCAGGAACAGTGTGGCCAGCAGGAGCAGGGAGGTCATTCTGCCCCTGTACACTGCACTGGTTAGGCCACACCTAGAGTCCCGTGTCCAGTTCTGGGCCCCTCAGTTTAGGAAGGATGTTGACTTGCTGGAGCGTGTCCAGAGAAGGGCAACAAAGTTGGTGAGGGGCTTGGAGCACAAGCCCTATGAGGAGAGGCTGAGGGAGCTGGGGTTGCTTAGCCTGGAGAAGAGGAAACTCAGGGGTGACCTTATTGCTCTCTACAACTACCTGAAGGGAGGTTATAGCCAGGCAGAGGTTGGTCTCTTCTCCCAGGCAGCCAGTACCAGAACAAGAGGACACAGTCTCAGGCTGCACCAGGGCAGGTTTAGACTGGATGTTAGGAAGAAGTTCTATACAGAGAGAGTGATTGCCCATTGGAATGGGCTGCCTGGGGAGGTGGTGGAGTCACCTTCATTGGAGGTGTTCAGGAGGAGACTTGATGGGGTGCTTGGTGCCATGGTCTAGTTGTTTAGGTGGGTTGGATTGGTTGATGGGTTGGACGCACTGATCTTGAAGGTCTCTTCCAACCTGGTTTATTCTATTGTATTCTATTGTATATTTAATTCTGTTAATGAAACTGTGGGAAGAAGGTAGAAAATTGTTGTGTGGCCTTGCACTGACTTCTAAGTGAACCCTGTCATCTTTTGAAAGATAACTGAAATACTCAGAAGCTACATTAAACATTTCCCCTGGGGAGATTCTTCTAGAGCACCCTGTAACTTTCTTTCCCAATGTAGTGGGTTGAGGCATCCCCCTCCCCACCACGGGCAAAAATAACAACTCAGACAAACAGATTGCAAAAGTGATGGAAAGTTTCAATGAACAAGCAGTGAATGTTTACAGAGAGCCAGAAGCAGTGACAAAAGAAAATCCCAAAACATACCCAGGAAGATTCCATCCCCACCTGGGGGTACATCCAAGACCCCCCCAGGGCTCCTTCTTCCCCCCTCCCCACTGCTAGGCTAGTCTCAGCTGGCCCGATCTGAGACTGCCCATCCCCAACGTGGCCTTGGGCCTAGCCAGGCCCACGGCCGGGAGACAACATCTCCCCAGTTACCGGGCGACAGTGAGGAAGAAAGAGGAGGTGCTAGACCTCCCACTGGATCTTCTAGTGGTGCAGAGAATTATGCTAGAAATACCGAGTTTCCTGTGTCCACCCACTGGGCTGGACCTCTGGACACAGGAAGCACCTCATGTAGCAGAGGGCACCCAGCCCAAACTGCAACATGCCACTCCTTATTTCATACCATAAATCTCTGCACCCCAAACATATCATCAAATCAGAAATCTTCTGATGACATGTCCAACGAGGTCCATATCTTCATCTGGGCATCCACCCAGTCTCTCATTCAGGCTCAAGCATCAGTTCATTCCAGTTCTTCTTCTCTCGTCTAATGGAACCTCCCAGCGATGCAGAGTTCACTCTTCTGCGGTGCAAGCTCTTTATGGATCCATTGGACATCCTGGCCACCTGGAAAAGCCTCACAACTCCTCAACCAAACCTTTATTTCCATCTCTATTTACTCAGGGGCATATTTCCACCCCTGGGGCAAGCCAGTCAGAACAGTCAGGCTCTAACTGCTTCTCCACCCCTCCAGGAAAATAGCACGCTGAGCCTTCCACAACCCTGCACGGACCTATCCCAAGCCCAGGGCTGACCGCTTCCAGCCGCGGCCCTAGGCTATGCAGATGCATGTCACAGGTACACCGCCCTCCTGCTGGGCGTTCGCGTACCGAGGCGTGACAGCATCCAGCTACACAACCCTCCCCCAGAAGAGGGAGGGGCTGCACCACAACCTACTGAGAAGAAGGGAGGTGGAGCCAGGTGCTCGGCGCCATTTTCGGAACTCCCGAAAAGATCGGGGAAGAGACTAGGGCCGGGGGCCGCCGCAGCCCGAGCGCACGGCCGGGCCCGCCGCCGCCGCAGCCCGAGTATACAGCAGGGCTCCGGCCACCTCTACCGCCGCGGTACAGAATCAAAATCGCCTCCACCCCTCGGGCATTCAAACAGCTCCCCCAGCGAAAGCCATAAACGCGTTCTCAGAGCCCTTGAGAACGGCTTTCCAACTGGGGTCCCCGTTCGCCCTCCTGGATTTCGGGAGCTGGGCTCGCCCGCTCGCCAGGGCTGGCTCTATCCCCGCAGCGAGAACGGAGCTGACTTTGATCTGGTCGCCGCTGCCCCTCCCCCGCTTCACTCCCCGCCGTTTCTACCGCTCCGCAGAGAATAAAGGTGGAGGAAGGGCAGGTTCCGCGTTCTTAAGCAGTACCCCAATTTCGATGGTCAAGAAGCACCCCTGCATAAAACAGCAGGAGGGGGCTCCGTGCCACCGGCCACGCACCAGGAGTCCCCCTGCAATCCACAAGAATTCACACAATCGCCCCAGCAAAAAACCTTGAGCCCCAACTTATAAAACCCAAACCGACGCCCAGAACTAAATTTAAACTCTCCGTCTTTTGCAAACTGATCTGCAGAGTGACCACAGTAACAAACTCAGAAGAAAGAGGAGGTGCTAGACCTTGCACTTTGTGTTCCAAGAGAGATTAGGTAAGTGAGTGAGTTTTCAAAGCTGTGCCTCACTGGGATGCCCATTCTCTTGGAAAAGTATGCTTGAGCAAGAGGAAGTCTCTTTTTGTTCTGGGACTGATACACTCTCTCAAAATAGTTTGACAATTCTGCACTTCTGAGCACATGGAGATGTTTAGATTAAAGGACAAGAGATTGCTATCCTCTGGTATCATTGGGAAGGCCTTTGTCAATCCCTAGGGGGTGGTATGACCAATTGCTTCCTCCAAGGAAGAGCTGTCTGGGAATTTTGCTGGAGCCTTCTCCTCACAGTGGTGTACCTGGTGTGTGCACACCAAAGCCAGATTCTGCTGTTCCTTCTTCTACTCTAAGTGCCTGTTGCCTGATGCAGAGTTCCCTGGGAGTGCAGTGTTTGCCCCGTGATTATGCAGTAAGTGCTCTTCAACTCTACACTGCCTTGCAGCACATTGCCTCTGAGATGATAGTCCAAATTAATTTCAGGATGAAATTAAGTTCATCTTTTGGCTTACCTTGCATATATCCAGGGATCTCCGACAGCTTCCTCCCATGTCCCCTCTCCCCATCTGTATTTTCCTACACACAACAAGTTCAGTTTTCTGGTTAATTCTATTGTGGTGGTTTGGCCGTGACGGGGGGGCTACTAAAGCTGCTCTCTATCGCTCCCCTTCGTAGATGGACAGGGGGGAAGGGAAAATAGCAAAGGCCAGTAATAAGGTAGAAGGAATTCAATACTGCTAAGGACAAGCAAAGGCCGCCCCAGAAGCACAAGCAAAGAGAGGTTATTCTCCACTTACCATCAGCAGATGACCTTGGGTCACTCTCGGCAAGCAGGGTTCTGCGCCTAGCAGTGGCTCAGAAGGACAGATGCCAGGGACGCCACACTTGCTTCTCTCACTTCAGGTAGCCATCAGAGCTGGCCAGTGCCCTGTTCTCAATAGCAGCACACTGACCGTGGCCTCTCAATGCTGTTTCAGCAGCTCCAGTGCCCTGTTCACAATGGCAGCACACTGAGTGTGGGCTCTCGATGGTGTTTCAGAGCCTCCCACACAATGTTCTCAAGGGCAGCACACTGACTGGGGGCTCTCAATGGTGTTTCAGAGCCTCCAACAGAATGTTCTGAAGGGCAGCACACTGACCGTGGGCTCTTGATGCTGTTTCAGGGGCTCCAATGTTCGCTCCTCTCTCATCTCCCCGTCTTTGGGCTCTTGCTCTCATTTGGCTTTGCCCGATCCTCCTCTCAAGCATGTTTGGGATCAAGAGTATGCGTGCACAGCAGTGAAAATTGCTGTGGTCAAGGGGTTAGAAGGCCCCACTGGGAGTGACCGTGGAAGGCCCCACTGGAGGAGGCCATTGAATACCTGAAGGCAATCAAGAAGATGTATAGATACAGCAGTTAGTTCTGAAAAGGTAACTAATGAACTATGTTTGTGTAATAGAGCCAATCACATGCATGTAGAGGTGTCAGGCCTAAAGCAGACATGAAGAACTGCTTGTTGAAATCAGAACATCAACCAAAATTGTCAATCCAATGCCAGGAGATGTTTTCGAGACCAAAACTTTGTGTTCCGAGAGAGATTAGGTAAGTGAGTGAGTTTTCAAAGCTGTGCCTCACTGGGATGCCCATTCTCTTGGAAAAGTATGCTTGAGCAAGAGGAAGTCTCTTTTTGTTCTGGGACTGATACACTCTCTCAAAATAGTTTGACAATTCTGCACTTCTGAGCACATGGAGATGTTTAGATTAAAGGACAAGAGATTGCTATCCTCTGGTATCATTGGGAAGGCCTTTGTCAATCCATAGGGGGTGGTATGACCAATTGCTTCCTCCAAGGAAGAGCTGTCTGGGAATTTTGCTGGAGCCTTCTCCTCACAGTGGTGTACCTGGTGTGTGCACACCAAAAGCCAGATTCTGCTGTTCCTTCTTCTACTCTAAGTGCCTGTTGCCTGATGCAGAGTTCCCTGGGAGTGCAGTGTTTGCCCCGTGATTATGCAGTAAGTGCTCTTCAAACTCTTACACTGCCTTGCAGCACATTGCCTCTGAGATGATAGTCCAAATTAATTTCAGGATGAAATTAAGTTCATCTTTTGGCTTACCTTGCATATATCCTGGGATCTCCGACAGCTTCCTCCCATGTCCCCTCTCCCCATCTGTATTTTCCTACACACAACAAGTTCAGTTTTCTGGTTAATTCTATTTGTGGTGGTTTGGCCGTGACGGGGGGGCTACTAAAGCTGCTCTCTATCGCTCCCCTTTGTAGATGGACAGGGGGAAGGGAAAATAGCAAAGGCCAGTAATAAGGTAGAAGGAATTTAATACTGCTAAGGACAAGCAAAGGCCGCCCCAGAAGCACAAGCAAAGAGAGGTTATTCTCCACTTACCATCAGCAGATGACCTTGGGTCACTCTCGGCAAGCAGGGTTCTGCGCCCAGCAGTGGCTCTGAAGGACAGATGCCAGGGACGCCACACTTCCTTCTCTCACTTCAAGTCGACAGCAGAGCTGGCCTCACATGGCACAACCTACAATGATCAAGAGATCATAAATGTGCTTTCCTGTCTATGGCCTGAACTACAGTCAGAGTACTTAGGAAGTGGAGCTGGACCTGGATTCTGATCAAAAAAGCTTCCCAAAGCTGCCAAAATCTTATGAACAAGGCTCCAGGAGGCAGCATGAGCTGTCCCTGTCCCAACTTAGGCCTACTGCCCAAAAAGGAGAGCAGGGCTTGGAAGAGCAGGGCTCTTGTGGAGCCTGCAACAGCCAGGCCCCCTGAGCTGACTGAGTCTTTGATCATTTTTCACACTGATCAGAGGTCTTGGCAGTGTTCAGCCATATGCTGTCTCTGGATTTCCATAGGAGGTGTTCGAAATGCATCCTTGAGCAGCATCTCTTGCACTGCACAACTGCTGTTAGGCCACTGCTTCTCCAGAA
The DNA here is from genome assembly GCA_015227895.2 of Colaptes auratus. Lineage (NCBI taxonomy): Eukaryota > Metazoa > Chordata > Aves > Piciformes > Picidae > Colaptes > Colaptes auratus. The sequence goes on from CM026897.1 coordinate 93,426,318, forward strand.
TGTGGCACGGACAGATGAGTGTGTGTCTTGAACTGGAGCCACACTGAAGGTCTTGCCACCTCACCCGGTTTGCCCAGGGGTAATGCTGTAGGGTTCAGGTTCCTGAATGAGTGAGATTAGCAATCTAATCCTTTTTTTTTCCCTGAGGTAACATCAACACATAAATTTTTAAAGGGTTATTAAAAAACATATTTACAAGAATCTGAACTAATTTTTAAAACAATTCTTTTGTTTAAGGTCTTTATCATAAAGGACTGAGTGTGCAACTGACACCTGCTATTGATGCCTCAATGTACAATTTAGTCCAGGTGCCAAACAGTTTGTCTAGTCAGATGGTGTTTTCTGCCCGTGCAAGATCATTAAAGCCAAAGCCTGTTGTGATGCTGTAGAAAAAACAGAACCAACAGACAAGCAAACAAAAAACCCCCACATGGGCACTTGGGCCATACTACAAATGAAGTGGTAGGGAAAGAAATATTTTTCCTGGCCAGTGAAAAACAAAAGGCACTTTTTAGCTGCAGCAGGCAGGAGGTCTGGCCGTAGGGCAGCGCCTTCGTCTTGTAGCAACGTGACTGAGGCAATGCCATCCCGGCTTCCTTCAAGTCCTGGAAGCACTCTGCAACTTTCTCCACATCTAGGTAGGAGTGGGTACAGAGGATGTCTAGGACACTGGGTGCCTTCTTTATCCTCTTCAGCTGCTTCCTAGTGTGGGGAGGAAGTGTAGCCTGTTCTGTCCCCCACAGCTGCATGCCAGGTCCACACAGATGCAGGAGTTTATGGCTGGCATCTGCTCCCTCCTGCCCAGTGGCTGCAGGCAGAACATGTGCCCAGTCGGGGGGCTCCAGGGGCACAAGCAGCTGGTAGATAGCATCATCGGCCTCACAGGGACCCTGATCATCTGAATGAGCTGTCCACCCAAATGGCCACTGCTTCTGCAGAATATGGCATGGACGGGTGAGCGTGTGCCTTGAATTGGAATCACTGATCAAAGGTCTTGCCACCTCAGTGGGTTGCCCAAGGGTAACGCTGAGGGTTCTGAGGGCTTGCTTTGCCTGTGACTCCCCAGGAGAGACTAAGGAAGCCACAGCACAGCTCCTGCCGGCACAGGCAACATACAGAAATGTGGAGGGGTAGAATTTCTTGTGATTGCCCCGTGGCAGGAGCCCAAGGTCAGGAAGCCTTACTTACAAAATTGGTGAAATGAACTCCTTCCACATCAGCTCTTCTGCCCATGTGCTCAGCCCAACTCCGTGGGAGGGGAGCAGTCAGCAAACTAGAGCCACGCTTCCCTGCAAAGCAAAACACAGACACAGCTGCAGCATTTGCTCAAACACCACAATTCTTGACATCTATGAAGCCAGGGGAAAAGATCCCAGAAGAAATGGATGCTGTGGAAGAGGCAAGGACAGTCATGTGCAGGTGGTGACACACACCTGTGGTGGGCGCAGCTCAGTGCGTGACTGGAGATGCTCGTCTGCTGGTGGAGAGCCCTTTGTACAGCCTGTTCAGGAGCCTGTCCTGAATGTCCTCAAACTGTCTCAATGCCTTGGTATGGGCAGCCTGATCCTGCACCAGATGCTCCAAGAGGTTGTAGAGCTCAGACATTTGGTAGTTTGGAGGCAACTTGATCTCCTTGGGCATCTCTGCGTTGCCCAAGAAGAAGAAGTTGAGCTGCTTCTGTTCCAGACAGCAGCGCAGGTGCCTCATGATATCTGCCAGGCGCATGAGGCAGTCCCGTCTGCACCATCCTGACACGGGGGTGGTGTTGAGGAGGTGCATGACAACTGTCTTGAGGATATAGGGGGAAATGTCTGTGCCCTCCAGGACCGAGGTGCAGAGATGAAGGCATTTGAGGTGGAAGCTGCCTCGTGGGACTTGTCTGGCCATATGTCTGAAGAACTTCCCCTCTGCCACAAGGGAGTTTATTCTCCACACTGTGCTTGGGGTCTTGGTGTCCGCTTCAGGAGGGCTGCTGAGGAAGATATCCGAGTCCCCTTGCTGCACCCCAAACATGATCTCGAGAGTGAGTTCACTGCCAAAGTTACTTTTCAGCTGCAGCAGGCAGGAGGTCTGGCTGTAGGGCAGCACCTTCATCCTGTAGCAACGTGACTGAGGCAATGCCACCACACACCCAATCCTGGAACCACTCTGCAACTTTCCCCACATCCCAGGTAGGAGTGGGTACAGAGGATGTCTAGGAGGCGGGGTGCCTTCTTTCCCTTCTGCAGCTGCTTCTTAGTGCTGTGGAGGAAGCACAGACTGTTCTGTCCCCCACAGCTGCATTCCAGGACCACACGGATGCGGGACTCTATGGCTGCTATCCACCACCCCCCGTCCGTTGGCTCCAGGCAGAACCTGTACCCAGTGGGGGGCTTCAGGGGCACAAGCAGCTGGTAGACAACATCGTCCGTCTCAAAGGGACTCCATCCTTCAAAGCCACTGCCCACCCCAATGGCCTCCTGCAGCACTGGCAAGAAAGTATTGGACAGGCGTATTCGCAAGACCTGCAGGAGGTCATCCACCAGCCCCTTCACCACCTCGCTCCTGGAGATTGTTTCCTGCACAGGCCACTGGTTGCACACGTCATGGCAGGAAAGGATGGCAAAAATCCTGTCTTCTTCATCAATTTCTTCCTCCTCCTCCTCATCTGTGCTGCTGTCTGAAACCTCCTCCGCGCCACAGACTGAGTTTGTCTCCCTGCGTCTTTTCCTGAGCCGCCAGCAGAGCCAAACCAGGAGGACGAGCACTCCGGCAATGGCAGCAAAGAGCACAGCTTCCCAGGTTGTGATGCTCTGCTCCTGAAGCCTCTGCTGCAGGATCATGGGGACCAGGCTCCGCTGTGCTTGGCTTCTCCTCTCCATCTCCTCCATCAGACGAGTCATCTCCTGCTTCATCTCCATCTTGTGCTCCTCCATGCACTTCCAGGTGGCCTCATCCAGCTTCTCATGAACCTTTGCTGAGAAGAGGAGAAAGCCTTGCAGAAGCAAAGCAAGGAACTTTGTAGCAGCCATGGCCTACAGGAGAAGGGAGAGAAAGAATTGAGTGGGGCTAGGAAGGAGAGAGTTCTGTTTTGACAGCAAGTAGAAGAGCTGCAAGGAAGTGGGGAGAGGTAGGAGCTGAAGGGCTGCAGGCAGCGGGGATGCAGCAAGGCTCTCCATCCAGCCCCAGCATCAGCAGCACCCAGCTGAGGGTGCTCCTGTGAGCAGCTGGTGCCTTAGTGGAAGGTGAGGCCTTCTATGCCCCAGGGAGCTAGCTCTCTGCCTTGGCTCTCCTCCACCTCCCCTCCCTACACCCACACTTACTGTTAGCCGAAGCTCTACTGAGGCACTGCTGCCCAGTGAGGCGTTTATAGCTGCTCACCCCTCCTGATGTCACAAACACAAGTGCCAGGTGGAGTTGCCAGGAGCACTGGCCGTGTGCACTGGCCCAATGCAGTGACTCACAGACACCCAAGGCAGCCCCGCCCACTGGCCCCGCCCACTGGCCCCCATCAGCCTCAGCCCAGGTCAGGGACTCACGGCCACCCAGGGCAGCCCAAGCCCTGACCCCTACCAAGTGCAAAGCTGCCATGGAGGAGGCGGTGCCCGGGGACTCCTCTTCCCAAGCGGAGAGAGAGCTCAAAGAGCCTTACAAAAACTCAGATCAGGGCACATGATCCTGGCACCTGCTCTTGTTCCTTGAGGTGCCATCTGCAGAGGGAGAATTGTCTGCCTTGCTGCTGGCTCCTTTGATTGTGGTTGTGGCTGTGCTCTTGGTGCCTTCATCACACAAATGGTGGCATGCTGGTGCTGTGTCATGTGATGGCAGGATGGGGCCTGACAGCAGGAGGCAGCATGATCAAAGAGCTTGTCAGTCTTGGGCCTTACATTCTCATTGGATTTGCACTTCAGGGGTCCCAAAATGCAGCTAGGAGAGCACCTCTTGCACTGCACAACTGCTGTTAGTGCCCTGCTTCTCCAAAACATGTCAGAGCCAGAGTGAGCTTGTGCCTTGGATTGCAACCACACTGATGGAAGATCTTGCCACCTCACTGGGGTTGCCCCAGGGTCCTGCTGTAGGGCTCCAAGGCCTTGCTGTGCCTGTGATTCCCCAGGATAGACCAAGGAACCCACTTCACGCTTTCTGCTGCACAGGCAATGCTGTAATGCTGTGGAAGGACAGAATGTCTTGGGATTGCCCCATGGCAGAAGCAGGGCGTGGGCAGGGGACCTTACATACAGAACTGGTGAAGCCCGAGCCCACAACATCAGCTCTTCTGCCAGCGTGCTCAGCCTGACTCTGTGGCAGCTGAGCAGTCAGCCACCTGTGCCCACAGTTCCCAATACAACACAGTACAGACACAGGGGCAGCATTTGCTCCAACACAACATTTATTTACAGCTGTGCGCAGAGGAAGGAGTGGAAGCCCCGGAAGAGGCAGGGGGTGGTCAGTGTCCAGGTGATGACTGGGCCTCTCTCTCCTTGCAATGGCCTCTTCTGCAGCATCAGTGCAGAAGTCTGTCAGTGCTAGCACTGGATAATCAGGTGATTTGCTTGAAGGGTTCAGAGGGATCCTTTAGTGGTGTCCCTGAAGATGCTTCTGTCACTTCAGAAGAGCTGCAAGTTAAACCATGGACCCCCATGGAAAAGAGCATTTTATTCCTGACCGCTGCAAGCCTTAGGCCTCGTGTGAGGATTTTTGCCACATTTCTGTGTACACATACAAAAAAATAGATAAAAATGCCAAGGCCAAAGGAAAACACGTGTACCTTTCTTTCCTAAAGTCGGATCTGTCGTTACTTTGATGAAGAAATTGGTTCTGCTGGGGGCAGGATTAAGGAAAATCATTCAGAATATCCTGTCTAGAATAGAAAATGAAAGCTTGATTCTCCCTCTGTTAAACAGCTTGTCTGAAGACATAGCAAAGTGCATAAAGGGGAAGAGGTCCTACAAGAAACCTGTAAGAGTGTGTGGCAGATTGGCCTTGCGTGGGGGCCAAATGCCCACCAAAGCCACTCTATCACTCCCCTTCTTAGACGGCCAGGGGAGAGGGGAGAAATTAGCAAGAGGCTGGTGTTGCAGTTTGGGCTGGGTGCCCTCTGCTACATGAGGTGCTTCCTGTGTCCAGGGGTCCAGCCCAGTGGGTGGACACAGGAAACTCGGTATTTCTAGCATAATTCTCTGCACCACTAGAAGATCCAGTGGGAGGTCTAGCACCTCCTCTTTCTTCCTCACCGTCGCCCGGTAACTGGGGGAGATGTTGGCTCCCGGCCATGGGCCTGGCTAGGCCCAAGGCCACGTTGGGGATGGGCAGTCTCAGATCGGGCCAGCTGAGAGTAGCCTAGCAGTGGGGAGGGGGGAAGAAGGAGCCCTGGGGGGTCTTGGATGTACCCCCAGGTGGGGATGGGATCTTCCTGGGTATGTTGTGGGATTTTCTTTTGTCACTGCTTCTGGCTCTCTGTAAACATTCACTGCTTGTTCGTTGAAACTTTCCATCACTTTTGCAATCCCTTTGTCTGTAAAACTCCCAGAACCTGCTAAATTCCCTAAGGGAATAGAAACCAATAGAAATTTCTATTTTAAATGTGGTCTGACAGAACAGCAGTATGATCAATGCATTGAGGCCATTGGACTGTACAGGTGAACAAGACCTGGCTGTTTAGTGCAGATCACTTGTAGTTGGTCTTCCTATTGGGTTTTGTCATTCAGACCTGGAAGATGTTTGTCATTCCTATGAGGTCTTTGAGGTCCTCCTACTGCTCTAAGAAGAAACACCCATTTTGTGCCTCACTCTAAAAACACGGGAGGAGAACAAGCACAACGTGTTCCTACTTCAACAGCAGTATGTTTTCATTCAGAGCCCTCTCTTTGGTTCCTGCTTAAAAGACAAACTCAGTCCCTTGTAGTCGTAGAGCTAAGTTAAAATCCCTTAGCTTAGTTTTCACCTACAGTGTCAGATGAAGGAACAGCATGAAAACATGCCTTATGTTGACCTCAGCATTGTGTGATTTCAGAGCTGGTTCATGTTAACTTCCAGCCCTGGGGGAATGCCTGTTGTGAAACTAGTTCTTCTACGTAGTTCTGAGTGTCTTGGTGAGTGAAACTCTCCTAAATGCATCCAGCGTGCTCAGCCTGACTCTGTGGCAGCGGAGCAGTCAGCAACCTGTGCCCACCGTTCCCAGTACAGGGAAGAGAGGATGTCTAGGACACTGGGTGCCTTCTTGAGCTTCTTCAGCTGCTTCTTAGTGCTGTGGAGGAAGCACAGACTGCTCTGTCCCCCACAGCTGCATTCCAGGACCACACAGATGCGGGACTGTCTGGCTGCTATCCACCACCCCCTGTTCATTGGCTCCAGGCAGAACCTGTACCCAGTGGGAGGCTTCCGGGGCAGAAGCAGCTGGTAGACAACATGGAGAGCTGTTTCTCCATCTGGAATGGGATGGAAGGATGGAGAGTGTCTGATTTGGTGGAGGGTCTGCTGGTATTCTGTGATCTTCACTGCTGCTCTGCTGTGGCTTCATCTTCAGCCTTGGTTACAGCTTTGGTAGCTGAGCAGAGAGCTCGCTGCGCACATCCACCCTGCTCGGCCAGTGGCCAGTGGCCATTAACCTGGGGGGTGATGCAGGGGAGTCCCCAAAGCTGCCGTGGTCTCCAGAGGTGTTGGGCGGTCTCGATGGCCTCTGCCCATCTCCGATGGTCTCCAGAGGTCTGTACCGGCGTGGCTCGTTGCACTCCCTTGGCCCCAAGGCCAGGCCCCAGAGGAGCCTGGGTGGAGGGGCAGGGCAGGGCAGGGCAGGGCAGCGCAGCAGGCTCCGGCGGGCTCCGGCTCCCTCCGATGGTGTGCGGCCGTCTTGATGGTGTGCGGTGTTGCCTTGGGTTGCCTTCGCTCTCCAGGGGAGTGGCGCCGGTGCAGTGGGGCTGCTAGCAGCAGATGGCAGCCGCTCTCCTTACCTCCTCTCCAGGGCTGAGGGCAGAGGACGTCCTGATGCCCTTCATGCGGGGCGGGCTAAGGGGTGTGAGGGCAGGGCTTGGCTGCGGCCGGGCGAGGTGTGGGAGGTGCCCGACACCGCTGGGGCTGGGGCTGGGGCTGGGGCTGGGCCTGCCTACAGCCGGTGCCGTGGTACGGGCCGCTGCTTCTGCTTTAGAGCCAGGGGTTTGGAGGGTGTGAGGGAGCCCCCGGCGGTCCTGCGGCTCTTTGGGCCCCGTGGGGCAAGAGGCAGGGTGGCGTAGTGACCTGTGAAGCTAGCTATGGGTGAGGAGGATGGATCCACTGGCATTGCCTGGGGCTGGTTTGGAAGGGGATCCACCTCCATGGCCTCTTGATGCTCCGAAGGTGCAGTCATCCATGTGTTCACCTCCATGGGCTCCTGTCCATTCTCTGGGGATTTGGCTTCCATGGGCTGGATGCACGTGCTGCAGCTGTTGCTGCTCTTGTCAGTCCTCTGTGGGTTTTGGAAGAGTGAAGATATCACCAGACCTTGCAGCGACCTCAGTTGCCCCACTGCCAGTGGGCCTCTCACCCTGCCTGAGAAATTCCAGTCAGCCCTTCTCAATCATCCACCTGGCTATGGCCTCTCAGACTCATTTCAGAGGCTCCGATGGTCTCTTCTTAATGGCAGCACGCTGACCAAGGGCTCTCAGTGGTGTTTCAGAGGCTCCAACACAATGTTCTCCATGGCAGCACACTGACCGAGAGCTCTCAGTGGTGTTTCAGCAGCTCCAACACAATGTTCTCCATGGCAGCACACTGAACGTGGGCTCTTGATGGTGTTTCAGCAGCACCAGTGCCCTGTTCTCAATGGCAGCACACTGACTGTGGCTCTTGATGGTGTTTTAGGAGCTCCAATGCCCTGTTCTCAATGGCACCACATTACCCATGGGCTCTCAAGGGTGTTTCAGAGCCTCCCATGCAGTGTTCTCAAAGGCACCACACTGACCGTGGGCTCTTGATGGTGTTTCAGTAGCTCCAGTGCCCTGTTCTCAATGGCAGCACACTGACCGTGGGCTCTTGATGGTGTTTCAGAGGCTCCAATGTTCGCTCCTCTCTCATCTCACTGACTTTGGGCTCTTGCTCTCACTTGGCTTTGCTCTCACTTGACTTTCAGTAGCTCCAGTGCCTCCTAATGGTTTTTCAGAGGCTTCAATGTTCGCTCCTCTCTCATCTCACTGACTTTGGGCTCTTGCTCTCAATTGGCTTTGCTCTCATTTGATTTTAGTAGCTCCAGTGCCTCTTGATGGCTTTTCAGAGGTTCCAAAGTGAAAATTGCTGTGGCCAAGAGGTGAGAAGGCCCCACTGGGAGCGACCGTGGAAGGCCCCACTGGAGGAGGCCATTTAATACCTGAAGGCAATCAGGAAGGGGTATAGATACACCAGTTAGTTTTGAAAAGGTAAATAATGAACTATGTTTGTGTAATAGAGCAAATCACATGCATGTAGAGGTGTCAGGCCTAAAGCAGACATGAAGAACTGCTTGTTGAAATCAGAACATACAAAAAAATTGTCAAACCAATGCCAGGAGATGTTTTCGAGGTCAAAACTTTCTGTTCTTTTGGCTTACCTTCCATATGTCCTGGGTTCTCCGACAGTTATCATCATTTACTTCTCCATCTCACTTTAATTACAGCTTATGAAAAAAAAAAAGGAAAGCAGTGAGTCCCTAGCTTCCTCCCCTGTCCCCTCTCCCCATATGTATTTTCCTACACACAACAAGTTCAGTTTTCTGGTTAATTCTATTTGTGGTGGTTTGGCCGTGACGGGGGGGCTACTAAAGCTGCTCTCTATCGCTCCCCTTCGTAGATGGACAGGGGGGAAGGGAAAATAGCAAAGGCCAGTAATAAGGTAGAAGGAATTTAATACTGCTAAGGACAAGCAAAGGCCGCCCCAGAAGCACAAGCAAAGAGAGGTTATTCTCCACTTACCATCAGCAGATGACCTTGGGTCACTCTCGGCCAGAAGGTTCTGCGCCTAGCAGTGGCTCAGAAGGACAGATGCCAGGGACGCCACACTTGCTTCTCTCACTTCAGGTAGCCATCAGAGCTGGCCAGTGCCCTGTTCTCAATAGCAGCACACTGACCGTGGCCTCTCAATGCTGTTTCAGCAGCTCCAGTGCCCTGTTCACAATGGCAGCACACTGAGTGTGGGCTCTGGATGGTGTTTCAGAGCCTCCCACACAATGTTCTCAAGGGCAGCACACTGACCGTGGGCTCTTGATGCTGTTTCAGGGGCTCCAATGTTCGATCCTCTCTCATCTGACTGACTTTGGCACTTGCTGTCACTTGGCTTTCCCAGATCTTCCTCTCCCAAGTATGTTTGGGATCAAGAGTATGCGTGCACAGCAGTGAAAATTGCTGTGGTCAACGGGTTAGAAGGCCCCACTGGAGGAGGCCATTTAATACCTGAAGGCAATCAAGAAGAGTTATAGATACAACAGTTAGTTCTGAAAAGGTAACTCATGAACTATGTTTGTGTAATAGAGCCAATCACATGCATGTAGAGGTGTCAGGCCTAAAGCAGACATGAAGAACTGCTTGTTTAAATCAGAACATCAACCAAAATTGTCAATCCAATGCCAGGAGATGTTTTTGAGACCAAAACTTTGTGTTCCGAGAGAGATTAGGTAAGTGAGTGAGTTTTCAAAGCTGTGCCTCACTGGGATGCCCATTCTCTTGGAAAAGTATGCTTGAGCAAGAGGAAGTCTCTTTTTGTTCTGGGACTGATACACTCTCTCAAAATAGTTTGACAATTCTGCACTTCTGAGCACATGGAGATGTTTAGATTAAAGGACAAGAGATTGCTATCCTCTGGTATCATTGGGAAGGCCTTTGTCAATCCCTAGGGGGTGGTATGACCAATTGCTTCCTCCAAGGAAGAGCTGTCTGGGAATTTTGCTGGAGCCTTCTCCTCACAGTGGTGTACCTGGTGTGTGCACACCAAAAGCCAGATTCTGCTGTTCCTTCTTCTACTCTAGTGCCTGTTGCCTGATGCAGAGTTCCCTGGGAGTGCAGTGTTTGCCCCGTGATTATGCAGTAAGTGCTCTTCAAACTCTTACACTGCCTTGCAGAACATTGCCTCTGAGATGATAGTCCAACTTAATTTCAGGATGAAATTAAGTTCATCTTTTGGCTTACCTTGCATATATCCTGGGATCTCCGACAGCTTCCTCCCATGTCCCCTCTCCCCATCTGGATTTTCCTACACACAACAATTCAGTTTTTCTGGTTAATTCTATTTGTGGTGGTTTGGCCGTGACGGGGGGCTACTAAAGCTGCTCTCTATCGCTCCCCTTCGTAGATGGACAGGGGGGAAGGGAAAATAGCAAAGGCCAGTAATAAGGTAAGGAATTTATACTGCTAAGGACAAGCAAAGGCCGCCCCAGAAGCACAAGCAAAGAGAGGTTATTCTCCACTTACCATCAGCAGATGACCTTGGGTCACTCTCAGCCAGCAGGGTTATGCGCCTAGCAGTGGCTCTGAAGGACAGGTGCCAGGGATGCCACACTTGCTTCTCTCACTTCAGGTAGCCATCAGAGCTGGCCAGTGCCCTGTTCTCAATAGCAGCACACTGACCGTGGCCTCTCAATGCTGTTTCAGCAGCTCCAGGGCCCTGTTCACAATGGCAGCACACTGAGTGTGGGCTCTCGATGGTGTTTCAGAGCCTCCCACACAATGTTCTCAAGGGCAGCACACTGACTGGGGGCTCTCAGTGGTGTTTCAGAGCCTCCAACAGAATGTTCTCAAGGGCAGCACACTGACCGTGGGCTCTTGATGCTGTTTCAGGGGCTCCAATGTTCGATCCTCTCTCATCTGACTGACTTTGGGCATTTGCTGTCACTTGGCTTTCCCAGATCTTCCTCTCCCAAGCATGTTTGGGATCAAGAGTATGCGTGCACAGCAGTGAAAATTGCTGTGGTCAAGGGGTTAGAAGGCCCCACTGGGAGTGACCGTGGAAGGCCCCACTGGAGGAGGCCATTGAATACCTGAAGGCAATCAAGAAGATTATATAGATACAACAGTTAGTTCTGAAAAGGTAACTCTGAACTATGTTTGTGTAATAGAGCCAATCACATGCATGTAGAGGTGTCAGGCCTAAAGCAGACATGAAGAACTGCTTGTTTAAATCAGAACATCACCAAAATTGTCAATCCAATGCCAGGAGATGTTTCGAGACCAAAACTTTGTGTTCCGAGAGAGATTAGGTAAGTGAGTGAGTTTTCAAAGCTGTGCCTCATGGGATGCCCATTCTCTTGGAAAAGTATGCTTGAGCAAGAGGAAGTCTCTTTTTGTTCTGGGACTGATACACTCTCTCAAAATAGTTTGACAATTCTGCACTTCTGAGCACATGGAGATGTTTAGATTAAGGACAAGAGATTGCTATCCTCTGGTATCATTGGGAAGGCCTTTGTCAATCCATAGGGGGGGTATGACCAATTGCTTCCTCCAGGAGAGCTGTCTGGGAATTTTGCTGGAGCCTTCTCCTCACAGTGGTGTACCTGGTGTGTGCACACCAAAAGCCAGATTCTGCTGTTCCTTCTTCTACTCTAAGTGCCTGTTGCCTGATGCAGAGTTCCCTGGGAGTGCAGTGTTTGCCCCGTGATTATGCAGTAAGTGCTCTTCAAACTCTTACACTGCCTTGCAGCACATTGCCTCTGAGATGATAGTCCAACTTATTTCAGGATGAAATTAAGTTCATCTTTTGCTTACCTTGCATATATCCTGGGATCTCCGACAGCTTCCTCCCATGTCCCCTCTCCCCATCTGGATTTTCCTACACACACAAGTTCAGTTTTCTGGTTATTCTATTTGTGGTGGTTTGGCCGTGACGGGGGTACTAAAAGCTGCTCTCTATCGCTTCCCTTCGTAGATGGACAGGGGGAAGGGAAAATAGCAAAGGCCAGTAATAAGGTAGAAGGAATTTACTACTGCTAAGGACAAGCAAAGGCCGCCCCAGAAGCACAAGCAAAGAGAGGTTATTCTCCACTTACCATCAGCAGATGACCTTGGGTCACTCTCAGCCAGCAGGGTTCTGCGCCCAGCAGTGGCTCTGAAGGACAGATGCCAGGGACGCCACACTTCCTTCTCTCACTTCAAGTCGACAGCAGAGCTGGCCTCACATGGCACAACCTACAATGATCAGAGATCATAAATGTGCTTTCCTGTCTATGGCCTGAACTACAGTCAGAGTACTTAGGAAGTGGAGCTGGACCTGGATTCTGATCAAAAAAGCTTCCCAAAGCTGCCAAAATCTTATGAACAAGGCTCCAGGAGGCAGCATGAGCTGTCCCTGTCCCACCTTAGGCCTACTGCCAAAAAGGAGAGCAGGGCTTGGAAGAGCAGGGCTCTTGTGGAGCCTGCAACAGCCAGGCCCCCTGAGCTGACTGAGTCTTTGATCATTTTTCACACTGATCAGAGGTCTTGGCAGTGTTCAGCCCATATGCTGTCTCTGGATTCCATAGGAGGTTTCGAAATGCATCCTTGAGCAGCATCTCTTGCACTGCACAACTGCTGTTAGGCCACTGCTTCTCCAGAATGTGGCACGGACAGATGAGTGTGTGTCTTGAACTGGAGCCACACTGAAGGTCTTGCCACCTCACCCGGTTTGCCCAGGGTAATGCTGTAGGGTTCAGGTTCCTGAATGAGTGAGATTAGCAATCTAATCCTTTTTTTTTTCCCCGAGGTAACTCAACACATAAATTTTTAAAGGGTTATTAAAAACATATTTACAAGAATCTGAACTAATTTTTAAAACAATTCTTTTGTTTAAGGTCTTTATCAAAAGGACTGAGTGTGCAACTGACACCTGCTATTGATGCCTCAATGTACAATTTTCCCCAGGTGCCAAACAGTTTGTCTAGTCAGATGGTGTTTTCTGCCCGTGCAAGATCATTAAAGCCAAAGCCTGTTGTGATGCTGTAGAACAAACAGAACCAACAGACAAGCAAACAAAAAACCCCCACATGGGCACTTGGGCATACTACAAATGAAGTGGTAGGGAAAGAAATATTTTTCCTGGCCAATGAAAACAAAAGGCACTTTTAGCTGCAGCAGGCAGGAGGTCTGGCCGTAGGCAGCGCCTTCGTCTTGTAGCAACGTGACTGAGGCAATGCCATCCCGGCTTCCTTCAAGTCCTGGAAGCACTCTGCAACTTTCTCCACATCTAGGTAGGAGTGGGTACAGAGGATGTCTAGGACACTGGGTGCCTTCTTTATCCTCTTCAGCTGCTTCCTAGTGTGGGGAGGAAGTGTAGCCTGTTCTGTCCCCCACAGCTGCATGCCAGGTCCACACAGATGCAGGAGTTTATGGCTGGCATCTGCTCCCTCCTGCCCAGTGGCTGCAGGCAGAACATGTGCCCAGTCGGGGGCTCCAGGGGCACAAGCAGCTGGTAGATAGCATCATCGGCTCACAGGGACCCTGATCATCTGAATGAGCTGTCCACACAAATGGCCACTGCTTCTGCAGAATATGGCATGGACGGGTGAGCGTGTGCCTTGAATTGGAATCACTGATCAAAGGTCTTGCCACCTCATGGGTTTGCCCAAGGGTAACGCTGAGGGTTCTGAGGGCTTGCTTTGCCTGTGACTCCCCAGGAGAGACTAAGGAGCCACAGCACAGCTCCTGCCGGCACAGCAACATACAGAAATGCGAGGGGTAGAATTTCTTGTGATTGCCCCGTGGCAGGAGCCCAAGGTCAGGAAGCCTTACTTACAAAATTGGTGAAATGAACTCCTTCCACATCAGCTCTTCTGCCCATGTGCTCAGCCCAACTCCGTGGGAGGGGAGCAGTCAGCAAACTAGAGCCACGCTTCCCTGCAAAGCAAAACACAGACACAGCTGCAGCATTTGCTCAAACACCACAATTCTTGACATCTATGAAGCCAGGGGAAAAGATCCCAGAAGAAATGGATGCTGTGGAAGAGGCAAGGACAGTCATGTGCAGGTGGTGACACACACCTGTGGTGGGCGCAGCTCAGTGCGTGACTGGAGATGCTCGTCTGCTGGTGGAGAGCCCTTTGTACAGCCTGTTCAGGGAGCCTGTCCTGAATGTCCTCAAACTGTCTCAATGCCTTGGTATGGGCAGCCTGATCCTGCACCAGATGCTCCAAGAGGTTGTAGAGCTCAGACATTTGGTAGTTTGGAGGCAACTTGATCTCCTTGGGCATCTCTGCGTTGCCCAAGAAGAAGAATTGAGCTGCTTCTGTTCCAGACAGCAGCGCAGGTGCCTCATGATATCTCCAGGCGCATGAGGCAGTCCCGTCTGCACCATCCTGACACGGGGGTGGTGTTGAGGAGGTGCATGACAACTGTCTTGAGGATATAGGGGGAAATGTCTGTGCCCTCCAGGACCGAGGTGCAGAGATGAAGGCATTTGAGTGTGGAGCTGCCTCGTGGGACTTGTCTGGCCATATGTCTGAAGAACTTCCCCTCTGCCACAAGGGAGTTTATTCTCCACACTGTGCTTGGGGTCTTGGTGTCCGCTTCAGGAGGGCTGCTGAGGAAGATATCCGAGTCCCCTTGCTGCACCCCAAACATGATCTCGAGAGTGAGTTCACTGCCAAAGTTACTTTTCAGCTGCAGCAGGCAGGAGGTCTGGCTGTAGGGCAGCACCTTCATCTTGTAGCAGCGTGACTGAGGCAGTGCCACCCACACTTTCTTCACCCAATCCTGGAACCACTCTGCAACTTTCCCCCACATCCAGGAGGAGTGGGTACAGAGGATGTCTAGGAGTGGGGTGCCTTCTTTCCCTTCTGCAGCTGCTTCTTAGTGCTGTGGAGGAAGCACAGACTGTTCTGTCCCCCACAGCTGCATTCCAGGACCACACGGATGCGGGACTCTATGGCTGCTATCCACCACCCCCCGTCCGTTGGCTCCAGGCAGAACCTGTACCCAGTGGGGGGCTTCAGGGGCACAAGCAGCTGGTAGACAACATCGTCCGTCTCAAAGGGACTCCATCCTTCAAGCCACTGCCCACCCCAATGGCCTCCTGCAGCACTGGCAAGAAAGTATTGGACAGGCGTATTCGCAAGACCTGCAGGAGGTCATCCACCAGCCCCTTCACCACCTCGCTCCTGGAGATTGTTTCCTGCACAGGCCACTGGTTGCACACGTCATGGCAGGAAGGATGGCAAAAATCCTGTCGTCTTCATCAATTTCTTCCTCCTCCTCCTCATCTGTGCTGCTGTCTGAAACCTCCTCCGCGCCACAGACTGAGTTTGTCTCCCTGCGTCTTTTCCTGAGCCGCCAGCAGAGCCAAACCAGGAGGACTAGCACTCCGGCAATGGCAGCAAAGAGCACAGCTCCCCAGTTGTGATGCTCTGCTCCTGAAGCCTCTGCTGCAGGATCATGGGGACCAGGCTCCGCTGTGCTTGGCTTCTCCTCTCCATCTCCTCCATCAGGCGAGTCATCTCCTGCTTCATCTCCATCTTGTGCTCCTCCATGCGCTTCCAGGTGGCCTCATCCAGCTTCTCATGAACCTTTGCTGAGAAGAGGATAAAGCCTTGCAGAAGCAAAGCAAGGAACTTTGTAGCAGCCATGGCCTACAGGAGAAGGGAGAGAAAGAATTGAGTGGGGCTAGGAAGGAGAGAGTTCTGTTTAGACAGCAAGTAGAGGAGCTGCAAGGAAGTGGAGAGGGTAGGAGCTGAAGGGCTGCAGGCAGCGGGGATGCAGCCAGGCTCTCATCCAGCCCCAGCATCAGCAGCACCCAGCTGAGGGTGCTCCTGTGAGCAGCTGGTGCCTTAGTGGAAGGTGAGGCCTTCTATGCCCCAGGGAGCTAGCCCTCTGCCTTGGCTCTCCTCCACCTCCCCTCCCTACACCCACACTTACTGTTAGCCGAAGCTCTACTGAGGCACTGCTGCCCAGTGAGGCGTTTATAGCTGCTCACCCCTCCTGATGTCACAAACACAAGTGCCAGGTGGAGTTGCCAGGAGCACTGGCCGTGTGCACTGGCCCAATTCAGTGACTCACAGACACCCAAGGCAGCCCCGCCCACTGGCCCCGCCCACTGGCCCCCATCAGCCTCAGCCCAGGTCAGGGACTCACGGCCACCCAGGGCAGCCCAAGCCCTGACCCCTACCAAGTGCAAAGCTGCCATGGAGGAGGCGGTGCCCGGGGACTCCTCTTCCCAAGCGGAGAGAGAGCTCAAAGAGCCTTACAAAAACTCAGATCAGGGCACATGATCCTGGCACCTGCTTTGTTCCTTGAGGTGCCATCTGCAGAGGGAGAATTGTCTGCCTTGCTGCTGGCTCCTTTGATTGTGGTTGTGGCTGTGCTCTTGGTGCCTTCATCACACAAATGGTGGCATGCTGGTGCTGTGTCATGTGATGGCAGGATGGGGCCTGACAGCAGGAGGCAGCATGATCAAAGAGCTTGTCAGTCTTGGGCCTTACATTCTCATTGGATTTGCACTTCAGGGGTCCCAAAATGCAGCTAGGAGAGCACCTCTTGCACTGCACAACTGCTGTTAGTGCCCTGCTTCTCCAAAACATGTCAGAGCCAGAGTGAGCTTGTGCCTTGGATTGCAACCCACTGATGGAAGATCTTGCCACCTCACTGGGGTTGCCCCAGGGTCCTGCTGTAGGGCTCCAAGGCCTTGCTGTGCCTGTGATTCCCCAGGATAGACCAAGGAACCCACTTCACGCTTTCTGCCTGCACAGGCAATGCTGTAATGCTGTGGAAGGACAGAATGTCTTGGGATTGCCCCATGGCAGAAGCAGGGCGTGGGCAGGGGACCTTACATACAGAACTGGTGAAGCCCGAGCCACCACATCAGCTCTTCTGCCAGCGTGCTCAGCCTGACTCTGTGGCAGCTGAGCAGTCAGCCACCGGTGCCCACAGTTCCCAATACAACACAGTACAGACACAGGGGCAGCATTTGCTCCAACACAACATTTATTTACAGCTGTGCGCAGAGGAAGGAGTGGAAGCCCCGGAAGAGGCAGGGGGTGGTCAGTGTCCAGGTGATGACTGGGCCTCTCTCTCCTTGCAATGGCCTCTTCTGCAGCATCAGTGCAGAAGTCTGTCAGTGCTAGCACTGGATAATCAGGTGATTTGCTTGAAGGGTTCAGAGGGATCCTTTAGTGGTGTCCCTGAAGATGCTTCTGTCACTTCAGAAGAGCTGCAAGTTAAACCATGGACCCCATGGAAAAGAGCATTTTATTCCTGACCGCTGCAAGCCTTAGGCCTCGTGTGAGGATTTTTGCCACATTTCTGTGTACACATACAAAAAAATAGATAAAAATGCCAAGGCCAAAGGAAAACACGTGTACCTTTCTTTCTAAAGTCGGATCTGTCGTTACTTTGATGAAGAAATTGGTTCTGCTGGGGGCAGGATTAAGGAAAATCATTCAGAATATCCTGTCTAGAATAGAAAAATGAAAGCTTGATTCTCCCTCTGTTAAAACAGCTTGTCTGAAGACATAGCAAAGTGCATAAAGGGGAAGAGGTCCTACAAGAAAACTGTAAGAGTGTGTGGCAGATTGGCCTTGCGTGGGGGCCAAATGCCCACCAAAGCCACTCTATCACTCCCCTTCTTAGACGGCCAGGGGAGAGGGGAGAAATTAGCAAGAGGCTGGTGTTGCAGTTTGGGCTGGGTGCCCTCTGCTACATGAGGTGCTTCCTGTGTCCAGAGGTCCAGCCCAGGGGTGGACACAGGAAACTCGGTATTTCTAGCATAATTCTCTGCACCACTAGAAGATCCAGTGGGAGGTCTAGCACCTCCTCTTTCTTCCTCACCGTCGCCCGGTAACTGGGGGAGATGTTGGCTCCCGGCCGTGGGCCTGGCTAGGCCCAAGGCCACGTTGGGGATGGGCAGTCTCAGATCGGGCCAGCTGAGACTAGCCTCGCAGTGGGGAGGGGGGAAGAAGGAGCCCTGGGGGGTCTTGGATGTACCCCCAGGTGGGGATGGGATCTTCCTGGGTATGTTGTGGGATTTTCTTTTGTCACTGCTTCTGGCTCTCTGTAAACATTCACTGCTTGTTGAAACTTTCCATCACTTTTGCAATCCCTTTGTCTGAGTTGTTATTTTTGCCATGGTGGGGAGGGGGGCTGCCTCAAGCCACTACACCCATGGATTGGTGTTTCTTTTTTGGATGTAAAAGGGGTAATGTTCATTTCCCATCTTGGCATCGGTGGGACTTGTAGGTGGGATTTTTTCTTCCATAGGACAGACTGAAGAGAAAATGGAAAAGAGTTTCATAGGGCCTCCTCAGCAAGAGTAGTGATGTGGTTTTGCCCTGGCTGGTTGAAGCAAAAAGTGCTCCATTTTAACCGTTCTTTTTGAGAGTGCCGGGTGGTGTGGAAAAACACTCTAGCTGCTGTGAAAGATCAGTTGGGTCTGCTGGATGTCACATTGCACAGGTAGGAATCATGTTCTCAGAAGGTTTGTCTAATGCAGTTATAGAGAATAGCAGTTTGGCTTTTTGTGCCATGAACATGAGCCAGCAGAGTAGGCAGGTGGCCAGAAGGCCAATGGCATCCTGGCCTGTATCAGGAATAGTGTGGCCAGCAGGAGCAGGCAGGTCCTTCTGCCCCTGTACTCAGCACTGGTTAGGCCACAGCTGAGTAGCGTGTCCAGTTCTGGGCCCCTCAGTTAAAAAAAAGATGTTGGGTTGCTTGAATGTGTCCAGAGAAGGGCAACAAAGCTGGTGAGGGGTCTGGAGCACAAGCCCTATGGGGAGAGGTTGAAGGAGTGGGATTGTTTAGCCTGGAGAGGAAGAGGAGGCTCAGGGGAGACCTCCTTGCACTCTACAACTACCTGAAAGGTGGTTGTAGACAGGCAGGGCTTGGTCCCTTCTCCCAGGCAAGCTGTGACAGAACACAGTCTCAAGCTGCACCAGGAGAGGTTTAGGTTGGATGTTAGGAAGAAATTTGTGGTAGTTTCAGGCTATGTCTAGAAGATTTTCCACAAAGCTATAGCCAGCCTTAATATAATAACTCAAGACAGCAAATTCAGGCACAGAAGACAAGCTGTTGTAGGATTCAAATCCCTTCAAGAATTCACAGTTACAGGGACTGTAAATTCCAGAAACTCCGGTGGAGTATGTACTGAAAAGTTACCGTTTCACATGACTAAGACAACCAAGGCAATAGTCACCAGCACCCACAAACCTCCACCTTGAGTTTCACTGGCACAGTCTTCCAGCACCTTAGACAGTATGCCTTGTCCAAAGTGCGTTGAACACAGCTCAGTTCTTCCACCACGTTGTTACAAGTGATTTTCATGCTGGGGGGAAATTTTCAACCTACCGCAAAATTCTTCACAGAAAGAGTGATTTGCCCAGGGAGGTGGTGGAGTCACCATCCTGGAAGTCTTTAAATGAGACTGGATGAGGCACTCGGTGCCATGGTTCAGTTGATTAGATGGCGTTGGGCAAGAGGTTGGACTTGAGGATCAAGAAGGTCTTCTCCAACCTGGTTAATTCTGTGATTCTTTTGACTTGAAGCTGGGTCATCACTTTCTGTGAACAGTGTGGCATAAGCCTTTTAGACTTACTCATTACTGTTAAGTAAATTGGATGTCAAATATCACAGGAGGTATTGTAGACACTCTCCTGAGTCTGTTCTTGAAATAAACTGTCTGTCAGTTTGGATAAGAGCTAGCTAGCAGACTTCACTAAAATACCAAAGGGACTTTGCAGCTCCATGTCCATAATGGGAGAAGTGACAAATTGGAAGGCTTTGTGAAGATGCTTGCAAAATCTCTGCCTCATGATGGAACATTTGGTGTGTATGCTTGGACTGTGAGGGGGTATGAACAACTTAAAGTTTTGTTCAATTGTGAGAAAGTTACATTTCTGATATGAAGCAAGTTCCTAGTGTAGCAGTTTGACACTCATGTCTCAGAGTTCTGCAGAGCTCCTGACCAGTCTCTCTACATGACTAGACCTTGGGTGCTGGATGTGCAATGAGCACAAACTGCTTTGAACTTGAGCAGGTGCTCAGTTTTGCTCTCTGTGCAACTTCCCTAATTTAAGGAAACATCCTTGTTGTGATATGCCCATTACATTGATTTTTTTCTTCACACAACCCACGGCTTGGAACTGACTAGAGTGGCAGTGGTTGATGCTATGCTACAGGTTGTCTATGATACGTTTGTGAAGCCAGGTGGTAAACTGATAGACTATGATCAAAGGTACGAAAATCAGTCTGGAGTGCTTCAGGATTAGCCTTAAGAAACTAGCAGGTGACAAGATAAGGAGGAAAATACCTCTCTTAAGTGTCTATTTCTAGGACCCTAAAGACCTTCAATCAAGAATGAAGTCTCTGTTCTTACAGGCTCAGTTAAGGAGTTTTAATCTTTTTTGCCTAGTTCAAATTTTCTTCTTGAAAACTTGTTCTCCATTCATTAAAAAAAAAAAAAAGTAAAGTAAAACTCCCAGAACCTGCTAAATTCCCTAAGGGAATAGAAACAATAGAAATTTCTATTTTAAATGTGGTCTGACAGAACAGCAGTATGATCAATGCATTGAGGCCATTGGACTGTACAGGTGAACAAGACCTGGCTGTTTAGTGCAGATCACTTGTAGTATGTTTCATTCAGAGCCCTCTCTTTGGTTCCTGCTTAAAAGACGAACTCAGTCCCTTGTAGTCGTAGAGCTAAGTTAAATCCCTTAGCTTAGTTTTCACCTACACCGTGTCAGATGAAGGAACAGCATGAAAACATGCCTTATGTTGACCTCAGCATTGTGTGATTTCAGAGCTGTTCATGTTAACTTCCAGCCCTGGGGGAATGCCTGCTGTGAAACTAGTTCTTCTACGTAGTTCTTAGTGTCTTGGTGAGTGAAACTCTCCTAAATCCATCTTTAGATTCTCTGGACTAACTGAGGATGATTTTGAAGAACACCACAACATCTCTTCAGAACGTGCAGGCAGTACTGCTAAACTTGTTCAGTGCAGGCACTATTTTAACTGGACACACATTAGAGAAGTCCTTTATTGCTCTCAGGGTAAACTGAAGATGATTTTAAGTAGTGACTACTTTTCTTTACAGTGTTCTAAAGAATCTCAAAAAGGAAAAGAATTGCATTTTTGGAGATCAAGATGTATGACAAAAGGTACTTGATTGTTCAATTATAGCAATATTAAAAGTAGTATTACATTCAGAGAAGGGAGAGATGTGTATGCACAAACACACTATTGTGAAGATTCTGAAGTCTGGATTTCCTGTTTTTCCTGTTTTGTGCTTCTAACTTTGAAACTATACACCACTGCTGAATAATTGTTTTTATTTCTGGGGTCACAGAAACAGAATTGTGATTTCTGAAGTCATGGCAGCAAATGCATTGACAGTTCCGGCATATCAAGGTACTGCTTAGAATCTCTGTAATCAATTATGCTGCGTGTCAGGTAGTTAACTCAGGTATCAGAAAGGCAAAAATTATGCTAGCAAATATTAAAGGCAGCAATATTCTATGACAAACAGCTGTCTGCTCAGGAAGGCTTTGTCAATGTACATAAATGGCTGAGGGGAGGATTAGAACATGACTAAGCCATGTTCTTCTCAGTGGGCACAGACTGAAAAACAGGAGGTTCCTTCTGAATGTTGAACCGAATCACAGAATGGTAGATGTTGGAAGGGACCTCTGAAGATGATCTAGTCCAACCTCCCTGCTAAAGCAGGATCACCTAGAGTAAATCACACATGAACGTGTCCAAGCGGGTTCAACAGACACCGTAACCTCTCTGGGCAGCCTGTTCCAATGCTCTGCCTCCTTCAAAGTGGAAAATGTTAATAGATGCTTACATGGATCATCCTCTGTTCTAGCTTGTGTCCATTTGCCCCTTGTCCTATCATTGGACACTGTTGAGAAGAGTCTGCCTACCTCCTCCTCCTGACACTCACCTTCAGAGGAATAAGCATTAATGAGACCACTCTCTGTTTCTCCATGACTAGAACTGGCATATGTTGTCCAGAGATGTTGCAAAGTCCTCTACCCTGGAGACGCTCAAAAGCTATCTGGACCGGTTCTAGGTAAGTAGCTAGGTGGCCTAGCATGAGCAAAGGATTTGGTCAGGATGACTTCCAGATGTCCCTTCCAACCTCAGTTATACTGTGATTATTACTAATGAAAGAATTAGAATTTAGCCTTGATAGGCATCCCTACCAGTGATACCTAAAGCAAATGAGAGTTTACAGTGTGGTGCTGGCTATCTCAAACCAGAATTAATCATGCTCACTTGTATATATGCAACTGGTGAACAAAAGTCAATGCAGTGCCAGACATCTGTGCAAAAGCACGGGTTTTCCACAGTTCTTGCCCCACAGTTTGCCTTTCTATAACAAATAGAGAAACACGAGACAGAGGTCATAGTATTTGGATCTCAAGGATTGGTTTGGACATATTACTGGGAAAATATATGTTTTAGATACTAGATGGGGTTTCTTTAATAAGGAAGGTCCAAGACCATAACTGAATCTGTAGCTTATTGTGGCTTCTGCTCTGTTCCAGCTAATTCACAACACTGTAGTGGACACATCAGTAGTGTTTCCTCATCGCCTGGGTTTGCCTAAGAAAGGGACACTTCGAAATCTGGTTGCTGAATACCTCAGGAGAATTCATCAAGAAGATGATGGTAAGCACACAGGTTCTTATAAGCAATTGGTATTGCATAATGAAATAGGAGACAGAAATAACCCGAAAATGGAAAAAATAGTAATATACTTGCTGTTATTTAAAGCTTTGTCTGGAGGCTTTTAATTCAATAGCTTGCTAAAAGCAGAAGATATACTTGAGGGGCAAGATGGTTGGTGGTGTGGTTTAACCCTGGGTAGCAACTAAGCACTACGCTGCTTCTCACCTTCCACTCTGCTCAGTACAGCTGTGTTGTCCAAGTATTCATCATCCAAAAGTGGTACAGTTTCTTTCTCTTTCGGAAGGGGCATTCTTAAAATTCTGAAGGTAGCCGAGGCTAGCATCTCTTTCAAGAGTCACTTGCTTATCCAAGCTGATACAGGAGCTTCTTGGCTGGGATTTTCAGTAGAAAATTATAGCAAATGTCTTATACTTACTGTATTAGTGACCCTAGTAGAGATAGATGATGGCTGGACCTGATGATGACCTTTAAGGTCTTTCAACCATAGTGATTCTGTTTTACATGCACACTGTAATACTTACCGCGTGTCAAATGCAGTGTTTCATATTTGCCTTGAACATGCCATCAAATAGTTGCTTTAACCTGATCTAGACAATTTAGTTTGTTCTAATAAATAAGTAGATTCATACTTTGATCAGTGAAGACCGCTGGACAACAAACCCTCAGTTCTGCTAATGTATCTTCATTGCCCAGGGAACACGTAAGTGGTTGTTCTGAGCAAAAACTAGATCACAGAATGAACCAAGTTGGAAAAGACCTCAGGGATCATCAGGCCCAACCTTACCTAATACCTCATGACGAACTGAACCAATCCAATGCTTTTTTGAATGCTTCCAGGCATGATGACTCCACCACCTCCATGGGCAGCACATTATAATGGCAAATTACTCTTTCTGTGAAGAACTTTCTCCTTACCTTAAGCCTAAACTTCCCCTGGCGCAGCTTGCAACTGTGTCCTCTTGTTCTGGTGCTGGTTACCTGGGAGAAGAGACCAACCCCCATCTCTCTCCAACCTCCTTTCACGGAGTTGTGGAGAGTTGTAGATGGCCCAGTGGAGTAGCTGGATGATGCGTCTCAAAGCTTATAATTCCTCTGCCTTTCTGCAATGACAGTGATTCACAGCAGTGGTGGGGGAAAGGGCATTGTCCAAAAATGATTTCCACAGAAATAGCTATTCTCAAATAGCTGCCTTTAAGCAGATTCTTCTGCCTAAGGTTGGATTTGACCATTCTTTGCTCATTATTATTGAGATAAAATCCATCCTTCACCTATAGAACTTGGGAGCTGCTATTTCTAGAAAGAAAAAAGAAAAGAGAAAGTTCTAAACATCCTTTGCTATCAGAAACCAGTCTGTAGTGGTTTAACTTGTTCTGAATTTGAGAGTTTTGTTGTGGTTTGGGTTTTGTTTTGTTTTATTTTATGTGTGTCTTCTGAGCTGTCTCAAACTAGAGTTTATTTCAGAGTGCATTTTAAAGTATTTGTGATGTCCAAGCTACAAAAGTCACAGCTGTTGAGGTGGCTCAACTTACAGCATGGCTTATACTGCATTTGACTGAAAAATTGAGGAGTACATACCAGAGCTAGGACATAGTGATTTCACTACTTGAGCTCTTTTTGAAGACTGGAGTGATACTGGCTTTCCTCAGTCCTCAGGCACCTTTCCTGTTCTCCAGGACTCTTCAAAGATAATGGAGAGTGGCCCACCAATGACTTCTTCTAGCGCTCTCAGCACTTGTGGGTGCATCCCATTTGGGCCATTGGGTTGTGTCCAGTTTACTAACTGATCTCTAGCTCAATTATCTTCAGATTAGGGAGTCTTCCTTTATCCTGAATTCCAATGTGGTCTTAAAGGTCGGGCCTCCTGAGAGTGACGTTAAGCAGTAAAGACTAAGCGAGAATGCATTTCAGTAGCTCTGTCTTCTCTGTATCCTTCATCACCAGCCACCTTTTCATTCAGCAGTAGGACAATATTTTCTCTAGCTTCTTTTTATTCAATGTTTTACTTCTGGTTGTCCTTGAAGGCCTTGTAGTTTTAATTCTAAGGAGGCCTTAGCTTTCCTCATTGCATCTTTCATACTCCAACAACATTCAGTATCCTCCAAAGTGGTCAGCCCCTTTTCAAGTTTCATAAGCATCCTTCATCCACTGAGTTTATTCAGCAGCTCTCTGCTTAACCATACAGGTCTTCTGGCTCCCCTACTTGTTTTCTTTGGTAAAAACCAGAACCTTCACAATGACTCCAGATACGTAGCCAAGGGTTAATAAGCTTTATACACTAATTTCTATCTGCTGCCATTCCTCCAACTGGTGGATGGAGAAAAGGTAACTTAACTCCAGAATTTTTCACCTGTTGTCTCGAAACACTGTAGTCTGTCTCAATTCTACCCATGTTAAGGGTTGCAGTATTGCTCATGCCTGTGTGAAAGACTAGCAATGGATAGTAATCTGTGCATTTAACAAGATGGGGAACCTGCTCAGCACCACCCCCAACCTTAGCTCCTGGAAGGCAGCACACTCTCTGTGACCCCCTGTCAGGGTGGCAGATGGGCACCTCAGAGACACCTTTCAACAGAGTCATCCACTATGAGCACTTGTCATTTCCTTTAGTGATGCCTGTAGTGTGCTGCTGGTACAGTTACTCATTGTGGACCTTGTCTATAGCTGTCAGTGCTTCTAATTTGTTACTGTAGGCTGGAGATAGTGGCAGAGCCCTGATTTTGTGGGTTACCTGAGTCCAAGATAGTTGATTCTCAGTGGTGTCTGTTACCACAACAGGATACTGAAGCCAACTGTCAATCTCAGACTCAGCTCCTCTAATACTATAAGGCTTTTTAACTGTTTACTTCATCCCCACTACCTGATGTAAAACATAATCAACCTGTGTACACATTGTACAGGTACTGAATAACCAGCCCCTTGTCCTAAACCTGTGTGATGAAGAGGATATTAGTTATGAATTATGAAAATATTTTGAATTAGTTATTAATAACCAGTTAATCACTATTTTGTATACATATTGTAGTGCACGATTGTGAGATATATCCCATAACTGGTTTAGTATGTATAATTTGAACCCAATTAAAATATTTTCCGAATTAATTTCGATTAAGGAAAGAAGGGTGCAATTCTGGCCCTTGTCCACCAGATGGCGACGTGACAAGACGTTGCTGTATCTCTACACAGCAAAGATTACAATGGTTCCGCGGCTTAAGATAGAAATGTTATGCGAGCTAGGCGCGGCTTTCAACTTAATGTTAGTGGGTGCTGCACACGTGAAAGCTACTGTCTTTTGTTTGTAGCGAAAGTAGTTGCTAGGTTATGCGGAGCTGCTGCTGCCTGCCCGGCTTCCGCCGGCGCCTAGCATGGTCGGTTCCGGGCGGGCTGCTCCCGGGGGCTGCGGCTGAGCTGCTGGCAGCCCCACGGGGGTGCTTCCCTCCGGACTGTGACGGTGAGGGCAACCTTCCCCTCCCACGGGGGCCGGGAGGGAATGAATGTAGACCGTTGTCGGTCGGCTGGCTCCCTTAGCAGGACTCGGGCGGTCACTCGGCGTGGCTGCGGCTGCCAGCGGGGCTGGTCCTGCAGGGCGCTCGGGGCTTGTGGGGCCAGCGCGGGTTCCCTGGGGAGCGGCCCTGGAGGGGTTGGCCCGGCGCGGCCGGTAGGGCGCTCCTTGGCCGAGCGGCCCCTGTGGGCGGTGATGCGGGCGGTCTTGTTGAGGCCAGCCCGGCGCAGCTCCGGCTGAAGGGGGGTGCGGCCGTGGCTGCGGTGAGCAGGGCCGGGCCTCAGGGCCAGCGGGAGCGGCCCCGGCGAAGGGGCGCGGCTGCGCCGAGCGGCGGCTTCCCCGTGCTTAGCTCAAAGAAGCTGGTGATGCCGACTCTTCTTGGCGACTGCTTTTGCATTTAAGGTTACAAGGTAGTCCTTCGCTTGGCTCAAAGGAGCGGGTGGGACTCTCTCGAGGTGGTCCCGGCTTTGACTTGCCCGGGCGCAAGTGGCGGCTCTTGCGGTTAGGCGCTGTTCTTGCTTTCCGAGCTGGCACACAAGTTTTGTGGCTGTCTGCTGCTTGTGGCTACAGCAGACGTTTGGACTGCTGAACTCGGGCTAGTCCCTTCCCTGTCTGGGCTAAAGGCTTACCCTGGGTGGTCTAGTCCTCTTGAAGACAGCGTGGGCTCTTCTGACCGGCGGGGCTGTGCAATGCAACAGAGTTTTTTTGGTGCTCGCTTCTGCTCCGTACTGCAGAGGCCGCAAGTTTGCTTGCACGTAGAGTGAGAAGACTTACTAGCAGTAGCTTAATAGCAAAGGCTTAAGCACAAAAGTAAGGACCTTACAAATCTCGGGCAAAGAGAGAGTAACTTGCTTACAAGTTAGGGTAATACTTCTAAGTTTCTCGAGGCTGGATTTGGCCAACGGACAATGTTCTAAACAACCAGCTTTAGTCTATAGGAAGCGTGAAGCTAGAATTATGCCCTTGCTAGGCAGTAGCATGAGCATCCCATGCAATGGCTACATGTTGCTGTTTACCCCTTAGAAGGCAAGTCAGGTTGTTTTGCTGATGGCTGGTGCCCGGGGCCTTTGTCCCCCTCAGCTCTGGGCTGAGCAGCCACTCCAGACAGGAGGGTGGAAGGGGGAATGTGCCCAAACACTTTGGGACAAGTTTTCCCGCATCTGGGGCATAATTCTGGGCATATGGTGCCTTCACCACAACCTGGTCATGTGAGACCTTCTCTACTTTTATTAAAACTATGGTACCAAAAAAAGGTATCTTTGTTTAGCGTAACTTAAACCACATGGGATTTGGATTTCCCATGATTAGCTCCTGTTGAATTTAATGAAGTACACACTCAAATTAGTCAAATTTCTCTTTACAAAGATGATGGCTGAATATAGTAGGTCTGTTCTTCACCTGTCATAAAGTTGCTAGGAGGCCCCCAAGATCACAGTATCACAGTATCAACAAGGTTGGAAGAGACCTCAAAGATCATCAAGTCCAACCATCACCACAGACTCATGACTAGACCATGGCACCAAGTGCCAGCATCCAATCCCCTCTTGAACACCTCCAGGGAGTCACCATGACTCCACCACCTCCCTGGACAGCCCATTCCAATGGCGAACGACGCTCTCAGTGAAGAACTTTCTCCTCACCTCCAGCCTAAACTTCCCCTGGTGCAGCTTGAGACTGTGTCCTCTTGTTCTGGTGTTGGTTGCCTGAGAGAAGAGACCAACTCCCTCCTGGCTACAACCATCCTTCAGGTAGTTGTAGACAGCAGTGAGGTCTCCCCTGAGCCTCCTCTTCTCCAGGCTAACCACCCCAGCTCCTCAGCCTCTCCTCATAGAGCTTGTGCTCAAGGCCTCTCCCCAGCCTTGTTGCCCTTCTCTGGACACGTTCAAGTGTCTCGATTTCCTTCCTAAACTGAAGGGCCAGAACTGGACACAGGACTCAAGGTGTGGACTAACCAGCGCAGAGTACAGAGGTACATGACCTCCCTGCTCCTGCTGGCCACACTATTCTTGATCCAGGCCAGGATGCCATTGGCCTTCTTGGCCACCTGGGCACACTGCTGGCTCATGTTTAGGCAGCTGTAAATCAGCACCCCAGGTCCCTTTCTGTTTGGCAGCTCTCCAGCCACTCCGACCCCAGCCTGTAGCGCTCCATGGGGTGTTTTAGCCAAAGTGCAGGTCCCGGCACTTGGACTTGTTGGACTCTGCCCATCTGTCCAGTCGGTCAAGTCCCTCTGCAGAGCCCTCTGCTCTCTAACAGATCAACATCCGCTCCCAACTTGGTGTCATCTGCAAATTTGCTGACGACTGACTCAATCCCCTCATCCAGCTCATCATGAAGATATTAAAGAGGATGGGGCCCAGCACTGATCCCGGGGACACCACTTGTGACTGGTTGCCAGCTGGATGTGGCACCATTCACCACCACTCTCTGGGCTCGCCCTCTCTGGCAGCATTGCCTTTTGGTAGGGAACACTGAATTTTTGGTAGGGAGCACTCAGAACTTCTGGTAGTTAACTCCCATTATCTGAGCAGCCAGCAGTTTCCTTTATTAACTTAATGTTGGGAAGGGTATTCTGATGCCTGCATCACGTGCCAGCTAATAGATCATGGAGCAGATCCTCCTGGAGGCACTACTGACTCAGAAGAGTAGTGAAGAGGTGATTTGGAGCAGTCAGCATGGCTTTGCCAAGGGCAAATCCTGCCTGACAACCTGGTGACCTTCTATGAACAAGTGACAGCATTAATAGATGAGGAGCGAGCAACTGATGTCGTTTACCTGGACCTGAGCAAAGCCTTTGACACTGTCCCACACCACATCCTGGTCTCCAAGCTGGTGACACATGGGTTTGATGGACCACTAGATGGATACAGAACTGGCTTGATGGCCACACCCAAAGAGTGGCTGTCAATGGGTCCATGTCCCAGTGGAGGCCATGACAAGCAGAGTCCCTCAGGGATCAGTCCTGGGACCAGTCTTGTTCAACATCTTTGTGGGTGACATGGACAGTGGCATTGAGTGCACCCTCAGCAGTTTGCTGATGACACCAAGCTGTGTGGTGCAGCAGACACGCTGGAGGGAAGGGATGCCATCCAGAGGGACCTTGACAGGCTGGAGAGGTGGGCACAGGCCAACCTCATGAGCTTCAACAAGACCAAGTGCAGGGTCCTGCATCTGGGTCGAGGCAATCCCAGGCACAAATCCAGGCTGGGCAGTGACTGGATGGAGAGCAGCCCAGAGGAGAGAGACTTGGGGGTGCTGGTGGACGAGAAGCTCAACAGGAGCTCTCAATGTGCACTTGCAGCCCGGAAAGCCAATCAGATCCTGGGCTGCATCAGGAGAAGTGTGGCCAGCAGGTGAAGGGAGGTGATTCTCCCCCTCTACTCAGCTCTGGTCAGACCCCACCTGGAGTACTGCGTCCAGTTCTGCAGCCCCTATTCCAAGAGGGATATGGACATACTGGAAGGTGTCCAGAGAAGGGTCACGAGGATGATCAGAGGGCTGGAGCACCTCTCCTGTGAGGACAGACTGAAGGAGTTGGGCTGTTCAGTCTGGAGAAGAGAAGGCTCTGAGGTGACCTCATTGTGGCCTTCCAGTATCTGAAGGGGCCTCCAAGAAGGCTGGGGAAGGACTTTTCAGGCTATCAGGGAGTGAAGGACTAGGGGAATGGATGAAGCTGGAGGTGGGGAGATTCAGGCTGGACGTGAGGAGGAAGTTCTTCACCGTGAGGGTGGTGAAGCCCTGGAATGGTTTATCCAGGGAGGTGGTTGAGGCCCCATCCCTGGAGGTGTTTAATCCCAGGCTGGATGAGGCTCTGGCCAGCCTGATCTAGTGTGGGGTGTCCCTGCCCATGGCAGGGGGGTTGGAACTAGATGATCCTTGTGGTCCCTTCCAACCCTGACTGAACTATGAAACTATGATGTGATGGGAAAATGGACATTGCCAGACAATACTGAACTGCTAGAATGTGGCTGTTACCATGCATGAATCCTGGTAGCAACAAGTTACATCAACGACTGTCTGAATACCAAGAATTATCTTTAATATTCTCCACAACTGTCCAGCTTGAACAAAGCTACCATTCTTTTATAAAGTAATACATAAAGGAACACTTCTCATGTAGTTCTTGCTGATGTTCTTTTCTAGTTAATGGTCATAATTCCAAGGAAGAAGCAACTGCTTGTTTTGAGCTTTGGAAGGTCAAGGAGGACAATAAAAAGATAAAATGCTTGTTATGATTATGGCTTTAGAGAATAAATTGAAAGGAAAATCAGACTCGATTTGGCTCACAACTCCAATGCTTCAGTACCAGTTATTTTTTTGAGGTATAAAAGATGACAGTGGTGAAATTTAATGGGGAACTTGATTATATCTACTTCTGAATCTTCAAGTGTAAAGAAAGGGGGAAACACAAAGGCACAAATTATGTGCAAGTAAGATGCAGAGAATAGATTCTTGTATAAATAGTAACCAACACTCTTTTATCCTGCTCTATTAAAAGAATATTTCTGTAATCACCCTTACTACTCTGTGTAGCCAACCCCCAGCCTTTGCAGGAAGTTTAATTTGTAGATGTCACTTTGATTTCACCTTATATGGCCTCCGTGAATTAAAACAGAATTTTCTGCTGTGTGATTAAAGTTTAAGATGATTGTTTTCTTTTCTACATCTCTTGACCTCCTCACCTGCTTTCAGAGGGAGAAACAGACCTAGCTGTGTTTCATGTACTAACTGACACAAAAAGGCACAATGATGGGCAGGATAGGCTGGTCTCATTTAATCCTGTGGGTCTCATTTGAGCCTGTAGGAAGCTTTTCAACTGTTAATTATCAACTATCAAAGCAATAAAGTTTGCTGGCTTACAGGGATTCCTGAAAAGGGTATTTAAGAAGTTAATATGTTCATGCTTCAGCTAAGCTGGACTGTACTCCACAATATGGGCCAGCAGTGTGCCCAGGTGGCCAAGAAGGCAATGCATCCTGAATAGTGTGGCCAGCAGGAGCAGGGAAGTCATTGTGCCTCTGTACTCTGCACTGGTTAGGGCCACACCCTGAGTACTGTGTCCAGTTCTGGGCCCCTCAGTTTTAAGAAGGACATCGAGACACTTGAACGTGTCCAGAGAAGGGCAACAAGGCTGGGGAGAGGCCTTGAGTGCAAGCCCTATGAGGAGAGACTGAGGGAGCTGGGGAGGGACTTCTCAGGCTATCAAGTAGTGATAGGACTGGGGGGATGGAATGGAGCTGGAGGTTGGGAGATTCAGGCTGGACGTGAGGAGGAAGTTCTTCCCCATGAGAGTGGTCAAGCCCTGGAATGGATTGTCCAGGGAGGTGGTTGAGGCCCTGTCCCTGGAGGTGTTTAAGACCAGGTTGGATGAGGCTCTGGCCAGCCTGATCTAGTGTGGGGTGTCCCTGCCCATGGCAGGGGGGTTGGAGCTAGATGATCCTTGTGGTGCCTTCCAACCCTGACTGATAACATTCTGTGGAGAAGGACCGACACAAGAATTTCATCTGGAAGGCCTTACGTGGACAAAAGGGATCTTAGAGGTCAGAGAGACTGACTGCAGCTGAGCAGATAGCTCTAAGACAGAGGAGATGCAGAGCTGGTCCATCACAACTATTACTTGTGTTGAAAACCTGCCCTGTGTTGGTCACCTTGACTTGATACTGCTTGGCCTAGACCCATCTACTAACATACATGGTGTGTTAGTAGACATGCCCCTGCTTTCTGCAGAGGGGGTTGGACTAGATGACCTTCAGAGCTCTCTTCCAGCCCAGCCCATTCTATGCTTCTGTGATATAAAACCCCTGTTCAGCTTTCAATGGAAGACCAAGAAGTCATTGTGGTGTGGAGGGTGTTGGATAGGCACAGAAGAAATAAACCAAAAATGAATGCACCTACCACTTGTGTAAGACAGATGGATAGTTCCAAGGCCAGCTGCCACTGTGAAACAAGATCTACCTGGGACTGGAGGGAGGAAAATGATAAAGACATTGCAGTGAAGTACTGTTCTCCAAAGAGAGTGTTTACCCTGTGTTAGTGGCAAGATCATATTTAGGACACTGTTCCACTGCAGCCTGTGTCTGGACTGGACATTTTCCTCCAAGGAGTTTAAAATTAGGATTGTTTTTTTATAGTACAGATTTGATAACTCTTCTCCAGCTAACACCCAAACCAAGAATATGCACTAACAACACTAAACAAGGGCCATATCATAAAGAAGTTTAAAACCAAACAACAAAGAAACCCCAAACCAAAAAACCACTACCCACAACCGCAACAAACCAACCACCCAAAAAAACCCCACCATCAAAATTCATCCTGTAATTTGTCACTAGGAACTGCAAACACTTTAAGGATGTGAAGACATTAGGCATTTACCACATTCTGAAAGGATTTTTGAAAGACATGTTCACAAATGACATTTCTGCACTAAAGGGTGATACGTGTAGACTTCTTGCTTCAAGGCTGGTATTTTGCTTGCCTGTTTTTCATGTACTTTTTTGCCTTGTGTCAGCCTGTCTAATGGAGGGGCTTCATTAGTTTCCCCTTTGGAGTGTAATAAGTCTCTACTGACAACACAGTTCCATCTGCACTTCTGATAGAACTGATGATTTTTCACTTGTATTACCTTCTAGCTGTTCACCCCAAACCTGGTCAGGGACCTTGTTAGTAACAAAGTGTACTCAGCACCAGAAACATCTCCCACTAGTAACAAAGATCAGTAAGTGGCAAAATTGTTTTACAGGCATAAAGTGTCAGAGTGTGTCTATCCAGCAGCTGAAACTAACAGATGCTCCTCAGCAGTAACTTTATGTGTGTTTTATGCACTACGTATGGAAACTAATAGATTGACTATGTTACTTTGTATACTAGACCTTGCAGTACACAAACAACATACAGGATACCTGTGCAGTATATATAGTAGCTTCATAATGCAACTTACAAGCACCAGCCTTGTTATGGACATACTTACTGCCACCTGCAAGTACTTTCTGGGTGGTAGTACCTGTATTTGGCTAGCTGTAAATCCAATCAGAGGCAGTTGAACTACAAGCCTGTTCTACTCAAACTTTCCCATAACCCTCATCCCTTTTCAGCATTGTCTAACACACTGCCAGCTGGTGATGAGCAAGTAATATCTAAAGGCATGCAGTGTATTATGTACTTTATTATGGTCAACTAAGCCTATGGAGAACTCATGAGAAAGCATCTTTCTGCATTTTGGTTACTTATACACATGCACCCTCATTGGGAACCTCCTAACCAAGCTGTATTGGTGTTCCTTTTCTAGCATTTTCATCTTACAAGATTGCTCTGATGGGTTGTGAAACAAATTAAATGTAGAGCAAAAGTATAAAAATGATTCTGTTTTACAAGAAGGCAGCTGTACCTACTTCAGCTGCTCCAGACACACCAACAGCTCATAAAAAGCTATTACCCCTAGTAGCTTTGACAGACTATTTCACTTTCACACTCGTGCTGTGGTCTTCCACTAGTACTAAACAGCAAAGTGATCTCTCACTAATTTGGGACACAAGCCCTGAGGAGAGACTGAGGCAGCTGGGGTTGCTTAGCCTGGAGAAGAGGAGGCTCTCTACAACTTATTGCTCTCTACAGCTACCTGGAGGGAGGTTGTAGATAGGCAGAGGTTGGTCTCTTCTCCCAGGCAGCCAGCACCAGAACAAGAGGACACAGTCTCAAGCTGTGCCAGGGGAGGTTAGGCTTGAGGTTAGGAGGAAGTTCTACACAGAGAGAGTGATTGCCCATTAGAATGGGCTGCCTGGGGAGGTGGTGGAGTCACCGTCATTGGAGGTGTTCAGGAGGAGACTTGATGGGGTGCTTGGTGCCATGGTTGAGTTGTTTAGGTGGGTTGGATAATAGGTTGGACGTGATGATCTCAAAGGTCTCTTCCAACCTGGTTTATTCTGTTCTATTCTATTCTATTCTATTCTATTCTATTCTATTCTATTCTGTTCTATTCTAATTTTTTATCTCTTAGTGGTTTCACAACACCTTTCCTTCACAAACAATGCCCTATCTCTAATGGCAAAAGGTCTTAGTATTTGAATTGTATTCACAACTGCCCAGTAGCATCCTATAGACACAAACAGTAAGATTCTTTACATGGACTACAAGTGGCGTCCCCCAGGGATCAGTGCTGGGCCCCATCCTCTTTAATGTCTTCATTGATGATCTGGATGAGGGGATTGAGACAGTCATCAGCAAATTTGAAGATGACACCAAGTTGGGAGCAGATGTTGGTCAGTTAGAGGATAGAAGGGCCTTGCAGAGGGACCTTGACCAGCTGGACAGATGGGCGGAGTCCAGTGGGATGGCATTCAACAAGTCCAAGTGCTGGGTGCTGCACTTTGGCCACAACAACCCCATGCAGAGCTACAGGCTGGGGTTGGAGTGGCTGGAGAGCTCCTAAACAGAGAGGGACCTGGGGTGCTGATCGACAGCCACCTGAACATGAGCCAGCAGTGTGCCCAGGTGGCCAAGAAGGCCAATGGCATCCTGGCCTGCATTAGGAATAGTGTGGCCAGCAGGAGCAGGGAGGTCATTGTGCCCCTGTACTCTGCACTGGTTAGGCCACACCTTGAGTCCTGTGTCCAGTTCTGGGCCCCTCAGTTTAAGAAGGACATCGAGACACTTGAACGTGTCCAGAGAAGGGCAACAAGGCTGGGGAGAGGCCTTGAGTGCAAGCCCTATGAGGAGAGACTGAGGGAGCTGGGGAGGGACTTCTCAGGCTATCAAGTAGTGATAGGACTGGGGGGGATGGAATGGAGCTGGAGGTTGGGAGATTCAGGCTGGACGTGAGGAGGAAGTTCTTCCCCATGAGAGTGGTCAAGCCCTGGAATGGATTGTCCAGGGAGGTGGTTGAGGCCCTGTCCCTGGAGGTGTTTAAGACCAGGTTGGATGAGGCTCTGGCCAGCCTGATCTAGTGTGGGGTGTCCCTGCCCATGGCAGGGGGGTTGGAGCTAGATGATCCTTGTGGTGCCTTCCAACCCTGACTGATACTATGATACTATGATCTGATTTGACATTCACAGTGCATGGAGGGACTTGCTAAAACTACTGGCTCCTCCTGTAGGAGTATCACTACATTTGTTGTATATTCTCCTGCTAAGAGAATATGTGACAAAACTCTGAGGAGAAAGAACTCTGAAGGAGTTACAAGGCAACACTGTACTAGGTTTTCCAGGCATCATTGGGCCCAATTGTGTTTAATGTCTTTATTGATGATCTGGACAAGGCGGTTGAGTCTACCTTAGTAGGTTTGCAGATGACACCATGTTTGGAACAACTTCTGTCCTGTTAGAAGGTAGGAGGACTCTGCAGAGGGTCCTTGACAGGCTGGACAGTTGGGCAGAGTCCAGTGGCATCAGATTTAACAAGTCTAAGTGCTGGGTTCTACACTTTGGCCACACAATCCATGCAGTGCTACGGGCTGGGGTCAGAGTGGCTGGAGAGCAGCCATGCAGAAAGGAATCTGGGGGTACTGGTTGACAGACAGCTGAACAGTGTGCCAGCAGTGTGCCCAGGTGGCCATAAAGGCAAATGGCTTCCTAGCCTGTGTTGGAATATTGAGGCCAGGACCAGGGAAGTCATTCTGTCCCTGTACTCAGCACTGGTTAGGACACACCTTGAGTATTGTGTCCAGCTCTGGGCCACTCATTTAAGATGACAGCAAGTTAGGTGCAGTGTTGATCTGCATGAGGGTAGGGAGGCTCTACAGAGGGATTTGTGTAGATTGGGTCAATGGGCCAATGTTAATGGCATGATCTTCAACAAGGCCAAGTGCCAAGTCCTGCACTTTGTCCACAACCACCCTGTGCAATGCTTCAGGCTTGGGGAAATGTGACTGGAAAGCTGTCTGGCAGAAAGGGACCTGGGGATTCTAATTGACAGGAGGCTGAATATGAGCCAGCAGTGTACCCAGGTGGCTAAGAAAACCAATGGCATCCTGGCTAGTATTAGAAATGCTGTTTCCAGCAGGAGTAGGGAGGGGATTTTTTTTCCCCTATACTGGGCACTGCTGAGGCCACTCCTTAAGTATTGTGTCCAGTTTGGGGCACCTACAAGAGAGCTGTTGAGGTGCTGGAGAGAGTGCAGAGAAGGGCAGTGAAGCTGGTGAAGGGCCTGGAGAATAAGTCCTATGAAGAGCAACTGAAGCAACTGGGACTGTTTAGTTTGACAAAGAGGAGGCTGAGTGGAGTCTGTAATCACCTGTGGAGAGGCTGGTGATTGTCTCTTCTCATAGGTAATTAGATAGAACAAAAGAGAATGGACTCAAACTGCACCAGGGTAGGTTTAGACTGGACATTAGGAAATCTTTTTTCACAGAGTGTCATCAGGCATTGGAATGTACTGCCCAGGAGGTGGTTGAGTCACCAACCCTGGATGTTTTTAAAGGTTGTTTGTGTGTGGTGCTTGGGGATGTCCTGCACAACATCCTGGTCTCCAAGCTGGTGCAGTATGGGTTTGATGGATGGATCATTCAGTGGATAAAGAACTGGCTTGATGGCCACACCCAAAGGTTGGCTGTCAATGGGTCTGTGTCCAGGTGGAGGCCAGTGGCAAGTGGAGTTCCTCAGGGATCAGTACTGGGACCAGTCTTGCATAACATCTTTGTTGCTGACATGGACAGTGGCATTGAGTGCACCCTCAGCAGGATTGCTGATGACACCAAGCAGCAGACATGCTGGAGGGAAGGGATCCATCCAGGGGGACCTGGATAGCTGGGCCCATGACAACCTCATGAGGTTAAACAAGACCAAATGCAAGGTCCTACATCTGGGTTGGGGCAATCCCAAGCACTGATACAGGCTGGGCAGCAACTGGCTTGGGAGCAGCTCTGAAAAAAAGGCCTTGGGGGTACTGGTGGATGAGAAGCTCACCAGAAGCCACCAATGTGCACTTGCAGCCCAGAAAGCCATCACATCCTGGGCTGCATCAAGAGAAGCAGAGCCAGCATGTTGAGGGAGGTTGAGATGATCCTTGAATTCCCTTCCAATCCTAGCAATTCTATGATTCTATATGGTCTAGAGGTGAACTTTGTGGAGTATGGTTATCAGTGGACTTGATGATCCCAAGGGTCTTTTCCAACCTGAATGATTCTGTGATTCTGTGTGATACAGCCAGGAACAGTTGGCTTGCTTTGTTCCATCACCATTCCCCTGTGTCCAACCAGTGCCTTGCATGTGGGAGTGGCTGATAATATGTGACTTGGGAAAGGAAAAAACAGTGTGCTGGAGGCAGGGAATATTGTGTACCAGCACAGGGGGAGAACTGACAGTTATCTTGATGAGTTAGAAGCAATCATGTGATTCTTGCAGAGT
This sequence comes from Colaptes auratus, assembly GCA_015227895.2. Taxonomy (NCBI): domain Eukaryota; kingdom Metazoa; phylum Chordata; class Aves; order Piciformes; family Picidae; genus Colaptes; species Colaptes auratus. The sequence goes on from CM026897.1 coordinate 93,463,718, forward strand.
GCACAGAACCACAGCATAGATGGAATAGGAAGCCATCTGGGAGATCAGCTAGTGCCTTGCAATGTCCAGTAAAGGTTCGGCTACCTCTGAAGGTTATGCAGCCTTTCTGGGAAACTTTTCCATTATTTGGTCACCCTCAGTTGAGATTGGAATGAATTAGATTTGGTTTATGCCCACTGCTTCTCATCCATCAAGGAGGCTGCTGGAAAGAGGCTACTTCCAACTCCTTACTTCCTTCTCTCAGGTATTTCTGTGTTTGCAAAGATGTATCTCACTGTCCACCTTTGTATTCTATTTTCAGCAAGTGCCTCACCATTATGTTTTGGGTAATAAAGAGGGGCGGTTGACTTTAGGCTGTCAGGCAGACCCTGTCTACAGAGAGGAAATAGTCCCAGCATTTCAGACCAGAAAGTGTGCTTCCTTTCAGGCTGCTGAGGTGCAGAAGTGCAGCCCATCTTTTTGAATTAGCTGAATTGAGGCCTCCCCAGGGGTAAATACACTTTACTTTTCAGCCAGCCTAATGAGAGTAAGGTGCTTGTTTGGAGTTTTTCTTACTCCTTCCCTCACAATGAGTATCTATGAACCTGCATTACACTAACTAGTGTGTCTCCTTGCAGCACGCTACTTTTGCAGCTCTTGATTTTTCTCTTGGTCTAAGAGCAGTTTGTTTTGTCTGCACCGAGGCTGTTTGAAACATTGAAGCTGTTGCACTAAATGGAAGTTGAGGATGGGAAGCAGAATGCTTAGGGGAGAAGTTGTGTGGAGGTTGCTTCTGCCTTTTTGATCTGAAAGGCTCCACTTTCTCTGATCAGTGTCTGGCAACTTCTTTTAAAATTCTGGATACATTTGACTGTAAGTAGCTACCTGCTGTTCTGTGACACATACTCTTCAAAGTGTGGCCATCTCCACTTGCCTGAACAATTCCTGCCCTAACCACCAAACTTATACTATGAACTTCCTAACT
>CM026897.1:93465181-93495624 GCA_015227895.2 Colaptes auratus
TGTCCTGTTATTCCCAGATAACTCTCTATGTTTATAGCTACCAGCGCCCTGCTTTAGTTACATGCTGCAGGCACAGCACTGCTTTGCTACACTGCTAGCCACTTCTGCACTTATGCTGAGCATGGCCTACCACCATGTCAGGCTCTAAGCCTACACTGCCAGATTGCTCACTGCTCGTTGTGGCATTGCCACAAATCCCTTTTTTTTTGTGAGCAATCTATCATGGGAGTTGTTCCCATCCCATACAAGATACTCTTTGCATATACAGAATCAAGTGAGTTAAAGCTAAGCGTATAGCAAAAGCAAAAGTCCTGTAGCGCAGCATGTCTGACAGACTGATGGAACCCATGCAAGGCACAATGCTTAAGTTGAGCTAGTTAGAATGTTCTAACAGAGCTGGCATAATACATGGTCAAAGATAGCAAACATTGTAAAGAAGAACTTAGATCTTACAGTTCCGTCTTCACATTTCACTCTTCTTATTGACAGAGAAGACTTGATTATGCCTGAACACACTGCACACAGAGATTAAGACACAAATCCAATCCTCAGCACTGTCTTTACAATCTTACTTTAGGGGTATGTTGCATCTTTATTTTTAGGATGGTCAAAATCATAAATTGTTCAATTTCAGCAAGATTTTCCTTAATCTGTAAAGGTAGGATCTGGCTAGGCTCTAGCTTCACAGACAGAAAACTTGCAGGCAAACAGCAAGAGCAAAGGAGCTTCATTGCTTTGCCCAATAGAAAATTACCCATAATAATGTGGTTTTGCCTATCCTAGTAATACTGATCCCTAATGTTCACACAACAGTTAAGCAGTCATGACACTCAGTTATAAGTTAGATACTTTCTGTTGACCCTTGGATTACAGTGACAGTCGCTGAGGTCAGTGCTAGGCAGGTTTGCAGTTTGTCACCTTCATGACAGTTGTGCGTGTTCGTGCTGTCTTGTGGTGAGAGGGTTGCAGCACTTTGCAAGGTTGATGTTTCTAGGTGTTGACATGAGCTAACTATCTCTTGTTGGTACCATTAAAAACATTTTTTGCTATGGGGTATTCTCTTTCCCCCCCCCCCCCTTTTTTTTTTAAGTATTTATTTGTTTGTTGTTGTTTCCAGCCTACAATGACAATGCATGTGGTGTTATAATGAGTTGTGATTTTCCCTCTAAGTGTGTAAAATTACAGCAAACTGGTGAGATACATTTAAATCCATATGAACATTTTCTCAAATCACACAACAATCAACCAACCATAATATTCAGTCCTAATTCACAGGGTGCTGTGGTACATTCTTCTGATGATGCTTTTGATCTCAGATTATCGTAACAATTATTGTGATCGATGTTTGACTTCATGGAAATGGTGTTCCTTCATATTCTTGATTCTTCTGCCGTTGTTCATTGCAATGATTGCAGGTGACAGAAGCAAAGGCTCGAGGTGACCTTATGGTGGCCATCCAGTATCTGAAGAGAGCCCAAGAATGCTGGGGAGGGACTTCCTAGGGTGTCAGGAAGTGACAGGACTAGGGGGAATGGAATGAAGCTGTGGGTGGGGAGATTCAGACTGGACGTGAGGAGGAAGTTCTTCACCGTGAGAGTGGTGAAGCCCTGGAATGGGTTGTCCAGGGAGGTGGTTGAGGCCTGTCCCTGGAGGTGTTTAAGCCCAGGCTGGATGAGGCTCTGTCCAGCCTGATCTAGTGTGGGGTGTCCCTGCCCATGGCAGTGGGATTGGAACTAGCTGACCCTTGTGGTCCCTTCCAACCCTGACTGATTCTATGAGTCTATGATTCCATGTAATTTTAATTAATTTTGATTTTTTTTTTAAATGTAATATATTTTTAATTTAATTTTTTAATTCAATTTTTAACAAATTTTTTGTCAATGTATTTTTAATAAATTTGTTTTGTTTTGACTTTAGTATTTTTAATGAAATTTAATAATTTTTGTCTTTTTTTAATTTTTATTTTTAATTTCTTTTTTATTTTGATTTTTTCAATTTTTTTTTGTCTCTAATGTCTTTATTTTTTATCTTTTTGTTATTTATTTATTTTTTGTAATAATTTTTTCATATTTTTAAATTTATTTTTAATTAATGTTTAAAATATATATTTTTAAATAATTTATTTTTACTTTTATACTTTTTACATTTTCTATTTTTATTTTTTAAATCTTGTTTCATTTTATTTTGTTTAATTTTTTATTTATTTTTTATTTTTAGTTTTCAATTATTTTATACTGTTTTAATGTACTTTCTTTGTATTTATTTTTTGTCTAAAATTTTAAATTATTTTGTCTCTTAATTTTAATATTATTTTAATATTTTTAATTATTTTTTGTTATTTTTTATTTTTATTTAATTATTTTTAATTATTTTAAATATTTTCAATTTAGGTTTTTGTAAATTTTTAATATAATTTTTTAAAATATTGTTTTTATTTTGTTATTGTAATTTTTAAATTTTTTGTTATCAATTCTAAAATAATTTAATATTTTTTTATCTAGTTTTCAATTTTAATTTCTTGATCTATATTGTTTTTTTAATTATTTTTTCTCTTTTGCATGTTTGTATTTAATCTATTTTATTTTAATTTTGATTTTTGCTTTTTTATTATTTTTTAACCTTCTTTCTATTAATTATTTTTATTATCATTTTAATATTCACTTTTAAAAATTTTAATATTTTTTTGTTTTTTTTTTTTTCTAAATCTAGTAGTCTTGATAGTCCTTATTTGTATTTTTTGCTGATAAACCTTATGTTTTTGTTAATAGCTATTTTTTAGATGGTTATATTTTGTTTTTATTGTTTTTTGTTTTTATTGTTGCTCTTTTTCTATTATTACTTTGTTAATTTATTTTTATTTAAACTTTTTTGTTGTTTGTTTTTAATTTGCTCTCTATCATTATTTTTTGTTATATTTTGTTATGTTTTATTGTTCTTTTTGTATCTAAGTTGTAGTTTTGGGGTTGTTTTGTTATACATATTTGTATTTTAATTTTTTTATAATTGTTTTCTATTTTTACTATTTTTGTATTATTTGTATGTTTTCTAGTCAATGTTTAAGAAGGAACTAGAAAGATGTTACATTAGCTAAGGAATACTTTAAGAAGAATACCTATTTACACAAACCTTAACTATATTACATGGAGATCCTTTGCAATGCCGAGGCACACAACGAAGAAGGTTCAAACCAAAAGAAAATCTTACTAAGTGTTATGCCTTACTGCAATTACTCTGTACTAAGTACTTGTAAATACCAATGCTTACTATTCATTATGCTTACTAGGAAGACTTAGCAAAACTCTAAATAACAAATCTCTGAGAGACATTACAATCAGAAATGACGAAATTAGCACTGTTGCTTTAAATCAGAGCAGAGCTTTGGTAGACTAGAGTCATACCAGAAAAGGAGGGGGGCTGGGGGTGTCACTACCTCTTAGACCATCTGCTTTTAAGATGTCATGTACCGTCCTCTCCAGGACACAGTGACCATCTCTGGAGTCACCTTTCCCGGGGCAGACTGGACAGCCCAAGGCCTGTCCATCATTCTCCAATTTGCTTCTGCACTTATTCTTTGTTCATTCAGGTTCCTCTCTCCTGTGCTGCTTTGACCTTTCAGGAGGCAAGCTGCAGTTGTCCCCTGGACCACCTCTGTGACTGTTTTTCTTCTCCACCGCTTGTATCTACTTGCCTAAAACTTTGCTTCTCGATCATGCCTTGGAGAGGGGCAGCCTACTGAGAGACATCTTGTGCTGAGCAGCTGGTTCCAGAGGGGTTGGATTACTGATGCAACTTTATCAGACTTTGTTTTTCTTTACTTCTAAACAGGAACAATTCTCCTGTGGCTGTGTGCAGACAGATCTCTATGGAGAGCAGGGGGAAGCTGGTGCCATGGAACTATGACTTGCAGCTGCAGTGAAGAAGTCTGATGGGACAATAATGTATGTCCCAGGTGGGCAATGACAATCAAGGAGAATCTTGCTGACATTAAACACCACCACCACAAAGTGCAGCAGCCAGGCTGGGCCTGCACTGAGTGACATCAGAACTGCTCTGCAGAAGAGTTTATTGCTTCTGAAAGCATCCAGGGATCAGTTGGCTCAGGGCAGCCTTCAGCTCCTGGTTCCTCAGGCTGTAGATGAGAGGGTTCACTGCTGGAGGCACCACTGAGTACACAACAGCCACCAACAGGTTCCAGGATGGGGAGGAGGTGAAGGGAGGCTTCAATCTCTTTCTATGATTTTTGACCATCTTAGAAGAAAAGAAATCAAGATGTAGCACACCTTTGAAGCAGATTGTAAAAGGCAGTGCTGGAGATGAGTTTGCTGTGTTTGTAGCTCTTTGTATCTTGATTCCTGTGTATCAGAAGCCAAGCCTGGGTTTTTTTCAGCTGCACTTTGCCTTTGTCTGCCTTCAATCATGGCCTCCATGGAGCTTCTCTAAACACCCCTGGGAGGCTTTGTGCTAATGGCCCTCAGTGAGGCCAATTGATACTTGAAGGAATTTTTGTTCTGCTTCTGACTTCTTGAGCAGATTCCTTCAGTCTCCTCTCAGTGTGTGAGGCTCAGGCAATGATCCCCAAGTGCCCTAAGAGCTCTTTGTGTCTCTGTAGTTTTCTTCAAGGTTTCAAAGTGCTCCTCCAAAGCTCCTTTAGTATTTATTTTTTTCAGCCACCTAGTGACAGAGTGGATAAGGACAGGGCTGACCCTGACTGACTGCAAGGGATCCTGAAGTCAAATCTCTTTCTATGGCTGTGCCTGGAGGGAAGCACAAAATAGAAACACAGGGACAGAGCTGGCTGGGTCCAGTGCAAGATAGAAACCTTGACCCTGGTGACAACAAAGGTGTCTGTCCTAACACAGAGAGGTGGGAGGGGGGCTGGCAGAGGGTGCCCTGGAATTCAGTGTCCTTCTCCTGGAGCTCAGGGCAAACCTCACAAAGCTTTGGCATTTAGGGCACAAGAACTGAGCCTGGAGAAGTCTGACTGGTGCTGGCCCTTGGTGCAGGTTGTGCCTGAGAGATGTCTGAGGGGGGAGATGCTGCTCACAGCTGCTGTGATCCAGAGAGCTCCAAGGCTCTGGCTTTAGGGTCCCTGTTTTGAGAGGTGGAGATCACTGACTTCATCAGGTGTTTCTCTGATCTGGAGAACCTTGGATGCTGAATCATCCTGGGATCTTTTGCCACTTGCTCACACCCTGAAGCTTTTGACCTCCAAAGTTTTCTCTCACCTCCCTGTTGGCTGTGATCCAAGCACAGATGCACTGAGCTGGCAGGAGGTGACAAACCCCCAAGCCCTAGGGAGAGAAATGCCCTGGTCAGGGCTGAGCCATTCCTTGCAGCTCAGTCCTCTCCTCTGAACCCTTTGCTTCTCTCTGCCTGGGATCATATCCTTCTCTTCTCTCCGTCAGCCCTGCTCCTTTGTGCTGGGGAGGAGCAAAGTTTGCAGATCTGCTCCTTGGAACAGGCCAGAAGGTAAAGAACCCAACTTTGGCACAGCAGCAAGATCTCAGGCTCCAGCTGACCCTGAGCACCTCAATCCTCTCCAGACCCTCCTCCCAAACCACACTTCACCACTTCTGGAGCTTTGAGGGTCATTGGCTGTGATGGGAATGTAGGAGTTCACCTGCCTGAGCCCCAGGTGTCAGGTATCAGTTGCATGGCCAGAGGAGGATGGTTGGGATGGCTACGTCCTGGGGGTGTCAGCCCCATCAGCACTACAAACAAGCAGGGGACTCAGCACAGGAGTTAGGGCTCTGATCCCTCCATTGCAAGAAGTCACACACAGTGTCCTTAGTCACTTGGTCCCCAAGGATTTGCCCAAGAGCATAGGGTGACCATTCCTCTCAGCAGCATGGCCTCCCAGAAGGACCTGGACAAGATCTGGGAGGAGAAGAATCACCTGGAGAATAATTTGGAGGAGCCAAAGCTCTGCCTTGAGGAATAGCAGAAGTGGTTGATGGAGACATGAATGAGGACAGCAAGGATGAAGTGTATGAGGATTAGGAGGAGGATGGACAATAATTATGTGGAGGACAAAGGGGATGATGTGGAAGAAGAGGAGGAGATATGGAGTGAGGAAGAGAGAAGTATAAAGAAACGGGGAAGAAGATGAATAGGAGGAAGAGGGCATCCATATCAGCCCTCTGTGCCACCCAAGCAGCCACATCAGTGCCCTGAGGGTCGGCAGAGCTTCCTTCTCACCCAGCTTGGAGCTGGTAAAGCCCCACTGCCCCCAGCCCAGTGCCCAGCCCTCTGTCAGTGGTGACTATGGCAACAGGTTCTCCCTCAGCTCCAACCTCAGCCGGCATTGCTGCGTCCACAGCCAGGAGCAGCTGCACCTCTGAGCTGCCTGAGGCAAGAGCTGCACTCAGATGGCCACCCTCAGCCAGCACCGCTGCACCCACACCGGTGCCAGCCCTTTACCTGCACAGGCTGCAGCAAGGGCTTCATCCTCAGCTCTTCCCTCACCTGGCATAGTCACCCCACGCCGGTGACCAGCGTGCCCCAGGGGACACAGCAATACACCGACCCCGGCACTGCCAGGCCAAGTGACCCCCCTGGGGGTGGGGGGCTTCTGCAGCTCTTGAACTGCAATCTCCTCTTCTACACCTTCTTTCCTCAGAAGCAAATGTGCCCCTGCCCTTCTCTGCACCAGCCAGTGCTGAGGAGAGGAATGACAGTGCTGAGTCAGCACAGCTGGCAGCAAGACTGCAGCTGGGTTGGGATTGGCTCTTTGTTCCTCAACACTTTGGGTTTCCTAGAGGTAAAAGGAAAACCTCATCCCAAGGATAATGCCTCATTAGAATGGAAACCCCAACCCTAATAAAGTATTGTCTTTGGTGGTTTTCCTTGGACATTTTTTCCCAAAAGATCACTTTTGGGGGCATTTCTGCCCAGGGCCAGGGCTGGAGCCATGTGCTCAGTTCAGGGAGGTGTCCTTGAGGGGTCCTGGGAGAGTCTTGAAGGTCAAGTGAGGAAATCAAAACAACTCGTGGCCATTGACAGGATCCTTTAATAACCTGCATGGACACGGAATGGATCACTCCAAGCTTACACGTGCTTGTCCTGGAGGCACAAGTCTGAACATGCCCAAACACAAACCCCTTGCACCCCCTCCCCTGTGGAGCTGGGGTGCTCAGCACAATACTAGACAAAAGGCAAGGTGCTGGTAAATCTGCAAAGCTGGACAGGCCCAGGCTTGTCTAGGCAGGTCCTGTGGTCAGGGAAACAAAGTGCACAGTTTGCAGCTGTGCCTGGCCAGCTGCCACGCTTATGGACTCCCTGTGCAGCTTCCCATGGGTTGGGCAAACTTTATTCTCTAGGCTGAACTCTCTTGTTCCTCTCTTTCTTCTCTTCTGCCATTGGCCATTATTGTCTTCAGCACCTTATTAATCCAAGCCAGGAGGGTAAACAACTCTCCCTTGTTCTACCAAGAAGCCCTGGGGTTCCCCAGAGCCTATTTTGTCCACATGAAACTGGAACATGCTGTAGCTGCAGCTGGTGAATGCTGCTGGACTGGAAAGCAGCCTCTGCATGCCTGCTGCCTGAGTCTGCAGCCAGAAAGTTGCTTTGCTCCACCTGTGACACCTGAGGTGCTGGTGCAAGCTGCTGGAGTTGTGGTGAGATTAATGAGAACTCATCCCACCCTGAGCACTGCAGAACTGTCAACTGCTTGCCTGGCCGGCAAGCTGCCCTGCAGCCCATGAGCCACAAGCCGCTCCCTCAGCCCAACAATTCCTCTCCAGGGGGAGACTGCTTCTCCCCTCCACACTCACACTCTGCACTGCTCCTTTGCTGAACACCATATTTCTTGCTTTGTTTCACTTGTGCAGGCTGCACTCTGTGCTTGGAGCATAATTGCAGTGTCCAAAAAGGTCCCAGGCAACAGTGCCCTGAGCACAAAGGCTGATTCCTATCAAGTCTCTTTGTACAGCTCTGTGCCAGCCGCCTCTGTAGCAGCCATAGATTCCCCTTGCAGGTAAACTGCCCTTGAGGCATTAGCTCTTTCCTAAGCTGAATCAATGTTTAAAAGATTCTAGCTTGATTCAACTGTTAAAGTTGTATTGAATGTGCATGTTGTGAATACATTAACCACAACCAAACAGCTGTACCTGTGTGGGTGGTATCACAGTATCACATTAGAGGTTGGAAGGGACCTCAAGAGACCATCAGGTCTGACCCCCCTGCCAAAGCAGGATCACTTAGGGTAGTCCACACAGGAGTGTACCCAGGTGGGTTTGAAAGTCTCCAGAGAAGGAAACTCCACAAGCTCTCTGGGCAGCCTGTTCTAGTGCTCTGTCACCTGCACTGCAGAGAAGTTGCTCCTCATGTTGAGGTGAAATCTTCTCTGTTCAAGCTTGAACCTGTTGCTTCTTACCTTAGATTGGCCCCCTCCACTTGACACCCACCCCTCAGATATTTATACACATTGATGAGATTTGATATTAATACATGGATTTAAATTATTTTTATATTATTAAAGAATTAATATATTTGTATTAATATATTTGAATAAATATTAATAATTGATAACAGTGCTGAACAAGGTTAACCATATGCCTCATATAGTATTAGTAATACAGATGCATTAAAATAATAAAAACTCATTTGAAGAGGTAAAATCCTTCCATTCCTTGCTCTTTGCTGCCATCTGCTGTCCTTGTGTCAACATTGTAGTCACTGTGTCATCCTCCTGTATTTTTCCTGTTGGTCTTCTGCCAATCCCACAGGACTGTTCTCATCTTGTTACTGAGGCCCAGGTGTGTGAGACCCATCCTGTTTTCCAGACTCAGCTTACCTCTCTCTTTGATGTCTGGGGCTGTGGTCTGCTGCCTTATGTCCCTTCACTCTACCAAGCTCAATGGTTCCTTTATTGATGGCTGAAGGCTACTCTAATGAGTGGGAAAGTTTCTAAGGGTTAGTGAGGAGTTAATGAGTCTCCTTCCTTCAGCTGTCCTGCTGAGAGTGCTGGGCAGGTCTCAGGTGAGGGCCAGCTCTGAGGGGCAGGGGTTGTGCTGGGGCTAGGTTGAGGCCAGGGTTAAGGTCAAAGGACCAATGCTTAACAAAGGGTAAAGGCTGGGGCCAAGATGAACAATGGGGCAGAGTCAGGGTGAGGGGTGGTTTGGGAGGGGATGAGCTGTATAGGGTGAGGTGCAGGAGGGGTTCAGCTCCACTGTGTTAGAGCAGGGGACTGAGTAGAGAGGATGGGAGGGGCCCAGTCTGTATTGTGAGGTGTGGTATTTTCAATGCAGACCCCAGCAAGACTCCCCCACTGCAGGGGGCTGGGCAGGGAGAGAGGGAGACACTTCCCTTCCTATAAGCCCACCAAGAGTGGGTTAGACATTCCACCTTCCAAATGTCAAGTTCCAGGACAAGAGATGAAATTTCTTGGTGTGATGAAGAGGTTATTAATTTATGAATATGAAATATGAGTTATATAAATATTAATTTGTATTAATTATTAAATATATCACTAACCAATGAGTCACTATTTTATATCCATATTCTAGTGCACGACTGTGAAATACATCCCAAAAGTGGTTCAATATTTATAATTTGGACTCAATTAGAATATTTGCAGAATTTCTATTAACTCAGGCTGCAATTCCACCGCTTGGCCACCAGGTGGCGACTCGATGAGACGCTGGCAGCTGCTTAGATATATACAGAGGTATTACAATACATTAGAGGCTGGAAGTAGAAATGTGCTGCTAGGCACAGGTGCTTTGAACTGAACATCAGTGAGTGGGAAGCAGGTGGAAGGTTCACTGTGTCCTTAGTACAAGGTTAGGTTCCGGCAGGCTGCTGTTGCCAGGGCTGGCTCCTGGGCTGGTCTGGACAGCGACAGTGGAGGCAACCTTCTCCCTCCGGTGGCAGCAGAGAGGGGACAGAACATAGGCTAGCCGGTAGGCAGGCTCCCTTTGCAGGACTCAGGCAGCTCCCTCCGGATGGCAGGGAGCAGTCCTGCAGGGTCGGCCTGGCAGGGCTGGTAGGGCTGGTCCTGGGATGGGGTTGGCCCTCGTGGCAATGACCTTCAGGGTCAGTGAGGGCAGCCCCGGGGAAGAACGGGCTGGAGAGATGGGCAGAATCCAAGGGCATGAGATTGAACACATCCAAGTGCCGGGTCTGCACATTGGCCACAGCAACCCCATGCAGTGCTACAGGCTGGGGTCAGAGTGGCTGGAGAGCGGCCAGGCAGAGAGGGACCTGGGGGTACTGGTTGATGGTAGGCTGAACATGAGCCTGCAGTGTGCCCAGGCAGCCAAGAAGGCCAATGGCATCCTGGCCTGCATCAGGAACAGTGTGGCCAGCAGGAGCGGGGAGGTCATTCTGCCCCTGTACACTGCACTGGTTAGGCCACACCTTGAGTCCTGTGTCCAGTTCTGGGCCCCTCAGTTCAGGAAGGCTGTTGACTTGCTGGAATGTGTCCAGAGAAGGGCAACCAAGTTGGTGAGGGGTTTGGAATACAAGCCCTATGAGGAAAGGCTGAGGGAGCTGGGGTTGCTTAGCCTGGAGAAGAGGAGGCTCAGGGGAGACCTCATTGCTCTCTACAACTACCTGAAGGGTGGTTGTAGCCAGGAGGGGGTTGGTCTCTTCTCTCTAGCAACCAGCACCAGAACAAGAGGACACAGTCTCAAGCTTCGCCAGGGGAAGTTTAGGCTGGAGGTGAGGAGAAAGTTGTTCACTGAGAGAGTCATTCTCCATTGGAATCGGCTGCCTGGGGAGGTGGTGGAGTCACCTTCATTGGAGGTGTTCAGGAGGAGACTTGATGGGGTGCTTGGTGCCATGGTTTAGTTGTTTAGGTGGGTTGGATTGGTTGATGGGTTGGACGCGATGATCTTGAAGGTCTCTTTCAACCTGGTGTATTGTATTGTATTATTGTAAGAAGCACAGCTGTGCAGAGTGGCAACTTTTCCTTTGTTGGCTTGAAGGAGCAGGAAGGAGCCTAACAGAGCAGTCCTGGCTTTGGAGCACAGGGCATGAGTGGTGCTCTGGATTCCCCTGGGGTTCACAGGGCACAGAGCAGCAGAAGCAGCGACTCCTCTTCTCATCCCACAATGGCAGGGTCATGTGGGCAGTGCTGCTCCTGCTTTCTGAGCTGACACACACAGGGTTGTGCAGCTCCTCAGCCTGCTGCTTCAGGCTGAGGCAGACGTTGTCACTGCTGGACTCAGCTAAGTCCATTCCCCAGCAACTGGGCAACTGGGGGTCCAGTCTTCTTGAAGGCACGTTAGGCTCTTCCGACCGGTGAGGCTGGCAACACAATGCTGCAGCTTCTCAGGCTCTCAGCATTGGTCTCTCCTCTGGAGATGCTCTCAGGGCTAAGGCTCAACAGGCCTGCCTGGCTGCTGGCTTCTCCTCATTGTGGGAAGGCCACTAGTTTGCTTGCATATATGAGAGAGACATAATAGCAATGAGCTCAATGGCAGAGGCTATGGCATGAGCTCAGTCTCCAGCAAGGAGAGAGAACCCAGTGAAAGAGGGCAACGTATTTACAAGCTGGGCAATACTGATAGGTTCCTGGAGGCTGGATGTGGCCAGTGGGCACTCTCATAAGCAACTGGCTGCAGCCTATGGGAGGCGTGAAGCTGGAATTATGCCATGCTTGGCATCAGCACCAGCATCCCATGCCATGGGGGTGTGCAGGGGTCTGTGCCACCTGGGCCTTTTTTTGGACCCCTCATGAAAGGAGGGGGAACTTGTCCATGTGCTGAGAGAGGTTTCAGTATCTGGGCATAATGTGCCTTCACCACAGCAGACCCAGTCTGTACTGGGAGAGCTCAGAGAGGTTCATTTTGTAGCTGGAGGGGGCCCCAGTCTGACCTGGGAGGGCATCGGGGGATCAGTTTGCAGGGATGGGTCCTGGTCTGTGCTGGGATGGAATCAGGGTTCCAGGAGATGTACTTTGTCCTGGGATGAGACTCAGACTGTGTTGGGAGATGGCAATGGGATCCCATTTGGACCATGAGAAGTCCAGAGGTTAGATAGGTCCAGGAGGTGGACAGGAAAGTGCAATCTTTTGTTGTTTCATTCCCATGAGCCCTGCATCTCTATGCAAATGGACATCTCTGTCTGCTCTTCTCTTTTCCTCCCTCTCTGCTCCTGGGATGTTCACAGAGCTTCAGTGGGGTTTGGTGCAGGGGAGTGAGGCCAGGTTTGGCCATGGCAATGCTGCCAGGTGGAGCCTGGAGTGGCCTGGTCTGGCTCAGCCTGGAGCTGGCAAGCAGAATTTGGAGCTGCACCACTCAGCGATGGGGCAGGGCCAAAGAGACATGGTGCAGGAGGGGCATTTGCAGCCTGGGTGTTTGGCTCTGTTTGGAGGAAGGCTGTGGGAAGCTTTGGCCTGAGGAGGTGTTTGGAGAGCCTCTGCTGAGGTGGACTCTGGATTTTGTGTCTTTTCTATGCTCTGTACTGTAGGATGGAGCTATGAAGAGTACTTTCATTAACACTTCCATTCTCTCCAATCCTGTGTGGAAGGCTTTCTTGAACAGCTTTAGAGAAGGGTTGCAGAGCAGCAGTCTCATTCCTTAAACCCAAGACAGCAGCCTAGGAAGGAGCTGGAGCTGCTTCAGAAGTAATGGGGACAGAAGCAGCTCTCCTCTCAGCACCCAGCTTGCCTGTGCTGCACTGGGTGTTCAGAGGGAACTTTCCCTCTCCACATCATGAGCCCAGCACTACAGGCAGTGAGTGAGCAGCACTGATTATGCAGGGAGCTGGACTGAGGAAACCAAAGCAGCCAGGGATTCTGGGAGAGATTCTGGACTGGCCAGAGGGCAGATTTTGGAGCATGGCCTGAGGGAGTGGTTGGTGCCCAGGAGGCAGCACCATACAAGGAGTTATCTGAGGAGGAAAGGCCTCATGCTGTGGTTACTGATGGATCCTGTTGGGTGGTAGGAAACCATTGGGAGTGGGAGCTGCTGTATGGAGTCCAACACAACAAGTTGCTGAGGCCACTGAAGGAGAAGGTGAATGGAGTCAATATGCAGCAGTGAAAGCATCCAACTGGCTCTAGAGATTGCTGAGAGAGAAAACTGTCCAGGACTTTATCTTTACACAGATTCTTGGATGGTGGCAGTGGAAGAAGGTCAATTGGCAAGGCAGGGGGAAGTCCATCTGGGCTGCTTCATTGTGGCAGGACCTTGCTGTTCAGGAAGGAAACATGGCTCTGAAGGTAAGCCATGGGGATGCTCATGTGCCTAGGAGCTGTGCTCCTGAAGAACACCAAAACAATGATCAGGTGGAGAAGGCTGTCAGAATGGATGTAGCCCAAGTGGATCTGCACTGGCAGTGTAAAAGTGAACTCTTTGTAGCTTGATGGGCACATGAAACATCAGGACATCTAGGCAGAGATGCTAAGCATAGGTAGGCTTGTGACTGAGGGGTGGAGCTGACCATGGAAGCCATCTCACAGGTCACACATGACTATGTGAGGCCTGGCAGATTGACTATTGGATCGGTGCCATGAACATGCCAGGGCAAGTGCCACATCCGCACCATGGTAGAGGCATGGGACAGTGTAGGAGAGCCTGCAGTAGGGATGGCCAAGGGCTCTGGCAAGGCTGAGAGGCCCAACAGGACCAAGGTCTCTGACCCTTTGGCTCTGGCAGTTGCCTCTGCCACAAAGACCTGTGAGGAGCAACTTGGCTTTGACGCTTTGAGGTTCTTCTAGTCCAAGGGCAGTGGTCAGGACTTGGCCTTTCTGCTTCATAGAACAAAGGCAAGTTTTTCTGCCCTGCACTTTGCCTTTGTCTCCCTGCAATCCTGGCCTCTAACAAGCTGCTCTAAGGAGTCCCTGGGGAGCCTTTGTCAGGAACAAGCCTCAGTGAGCCCAATCAGTGCTTCAAGGGACTTTGGAGTTTTTCTTCTGACTTGGACTTGTTGAGAGACTTCTTGGCAGTACCTTGGCAGAGTCTGCTGGCAGTACCTCAGGATGATGTAATCAGCCACAAATGCTCCATGGGGCTCATTAAATACTGCTGAACCTCTCATTCTTGCCAAGGTTTCTGCAGCATATTGGAGAGGTTTTTAGTGCACAAAGCATCTGATTTTTAAAGGTACATTTCATTCCTTTTCAGCAGGAGTTGTCTCTTTGCAAGCAAACCACAGCAAACCCTGACAAGGTCCTACCCTGGCCACTGCTCACCCACACTCCCCACTGCCCCCAGTAGACCCCAGAGCCACAGGTGAGGGACAGGATCTGCCTTGCCAGGGGCTGGGGGTCAGGGCTTGGCCCTTTGCATCAAGGAAACCCCTCCAGGTTTGCTCAGCAGCAGAGCCACCTTGAGCTGCTTGTCCTGACCTCTCAGCACTGCCTCAGGTCTCTGCTCTCCCCACAGCCTGGAGATGCTTCAGTGCCTCCAGTGAAGCTTCCCTTGCATCCACTCTCTCCTTCTGCTCTAACCAGCCCCTGGGGACCCTTTCCCAGTCTGCTTCACTGGGACCCATTAAGAGTAGAAGAAACTTCAGAGTTTGAATCTGACTTTGACTTCTGCAGAGGTTACATCAGCTTCTCAGTGGCACCAAAAGCCACCAGAGGAGTCAATAAAACACCTTGGGCTGGTCCTCTGCTGCCCTATTGGGCCAGGCTCCTGGGCTGGAAGGAGCTGCTGGCAAGCAGGCAGCGCTGTGAGAGACAGCCCTGGCCAGGAGCAGCTCCTCTGCACAGCACAGCAGGGCTGAGGACACTGCCAGAGGATCTCAGGGAGATGAGGAAGGCAGAGAGAGCTTCGTGGTATCCAGGACTGGGAGGATGACTGAGAGCTCACTGGAGGAGAAGTCACTGCAGTCCCTGACACAGTGAGGCTGTGGGGGCAGGACACTGCAGCTGTAGTTCCTGGAGGCATCTCCATCTGGGCAGCTGACACTCAGCTGAAGGCTCCTGGAGTGTGCACACAGAAGGAGGACTAAAGCCCTTCAGTTCCATCCTGTCAGCAGCAGTGAGCAGAGATGGGGAAGGAGAAGGCTTCACCCCCAGCCCCTCTGCCTTTCTCTCTTCCCTTCACTCTCTCTGCAGCACTGCAGGCCTGCTCCCTGTTCCTCCACCTCTCCATGGGTGTGGTGGTTTTAGGCAATGCCTTAGAAATTTAGTTACAGATTTTGAGCAGAAAAGTAGAAACACAATAAATAGATCACTCTTGGGTGTGAAAAGGAAAATAAAAGATTCTTCTAAACAAATTCATTGGGTAAATATCTGGAATCAGAGGAGCTGTACCATAACAATTCTCTCTCTTCTCTTCTGATCTCAGCTGTTTTGCTTTGCTGGGGAGAGCTCACCTGCTTTGGCTGCCCTTGGCTAAACCTAACCCACTGCTTTTTTTCTCTCTCCACTCCTCCTTTCTCTCTTGGAACAGGTCGGTAGGGGTTAGAGGCAGAGGAACAGCTTCCCTGGTCTCTGAACAAGGGGGTTTCATGTCATTTGCTAATTGTAAATACCTGCCTAATATTGTCACTCCTGTATGTTCTGTACCTGTTCATTGCATTCCATTGTAGAGTGCAGCTCTTGCTTGTCAATACAGCTTCATTTGCTTCTAACTGAGCTGCTCTGGCAAAGCTAATGCTGGGGGAAATTTCAACCCACCACAATGGGACTCTTGTTCCCTGGGATTGGGCTGTTGGTCACTTTCTGTTCTGACGCCAGAGGAATCTTCATGGCAGTTCTGGGTCCCTGCTGCATTTCAAGCTGTGATGAACCATCACTGGTTGGTAGTGATGGGACTGAGCTGATCCATTCCTCCTGCAGCTCAGGGACAGGGGTTACAATGAGCCTCAGAGAAGTGTGCCCTAACTTGTCACTGCCTTTCCCTCCTTGCACAGGTCTGCATAGCCAGAGGCAGCAGATGGCCAACAGCAGCTCCATCAGCCACTTCCTCCTCCTGCCATTCCCAGGCACAAGGCAGCTGCAGCTCCTGCACTTCTGCCTCTTCCTGGCCATCTACCTGGCTGCCCTGCTGGGCAATGGCCTCATCATCACCACCATAGCCTGGCACCACCACCTCCACACCCCCATGTACTTCTTCCTCCTCAATCTTGCTCTCCTTGACCTGGGTGCCATCTCCACCACTGTGCCCAAATCCATGGCCAATTCCCTGAGGGACATGAGGGAAATCTCCTATGCAGGATGTGCTGCTCAAGTATTTCTGCTTTTCTTTTTCCTTTCAGCAGAGTATTTTCTCCTCACCACCATGTCCTACGATCGCTACGTTGCCATCTGCAGACCCCTGCACTATGAGACCCTCCTGGGCAGCAGAGTTTGTCTCCACCTGGCAGCAGCTGTCTGGGCCTGTGGCTTTCTCTATGCTCTGCTGCACACAGCCAATACATTTTCCCTGCCCCTCTGCCAAGGCAGTGCTGTGCACCAGTTCTTCTGTGAAATCCCCCAGATCCTCAAGCTCTCCTGCTCCACATCCTACCTCAGGGAACTTTGGCTTCTTGTGGCCAGTGCCTGTTTATCATTTGTCTGTTTTGTGTTGATTGTGGTGTCCTATGTGCAGATCTTCAGGGCAGTGCTGAGGATCCCCTCTCAGCAGGGATGCCACAAAGCCTTTGCCACCTGCCTCCCTCACCTGGCTGTGGTCTCACTCTTTCTCAGCACTGCCGCCTTTGCCTACCTGAAGCCCTCCTCCATCTCTTCCCCATCCCTGGACCTGGTGGTATCAGTTCTATACTCAGTGGTGCCTCCAGCAGTGAACCCTCTCATCTATAGCCTGAGGAACCAGGAGCTCAAAGCTGATCTGAGCCAACTGATCCCTGGATGCTTTCAGAAGCAATAAACTCTTCTGCAGCTGTGGTTTCTTTCTTTGTGGGTGGGAAGGGAAATTTCTCAGCCTACCACACCATGCTATCATCCAACACCATCTAATCAACTAAACCATGGCACGGAGCACCCTATCAAGTCTCTTCCTAAACACTTCCAGTGATGGGGACTCCACCACCTCCCTGGGCAGCACATTCCAATGGGAAATCACTCTCTCTGTGTAGAATTGCCTCCTAACATCCAGCCTAAACCTCCCCTGGTGCAACTATAGACTGTGTCCTCTTGTTCTGGTGCTGCTTGTCTGGGAGAAGAGACCAGCCCCCACCTATCTACAACCTCCCTTCAAGCAGTTGTAGAGAGCAAGAAGGTCTCCCCGGAGCCTCCTCTTCTCCAGGCTAAGCAACCCCAGCTCCCTCAGCCTCTCTTCGTAGGGCTTGTGTTCCAAACCCCTCCCCAACTTTGTTGCCCTTCTCTGGTGTGGTGGGGTGAGAAAGTTCTCTCCCCACACACAGAGAAAGAAACCACAGCTAGCTCAGTCGGAAAAGCAGATGAAAGATCTCTTTACAGGCATAAATGGAATGCAATGAATATGTACACAAATATACAATATTTACAATACATACAGAAATACACAGCAATGAACACAATGCAGAAAAAGCCTTTTCCCTCCAGCCGGCCAGGGGGGTTCCCTGAACCCCCCTCTCTCCCTCCCTCCCTACCTCCCCTTTTTCCCAAAAAGGGTTAGAGAGAGAGAGAAAGGCAATTAAGGGGAAAAAATCTGTTAGCTCAAAGTGTATGCAAGAATTAGTTTTCTTATCTGGTTAGCTCTGGTAACTCAAGGTCACTCCTGTCCGGCAAAAGCTGCTGCTTCAGAGAGAGAGAAGCTGACCAGCCCACAGGACAGAGAAGAACAGACTGAATTAACAGAACCCAGACCCAAAACTGCTCTCCACCAATCCACCAATGAAATTAGTTTAGACTATCTTGTTTTGTTTAAATATCAAAAACATTCAGCCAGAGTGTTCAGCAACTGTCTCTTTCTTAAAGGCACAGCCTAAAGCGGTCACAGGGGGGAACAGGCAGCTTAACCTCTTCTCAGCTCTTCAACCTGTTCCAGCCCCAGGGTGGAAAGCCAACAGAAGCTTTCTGAGTTCTTCCAAAGATCTCCATGAGCTTCCCCCTACACCCTCCAAAGATCCCAAAAGTCAGTCCTAGGACCATCCAAATCCCAAACACCTAAGATCACCTGAAAGCCCCTGAAGAATGCCTCTGAGAAGGCCCTCAAGACTCCTCTGAGAACTTCACTTTCCCTTCCCTGAACTGGGCACATAGCTCCACCCCATCCCTTGGGAGCAAATGCTCCCCAAATTTGGGCATTGAGGCAGGGATATCCGAAATAAAAGCAAACTTTTTGGTTTTATTGACACTATTGGTCGATGGACAGATTGGTTCTTACCCCAGGGAGACACAAAGCTTTGGGGAAGAACCAGACAGACGCTGGCAAAGCCCTGCCCAGCTCCACTGGGAGCTCCAGCTGTACCAACTCAGCACTATAATTGTTCTCATTAGCAATAATTGATGTTCAGAAGGGCAGGAGGTGTTTGTTGCTGCTGGTACCCCCCAATCCCTGAGATCTGGAAAGGAAAAAGAGATGATTTAGGTGCTGGAAAGGCCCTCTCGGAGGGGTCACGATTACACAATAGATTCTAGGTGGATTTATGCAGCTCCTCCAGTGCAGGCTGCTCTCTGGTGTGGGTGCAACGGTGCTTGTTGAGGTAGACCTTCTGGGTGAAGCTCTTCTCGCAGGCAGCACAGGTGAAAGCTTTCTCCCTAGTGTGGGTGCGGCGGTGAGCAATGAGATTGCCCTTGCGGCTGAAGCTCTTCTCGCAGTCAGCACAGGTGAAAGCCTTCTCAGCAGTGTGGGTGCGGCGGTGAGCAATGAGAGTGCCCCTGCGGCTGAAGCCCTTCCCGCAGTCATCACAGAGGAAAGGTTTCTCACCGGTGTGGGTGCGGCGGTGAGCAATGAGAGTGCCCCTGCGGCTGAAGCACTTGCCGCAGTCATCACAGATGAAAGGTTTCTCACCAGTGTGCACACGACGGTGCTCTGTGAGGGTTCCCTTAAAGGTGAAGCTCTTGCCACAGACAGCACAGCTGTACGGCCTTTCACCGCTGTGGATGAGTTGATGCTGGATGAATTGAGTGCTCGTGGTGAAGCTCTTGCCGCACTCAGCGCAGGGGAACAGATGCTCTCCGGTGTGGATGCGGCGGTGGATGGTGAGGTTGGCGCTATATTTGAATTTCTTCCCACAGTCCCTGCAGGTGAAGGACTTCTCAGTGCTGTGCACACTGCGGTGCTGCCAGAGGGCAGATTTCTGAGAGAAGCTCTTGCCACAGACAGCACAGCTGTACGGCCTCTCACCCGTGTGAGTTTGGCGGTGGATGGTGAGATCGGAGCTGTATTTGAATTTCTTGCCGCAGTCCCTGCAGGTGAAGGGCTTCTCAGTGCTGTGCACACTGCGGTGCTTGGTGAGGGAAGACTTGAGAGTGAAGGTCTTGCCGCACTCAGCACAGCCGTACGGCCTCTCACCGGTGTGGGTGTGGCAATGCTGGATATGCTCAGAGCTCTTGCTGAACCTCTTGCCACAGTCACCAGAGACAAAGGGCCGGGGGCCAGGGCAGGGGCAGTGGTGTTTAGCTTGCTCGGAGCCAGGTGGGGAGCTCTGCCCACACTCGGGGCACTGCTTGGGTGGCACAGAGGGACCTGCTCTGGCTTCTTCCTCCTCTGAAAATACCTTTTCCTCCTCATCCTGGTCACTTTCATCCTCATGGTTATTCTCTTCATACTCATCATCATCATAGTCATCATTCTCCTCTGCATTGCCATCATCCATTTTGTCCTCTTTCTCCTCCTTCTCCTCTCCCTTCAGGCTGAACTTTGGCTCCTCCAACTTGTTCTCTGGGTGCTGCTTCTCCTCCCAGCTTTTGTCTGGGTCCTTCTGTGAGGCCATACTGTGGCAGGAAGGGGTTAGAGCAGTGAGATTTGGAACATGGAAGCACCTGAGCCCAGGATCATAAAACCTCAGATCCTGTCTGGGACATGACAGTCCCTGGCTCCCAACACCTCCCAACACCCAGCTGGAGAAGGGAATGCAGAGGGGACCTCAAACCTTCAGGTTTTGTCACAGTGTAGGCTCAGACCTCTACTACCTGTGCTGAGACCTCAGGTTCCTGTGATCAGTGCCCTGAGGTACCCTGGGGCCTACAAGTGGTCTTGTCACACTCTCCTCAAGCCTGGTGGCATTGGCAGGGTGGTTCCTGCTCCAGGCCCTGTCCTTTGATCTCTCCTGGCTCAGGCAATGGAGGCAGCAGCACTGACCAACGAAGACCAAACCACCTTCAACCTTCTCCCACCACCCTCCAAATCCCAACTCCAAACACCACTTCCTGCCACACAACTGACCCCCACAAACCTGGGGAGTTTCCAAACTCCAACACCTGATATGCCTCAGAGCCCCTGGAGGGTTGAAATGTGGAGGCAGGAGAAGGTGGAAGAAGCTGGAAAGTACCCTGGGACTCTGGGATTCTGGGGGCTAGGGTCCTGCTGTTGCCCCACTCGGGAATCTTACCGGCTGGGCTGCTCCAAGGGTCAGATCTGCAAACTCTGCTCTTCCACAGCACACAGGGGCAGGGATGATGGACAGAGGACACAACTCCTGCCACAGAGAAGCAAAGGGCTCAGAGGAGAGCACTGACCTGCAAGGGAGGGCTCAGCACTGCCCAGGATCAGGCAGCACAGCTCTGCCTTGCTGGGGGCAGCTCCCAAGCCCAGCAGCACAGCCACAGCACACAGCCAGGGCAGATCAAGATGGGAGGCCTCAACAACTGCACACTCAGCTCCTTGCCCAGCACACAGCCCCCAGCACACAGCTGCAGGCCAGCACCACAACACAGCTGCCTCCACACAGCCTCTCCCAGGCCTTGCCTAAAACTTTCTCCCACTGCCTGCCCAGGGCTCTGCTGCCCACTGCTGCATTTGACAGCACATCTTGCTCTGGACCCACCTCTCCTCCCTGGCCCTGCCCCCACCACACCCACTCTGTGCTCACCTCGGCCCTGCACACAACTCTCTGCTGCCCACTCCCCAAGAAAAGATCAGAGCAGCCCTCAGGACACACACAAAGGGAGCTTCGTGATCTCTGGAGATGCAGCAAAGGGGAAGGGACTTGGGCAGCTTCTTGCTAAACCTCTTCAGCCCTCACTGGGATGCTGCAGGAGTCTCTGGCTCCTGCTCAAACCTCACACCTCCAGCACCCTTCACACACCTGCAGCCCAAACAGACTCACTGGAAAGGGTTTTGCCTCCTTCTCTCCCTGACCATTTCTCTCAGCTTTCTCTTTGCAGCTCTCCTGGAGCTGCCACTCCACACCCCCAAGAGAAAAGGAGGTTTGATGGGAGGGCACAGTGCCCAGGGGCTGCTGTTCATCTCCCAGCTGGCACATGCAGAGCAGCAGCACAATGCACTCCTTTCACCTCCTCAAATGCTGCCAGATTCTGCCATTCCCTGCACACACATTTGCCACCTGGGCCCTGGATCCTCTCCCCATTTTGGGGGGACAAGGCCTAATTCCTACCTGGCCATTCCTAGGCCCTTCCCTCAGTCCCAGCCCATCCATGGCCCTGCTGCCTTGGCTCTCCCATGGCCCTGGGTTCCCCACCTCCACTGCCACTGCAGCTGGAAGGGGAGAGTGGGAAATGCTGTGGCTGGGGAAGCCTCTAAGGAACTGGGCTGGAAGCAGCAGCACAAGAATGGAAGGGGCCTGAGACTAAAGGCTGGGATCAGCTGGAGGGCTGAAAGAACAGCACCAAGCCAAGGGGGGGTTACAGATGAGGGCTGGGGAGGGACCCTGCAGACACCTCAGGCAGCAACTGAGAGGAAAGGGGACAGAGAGGGAGTGAGACCTCAGGTGACTCCTGCCATGGGATGGCTGGGCTGTGTGGCTAGGAGCCCTGAGTGCCTGCTTGGGCTGTGCTGCATGTCAGGAGGGGTCAGGGGACTGTCCTGAGCCAGGCAGGGTTTGGGGCTTTGAGCTTCTGGGGTCAGCTGCTGCCAGCACCATTGCAGGTAGGAGCCAGGCAGAGCCACACAGCTGCTGAACTAAGCCCTCCCACCCCCTGCAGCCTTCACCCTCCATCTCTCCATCCATTGCTCCATCTCCACTCACTTGCTGCCATCTCCAAGTCCCCAGGGCCCCACCATGTCCCCAGAGCTGATCTACACACCCAGCAGGGCCCAGCAGATGTCCCTGAATGAGAGCATGGAGGAGCATCCCTGTGGTGGGTGGAAGGCACTGGGATGTCTTACACCAGAGAGTAGAGACCTCCAGAAGGGACAGCAAAGTCCAGAGGTACACCACAAAGTGTCATCTAGCTTAGTTCATTCCCACAAGGCCTGCACCCACTCTTTACAAAGGAACAGCACAGGCTCTCCAACCTCCTTTGCCCTTCCTCTCTGCTCCCAGGAACATCTTCTGGGATCTCTCTCTGCAGAGGAGCTTTGAGGCCTTGGCAATGCTGCCAACTGTGGCCTGGAGTGGCCTGGCTCACCTGGGAGCTGCCTACCAGAATCTGTAACTGCATCTCTTGGTTATGGGGGAGGAGGGGCAGAGAGGCATGGGGGAGGGGGAAGGCATTTGGGGCCTGGGGTTCTGGCCTGGTTTGGTGGAGCTCTGGAGGCAGCTTTGGCCTAGGGAGGCTGCTTGGGGCCCGTGGCCGAGGCGCACTATGGATTGTTGTGGGTTTGATGCTTTGCACTGTAGGATGCAGCTCTGAGCAGCACAGCCATGGAAACTGCCCAATTCTACCCAGCCCTCTGGGCACAGCTTGGCATCAACTCCTCTCACAAGGCTCAAAGAGAGCCTCTCTGCCTCCTCAAACCTAAGGCAATACCCTGCAGAACAAGTTGGAGGAGCTCAAGGGGACAAGCTGCAGAGGGGGCCCAGGGCAACCTCCTGAGCTTCAACAAGAGCAAGGGCAGGGTCCTGCCCCTGGCCTGCCACAAGCCTCACAATCAGGACAGGCTGGGGGAGGAGGGGATAGGAAGCAGCCCTGCACAAAAGGACTGGGGGGTGCTGCTGGACAGGAAGCTGGACAGGAACAGACAGGGGGAGCCTGCAGCCCAGAAGGCCAAGGGCAGCCTGGGCTGCACCAAAAGCAGCATGGCCAGAGATGGACAGAGGCCAGCCTGGCACTTGGCTCTGCTCTGCTCAGACTTCACCTGCAGCACTGCAGCCAGCTCTGGAGCCCTCAGCACAGGAAGGACATGGACCTGATGGAGAGGGCCCAGAGGAGGGACACAAAAATGATCAGGGGCTTGGAGCAGCTCTGCTACCAGGACAGGCTGAGGGAGCTGGGGGTGCTCAGCCTGGAGAACAGAAGAGAAGACTCAGGGGAGACCTGACAGTGACTCTCCCATTTTAAATTCAAGGCAGGGGCTCGGCTCACACCCAGCTCCCAAGCTCACACCCAGCTCCCATGCTCAGAGCCAGCAACCAAGTTGCGAACAACAACCGAAGCTCAGAGCCAGATCAAAAGTGCAGAAGCAGATCCCAAGCTCAGACGCAGCTACCATGCTCAAGAGCCAGCAAATAAACTCAGAACCACCTCCCAAACTAAGAAGCAGCTCCCAAGCTCAGAGCCAGTCCCCAAGCTCTACAACCAGCAAATAAGCTCAGAACCATTTCCCCAGCTCCTGTGGTCAGAACCACACTCACCACCACCTCTCCTGCACACAGCAGCCCCCACAGCGCCACCCACAGCTCAGCTCTGCTGCCAGCCCAGCACCCAGCGGAGGGACACCCACACCTCTGCCCTGCCCCACACCCCCCTAACCCCACACACCCCCACAGCTCCCACACTGCCCACAGACACACACAGCTCCCCACAACCGCACCCACCCCCTCGCAGCACTCCAAGCCTCACCACCCCGTCCCACACCACAGCCACACACAGCCTCCCCCAGCACCAACAACTCCCAATACACAAACCCTACAACAACCCTAGGCACCCCACTGCACCCCGACCACCCTCCCGGACCCCACAACCCCAACACCTCCCCCCAAAACCCCACACACCCCTCCCCAACTCCACCACACAACCCCCACACATTCCCTCACCCCACCTGCAGCCCACACCAAGGCCACGCACAGCACCAGGCCGACCGAGAGCTCAGCGCACACCAAGCTGCCGACCGCTGGCCCCGGCAGGCTCCTGCTGAGCACAGAGCGCTGCAAGGGAGGCCCCAGCCGGCCCGGCCCCTCCGCCTCAGGCCCCCACGAGGCACTGGCAGCGCCAGCAGGGCTGGGGCCCCACAGGAAGTCCCGCCCACACCCGGGCAGCCGCAGCCAATGAGAGGCACCAGGAGCTCCTCCCCCTGGCCGCTGCCGAGGCACAGCGAGGAGCTGCCACTGCCGGCCGCGGCCGCCATTGTTCCTGCCCACGGCCGGGCAGCCGCAGCCAATCAGAGCCGCCGGAATAGCCCAACCACGACGCAGAGGAGCACAGGGGGTCCGGGGAAGCTGTCTGGGCCTTCAGGCCTCCACCCCTCCAGACTCCCACCCAGCCCCACAGGAGCCCAAGCCCGGCCCCAAGAGCCTCAGCCCCAGGGGATCCTGATCCCAGCCACAGCTTTTCCCCGAGACTCCCAAAAGATCCAGATCACAACCCTCAGCCCCAAGGGATCCCAACCCCCCCCCCCCCCCCCCCTCCCGCTGCCCCCTACCCCAAACACCAGCCCTGCCAGACCCCACAGATGCCCTCCCCACAGCTTCCCCACACCAACCCCACAGCTCCTCCTTCTGCTCCTCCAGAGCCTGCCCCCAGCCTCACCCACCCCAAGCCTACGAACCCTCCCCCAGCCCCACGGAGCCCCCTGCCCCCCACGCCCCTCCCGACCCCCAACTCCACACACGCCCCGGCAGCCCCACGCAGCCAGACCCTTCCCCGCTCCGCTGCCGCCGCCCTCAGCGCTCCCGGCCCCCGCAGCCCCTCCCGCCCCGCCGCAGCTCAGCAGCCGGCAGCTGCCGCTCGCCCGCCAGCACCTCCGGCACTGCTCCCGCGCTCCGGCCCCGCTGCCGCTCCCCACGAGGCAGCAACAATGGCGGCCGCGGCCGGCAGCGGCAGCTCCTCACTGTGCCTCGGCAGCGGCCAGGGGGAGGAGCTGCCGGGCTCCTGGCGCTTCTGATTGGCTGCAGCTGCCCGGGCGTGGGCGGGACTTCCGTTCCGGACCGAGACCCCACCCCCTCTGGGCTGCAACGTGGCCGGTTCGGGGCCTCCATTGCATCCCTCTATGCTCGCCCAGGCTGCTAGGAAGCTGCAGGGGACGGCAGTCGGCAGCCGCCTCTGCTGCGAGCTCTTCCTCCTTCGTCTTCCTCCTGCTCTGCGCCACTTTCGCCTCGGCTGTGGGTAGGTGTGGGCACCCGCGGGCCAGAGTTGGGGATGCTGGGGTGGGGATCCCTTGGGCTTGGGGGAGCGGCTCCTGGGGTTGGCATTGGGCTGCCCTGGGGCTGAGGGCTGTGTCCTGGAGCTGGGATTGAGGAGGGATCCGTGAGGTGTGGGGCTGGTGTGTGTGGGGCTGTGGGTGGCGGTTTGTGGGGGCTGTGCAGTTGTGGGGGCGTCTGTGAGGTTCTCTGGGGGCTTGGGGGCCAAGAGAGGCATCTGAGGGGCTGGGAAGGAGCCCGTGGGGCTGTGTGGGTTTGGTGGTCGGAGTTGTTGTTGCTGGGGAGGCTGTGTGTGGCTGCGGTGTGGGTCGGGGTGGTGAGACTTGGAGTGGGGAGTGCTGGGGTGCTTCGCGGGGTGGGTGCGGTTGTGGGGAGCTGTGTGTGTCTGTGGGCAGTGTGTGGGGAGCTGTGGGGGGTGTGTGTCTGTGGGGTGCGTGTGGGGTAGGGCAGAGGTGTTGGGGGGTGGGTGGGTGCCGTTTGTGGGGTTGTGGGTGCGTGGGTGGGGTCGGGGTGGGTGTGTTTGGGGGTTGCTTGTGCTGCTGACTCCCCCTGCTGGGGGCAGCTGCAGGCCCCCTTGGCTGCTGCTGTGTTGCAGGCGGAGCCATTGGTGGGCTGCAGGGGCTGGCCCTGGCCCTGGCCCTGTGTCCTGTG
The DNA here is from genome assembly GCA_015227895.2 of Colaptes auratus. Taxonomy (NCBI): domain Eukaryota; kingdom Metazoa; phylum Chordata; class Aves; order Piciformes; family Picidae; genus Colaptes; species Colaptes auratus. The sequence goes on from CM026897.1 coordinate 93,491,078, forward strand.
CTGGGGGCTGGGCTGGCAGCAGAGCTGAGCTGTGGGCGGCGCTGTGGGGGCTGCTGTGTGCAGGAGAGGTGGTGGTGAGCGTGGGGTGTGGCTTGCAGCAGAGGCTGCTGTGGGGGGTGTGGGGGAGCCCTGGGGGTTGGAGGCTTTGTGCTGGCAGCTGCCTGGCGGCTGCTGTGCTGCAGGGCAGCGGCTGGGCTGAGGGCCAGGCGCGGGGGGAGCTGTGGGCAGGCTGTGTGCTGGGTGCCGTGGGGGTGTCAGGCGTGGGTGCTGTGCTGAGCCTGAGCTTCGGAGTGCCTGGGGCTGGTGTCAGCTGTGGGGGGGTTGGCTGTGCTGGGGGTGGTGGCATCCAAGGCCTCTGTGCTCTGCAATCTCTTGAGGCACAAATGTTCCCTGGGGGGCTGCAGACTGATGTTCAGTTTCTCTCCAGGCCTGCTGAGCACAGGAAGGCTCAGGGCAGGAGGAGCTTTTGCTGTGTGGCTGCAGGCTGAGAGCTGTGCAGAGCTTTTGTCAGCTGTGCTGGCAGGAAGCATGGTCAGAAGCAGACTGCTCTGCTTCAGCTGCTCTGCCTCTGGGGAAATGCTTGCTGGCAGGCAGCCCAATGAGGCTGAGCTGTTGAGTGTCTGCTTGTGGCTGAGGAACTGCTTTGAATTGGGCTGAAAGGTTTGGATTGGGCTGGGGGCAGCCTGTTGTTGATGGTTTTGGTGGTGAGAAGTCCTGCAGCTTCCTTGGAGGAGCTTCAGCAGAAGACAAAGCAATTCCCTTGCTGCTCTTTGCTGTGCAATGAGCTGGGAAGGGCAGGAAATGGTTGCTGCAAGTGAGCAAAGCAATTGCAGTGCTCTGCAAGTCCTGCTGCCAGCAAAGGGCTTGAAGGAGTTGCAAGTCAAGTGGTGTGCATGGATTGGTGTGGGGAAGTGTTTGGCTTCTTGTGGCCAAGCCAAGCTTTCCTGCTGCAGGAGGAGAGTGCCAGCCTGGGCTTTCCAATCCCTGGGGCCCTGGAGCCCTTCTGGAGTGGTTTCCTTCTGTAGAGCTTTGCAGCCCAGCTGCAGGTCTGCTGTTGCTTGAAGCTGTTGCTGGTTGTTTTGTGCAGCCTTGGTGTTGGATCAGTGCCTTGGCTCAGTTTGGTCCTTGCTCTTGCAGCCAAGTTCAGATCCCTTTGGTTTTGGCAGCTGAGCACAGCTTGAGGCTTTTGCTGCAATGGTGTTTGTGCTGGCAGCATTCTGTGCTGCCAGCTGGAGTGCTGTGTGCAGCTCTGGTGCCCCCAGGAGGGGCAGGAGGTTGAGCTTGGGAGCTGGGTCTTGAGCTTGGGAGTGGTTTTGACCTTGGGAAGTGCTTCTAACCTTAGTTGCTGGCTCTGAGCTTGGGAGCTGAGTCTGCACTTTTGATTTGAGTGTGAGTTTGGTGGCTTCTGACCTCAGTTGGTGCTTCTTGAGCTAGGGTACTGGTGCTGGGCTTGGGAAGTGGTTCTGAGTTCGGGGGCTGGTTCTTGAGCTTGGGAAGTGGTTCTGATCTTAGGTGCTGGTTGTAGAGCTCAAGGGCTGACTCCTGAGCTCAGGGGCTGGCTCTGAGCTTGGGAAGTGGTTCTGACCTCAGCTGCTGGTTCTTGAGCTCAGGGTCTGGGTCTGAGCTTGGGGGCTGGTTCTTGAGCTTGTGAAGTGGTTCACAGTATCACCAAGGTTGGAAGAGACCTCAAAGATCAAGTCCAACCTGTCACCCAAGACCTTATGACTAGACCATGGCACTGAGTGCCATGTCCAATCCCCTCTTGAACACCTCCAGGGATGCTTCTCACCTTAATTGCTGGCTCTGGGCTCAGGGGTCAGGCTATGGGCTTGGGGGCTGCCTCTGAGCTCGAGAGCTGCTTCTTGAGCTTGGGAAGTGGTTCTGACCTTATTTGCTGGTTCTAGAGCTTGGAATCTGGCTCTGGGCCTCAGGGTCTGGCTTTTGAGCTCGGGGACTGGCTCTGAGCTTGGGAAGTGGTTCTGGGCTTGGGGGTTGGTTCTTGAGCTTGGGGCATGGTTTCTGACCTTAGTTGCTGGTTCTAGAGCTCAAGGTTGGCTCTGAGCTCAGGAAGTGGTTCTGGGCTCAGTGTCTGGGTCTGAGCTCAGGAGCTTGTTCTTGAGTTCAAGGGCTGGCTCTTGGCTCAGGGGCTGGCACTTGAGCTCAGGTGCTGGTTTTTCAATCTTGGGAAGTGGTTCTGACCTTAGTTGCTGGCTCTAGAGCTCAGAGGCTGGTTTTTTGAGCTTGGGAAGTGGTTCTGACCATAGGTGCTGGTTCTCAAGCTTGGAGGCTGGCACTGAGCTCAGGGGCTGGCTGTTGAGCTTGGAAGTGGTTCTGAGCTTAGTTGCTGGCTCTGAGCCCAGGAGCTGAGTCTGCAGGTTAGATTTGAGTGTGAGCTTGGGGGCTGGTGGGCTGGTTCTTGAGCTTGAGAAGTTGTTCTGACCTTAGTTGCTGGTTCCGAGCTTAGGAGTGGCTCTGAGCTTGGGGGCTGCTTCTTGAGCTCGGGTCAGGCTCTGGGCTCAGGGCTGGTCTCAATGGGAAGTGGTTCTGACCTTAGTTGCTGGCTCTTGAGCTCGCAGGCTGGTGCTGGGCTTGAGGGCTGGCTCTGGGCTTGGGAAGTGGTCTTGAGCTATGGAAATGGGTTCTGAGCTTGGGGGTTGGTTCTGATGTTAGTTGCTGGTTCTTGGGCTGGGGGTCAGGCTCTGGCTTGGGGACTGCCTCTGAGCTCGGGAAGTGGTTCTGGGCTTGGGGGTTGGTTCTTGAGCTTGGGAAGTAGTAGTTCTGACCTTGGTTGCTGGCACATAGAGTGTGTTGTGGGAGTTGAGGAATCTGTTCCGGGGTGCGGGGGGTCAGTTGTTAGCAGAGAGGTGATGTTTAGGGGTTGGGATGTGGAGGGTGTTGGAGAAGCTGGAGGTGGTTTGGTCTTTGTTGGTCAGTGCTGCTGCCTCCATTGTTGAGACCTAGGAGAGATCCAAGGACAGGGCCTGGGCACAGGGGACCACCCTGCCAATGCCACCAAGGCTCGAGGAGAGTAGGCACGACACTTGTAAATCACCAGGAGGCTTAGGCACTGATCACAGGAGCATGGGGTCTCAGCACAGGTATTAGAGGTAGGGCCAGCACTGTGGAGTGTGGTGGGGTGAGAAAGTTCCCTCCCCACACACAGGGAAAGAAACCACAGCTATCAGTCGGAAAAGCAGATGAAAGCTCTATTTACAGGCAGAAATGGAATGCAATGAATAGGTACAACTATACAATATTTACAATATATACAGAAATCACAGCAATGAACACAATGCAGAAAAACCTTTCCCTCCGCGGCCAGGGGGTTCCCTGAACCCCTCTCTCCTCCCCACCTCCCCTTTTCCAAAAAGGGTTAGAGAGAGAGAGAAATGCACTAAGGAAGAAAAATTCTGTTAGCTCAAAAGCACATGCAAGGATTAGTTTTCTTATCTGGTTAGCTGCTTAACTCAAGGCCAGTCCTGCTCAGAAAGAGAGAAGCCGTTCCAGCCCACAGGCAGAGAAGCACAGACTGACAAACAGCCTGAACCAGACCAGACACAGACTGAACCACAGAACCCAAATTAAAATTGCTTCTACAATTACCAATGAAATTAGTTTAGACTATCTTGTTTTGTTCAAATATCAAAAACATTCAGCCAGAGTGTTCAGCAACTGTCTCTTTCTCAAAGACACGCCTCAACAGGCAGAAACTGAAGGGTTGAGGTTCCCCTCTGCTTCTCTGCTCCAGCTGGTGTTGGGAGTCAGAGCCTGTCATGACCCAAGCAGGATCTCAGGGTTTGAGGTCTTGGTCTTAGCGTGTTTCCTCTTCCCTGCTGCAGAGCTGTGACCCCTTCCTGCCACAGTATGGCCTCAGGCCAGGCCCAGGCAAGAGCTGGGAGAGGAGAAGAAGCAGCAGCCAGAGATCAAGCTGGAGCAGCCAAAGTTCAGCCTGAAGGGAGAGGAGGAGGAGGAGGAAAAAGAGTGCCCTGATGTGGGCAGAGCTTCCCACCTGGCTCAGAAGCAGTGAATCACCACTGCCACCACCCGGCTCCCACCTTGTCTGTGTGACTGTGGCTAGAGGTTCAGGCTGGAACTCTGAGTCATCCAGCACCGCCCGCACCCACACTGGAGAGCAAACGATTCACCTGTGCTGCCTGGGGCAGAGCTTCACCCAGCGCTCCAGTTCACCCAGCACTACCTCACCCACACTGGAGAGAAGCCCTTCGCTTGTGACAGCTGTGGCAAGCGGTTCAGGCTGATCTCTCATCTTAGGCGACACCACCTCAACACACCAGTGAGAAGTCCTTCAGCGCAGTGACTGCGGCAAGCTTCAAAAGCAGCTCCTATCTCACCATCCACCGCCGCATCACTGGAGAGAAGATGTTCCACTGTGCTGAGTGTGGCAAGAGCTTCACCTGAGTACCTCATTAATCCAGCACCAGCTCACCCACAGCGGTGACAAACCCTACAGCTGTGCCGGCTGCGGCAAGAGCTTCAGCCAGGCTCAGTCTCACCATCACCGTCGTGTGCACACTGGCGAGAAGGCT
>JAAWVA010000100.1:0-60933 GCA_015227895.2 Colaptes auratus
AAGACCTGGGTCACGAGAACCAGTCAGCCTTTCACCAGAAATGGCCTCACATATGTCTAGAGAAGTCAGAAAGTCATGGAGCATCATTAGTCTCTCGTGAAGAAGAAAAGAGTGAAGAAAAAGAAAAGAAAAATAAGGATTCAGTCATTTACAGATCCCGTCAAGAGTCTGAGTTTCTTCTCTTCCAACACAGCTTCTCTCAGCTGAACCTGATTCAGGGCCAACTGCTGAATCCTCACACTGTAGGCTGCAGCTCAGCTGCACAGTAGTATCTTTACTTCTGTGCCAGCTAGGGTTATTACTGAGTTTTATAACTTCTGCTATAAATAAAGCCTTGTCATCTAAGCATTCAATTTAAATACCTCTCAGTTTATTTTGAACACTGGAAGTTAATAATAAATATCATCTTTGTTTTCTAATTTTTTACTGAGTTGATTTAAATGCTCTTGACAGCTCCAATCCAATCCTCCCATCCAAGCTGACAAGCATGACATGCATCTCTGCATACAAGCTCTCATTATGCATAATCCAATGTTTTCTAGGGTTTTAATGAATCACTAGTCTCAAACTTGTTATTTTTAATTTACAACATTTGATTTCTGACACCGGCCCCTCTACGTTATAAATTATGCAGGCAAGAGCCTTAGTTGTGTGGGTGATTAAAAAAAAACCTAATTAGGCATGATTAAAAAAAAATAAAACAGAGACCTCTAAATATGTGCATGTTACCATAAGAGAGGCTTATTTCACTGGAAATGCCTGGGTGATTTTGGTTTTTAAGAGATTATGTTCAGTTCAGTACAATTTGATTGATTTTGACATAAATGAAAGAAAATGTAGGGTTTTCTCTTCCTTCATATATACCAGAAATTTCATACATGGCCCTTGATGTGAATTTCTCCCACAGCTCACTGAATGTAATTTTGTTAAGTGGGCAGGAAAATGAATATGAAGAAAACTGAATAGAATCCAACATTTTCCTTGGCACCAGCAGCAAAACTGAGACATGGCATATATAGATATAAATATATGTATGTATATATATGTGAGGTACAATTAGAGGTATTAACCTCTTATGCCTCAAATAATAACAGCAAGAAAGAAAATGTGCAGAATGTTAAACACCACTAAAAGGTAGATAGCAGGGGAATGATGTGTCTGCAGAGGCTGTACCACTGCAGCAACAAACTAAGGGAAAAGAACCATTCTCTTGTAAATTAATTTAAGAAGTTGCAAGGGTATTGATACATGAAGGTATAGAGGTTTATCATTAATACTAACAAATTAAATTTTTAATGTGTCAATAAAGAATGTGGTCTCCCCCTTTTAAAGATACTCTTTTTCAGCAATCTGGGGATAAAATGGGAAAGAATCCTTGCTTCCCTCCAGCTGTGCTACATATCTGTGCTCGAGCCTGGAGACTGTGCATCACAGACACACACAGTACAGCTGCTCTCTCTCCCTAAATCACTCTGTGATGATAATATGAATAAACTAAGGAGCTGCTTCATCAGAAACTTCCAGTTCAGGAAAGAATTTAAATTTCTACCCGAAGTTGGACCTATAGGTAGTTCCATCAATGCTGCTCTTCACTCACATAACTGTATGCTTTTACAGTTTGCTGGATTACGACCAAAGACTCAGATGGAGGTGCCTGAGGAAAAGCTGGCAGATTTGTTAGTCCTAACACCCTTAACAGCTTTAAAAATTCATGGATCTGACTGAAAATCCAAGATGATCAGCTGATCCTCAGTGAAACTCACTGAATTGTGGAGATGAGATGACGTTTCACCTGCATCCAGAGGGGACAAAGGCATTTCACAAGAAGGGAGTCTTTTCAACTGATGATGTCCTTGGAAACAGGGCATTAAATAGCTGTGATCCTCTCCCCATGAGAAAGCTCCAGCAGAAGGAAGTCAAGGATGTCAGAAAGGGCTGAGGGGAGATGAGAATGAAGAGGTGAGCCTATGCCTCTTTTCTACAGCAGGCAAAGATACTTTGGCAGTTCTTCACTGACATTTGTAAAACCTCCAATAAGCCAGAAGCTGCTAAGCAAGAGCAATTGAAAAATCCACCCCTGCTGCTTTGACCGGTATGGGGAGACACTGTAATTCAAAGCTAACTGATATTTTTTTAAAACAATTCTGGATGCCCTAATAAACTATAAATAAAAACTTATGTCTTGGAAAATGTATTTTAACTGATAGCCAAACAGCTTTTATTTAGATCAAGAAATATGAGTGCTTGGACATGGAAGAAAAGAGAACCACATTCTATTGAAAGAGATCTTCCTACAAGTCCTGAGAAAGATGGAAGATGCTCTGGAAATTACATTGGTCATAAACTGTGACAATAGGATAATACCATGCTCAATTTTTTATATTTTCCTACCTGAAGGCCTGCCTGAAATGTCTAGAGGTTCTGTTTTAACATTGGAAAAGGCTTATATAAGGAAAAATAGCTGGAAAATAAAAAGATCTATCTCCAATCTCAAATGTTATAAGAGATAAAATCTACAAATATTTAAGGCAGAATAGATCTGATATAGTCTTCTAAGTCTGAATTATTTTTTCAGTTACAGTGTACCATCTTAAAAACTCAACCAGAAATGCTCCAAATCCTACTTAAAGGGAGTTTTCTAACATGCATTGATTTAGACAGAACATTTAGGGTATTTTTAACCAACAAAAATCTAATGTTTCCCTCACAAGAGAGAGGATATGCTACAGAATAGATAATTAGAGATGAAACCATGTATTGTCAAAAAGCTCTTCAGCCATTGTGGTCAAAGTGGTTATAAAACTCCCAGGTCTGTATTCTATTATTTGTATTGGCCTTTGCATTAATGCGCAAGAATAAGTGGAAGAGGCAAGGAAAAAATAGCTCCCTTCTCTTGGGTAGCCAGTTCTCAAAAACTTAACAAAACAAATAGAAAACAGTAGAAGTGCTATAAAATAATGGAATTTGTGGAGAATTTGACAGTAGCTATAATTATCTTAAAACATCCTTCAGACACAAAACTCAAAAATTAAAAACAAACCTTAAAACAACCCAAAACTTAAGATTAGACCAGCTTCAATCCTTTACTATAATAGGCAAACCCACATAATGGAAAGTTGTTAAGAACTCTTTCAGGTATTTTAAACTTTAAATTAGGTAGGTTTGTAATTCAAGATAGTCTGCCTCAGTTTAGTTCTTGCAGTAATTAGAAACCTTTTTCTAATTTCTTTGTGGATTCTTTTTAAACAAATGTTCTGTTCCCTGCATTGTTCTTCAGTATTAATAACTCTTCTCCCTCTCTTGTCTTTGCTGTTTGGATGTACTTTAAGACAGATGCCCTATTTCCTCTCAGTTTTACTTCAGCCAAATTCATTCTCTGATCCTCCTTCTTTAGCTGAAGCAAGTATTCATATGGTCTAATCTATATCCCTGAGTCTCTGTCCTCTTATATGTTCTTAAATGAATTAATCTATATAGATATACATGCATTACTGAAGACCTTTTTCTTTCTCTTTACACTACCTTTTCTAGCTCTATATGAGCCTGATTTCTAGTAATTTTTATTTAATCTCTTTCATGGAATCACGGAATCGTGGAATGATTTGGGTTGTAAGGGACCTTAACAATTGTCGAGTTCCAATCCCACCACCATGGACAGGGACACCTTCCACTAGACCAGGTCACTCACTCAAGGCCCTGTCCAGCTTCCCCTGAACACCTCCAGAGAAGGGGGAATCCACAACTTCCCTGGGCAACATATTCCAATGTCTCACCACCCTCACTGTAAATAATTTTCTTCCAGTCTAAATCTGCCCTCTTCTATCTTAAACCCATTCCCCCTGTCCTGTCACTACAAGCCCTTGTAAAAAGTCCTCCCCAGCTTTCTTGCAGGCCCCCTTCAGGTACAGAAAGGCTGCTATAGTGTCTTCCCAGAACCTTCACAGAATCATAGAACATTAGAGGTTGGAAGGGACCTCCAGATATCTTCGTGTCCAAGCCCCTTGCCAAAGCAGGATCAGCTTCTCTCTTCAGGCTGAACAGCCCCAATTCTTGCATCCTGTCTCAGTAAGGAAGCTGCTCAGCCCTCTGATCATCTTCATCACCCTCCTCTGGACCTGCTCCAGTAATTTAATCTCCTTCTTGTGGTGGGGGCCCAAGAACTGGATGCAGGGGTATCATGAGAGCAGAGTCCTGATGGTCACACTTCTTTTGATGCAGCCCAGGATACATCTGGCCATTTGGGCTGCAAGTGCACATTGACAACTCATGTTGAGTTTTTCATCAACCAACACCCCCAAGCCCTTCTCCTCAAGACTACTCTCAAGCCACACCTCTCTCAGCCTATATTGTAGTTTTCACCACAGTTATTCTTAATCAAATTGAGATGTCTGGTGTTATTTGCTATATCTGAACCAGTTACCCTAAGACTCTTTTATACTTAATGGAGAAAAATTTGTGGGTTTATGATGTGGTCTTTCAGATTCTACATGAGTAAAGGAGATTCATGACTGAAACAAGTGCTTATTTTTCTCTTACTGAAAACAGAGTTTAGTATGACTAACCCAGCCATAAACATATATCATATATATGTATTTGATCATAATCATCATTCCACTTGATTACATCTGGCCTTTCAGACACAGCCTTCATCGTCAAATAATACTTTTGGAGCCTTGTTAAGCTCTTTACTTACTCCCAACCCTTTGTGGGTAAATACTCAATTCTCTGGAGTTGTTCTCTACAGTCGCTCAATTTTGGCTCTCATTTTCTCAGAGCAAACCTACCTTGGGCATGAGAGAATAAAATAACATTTTTCTTCAGTTAGTCTAGAACTGAAGCCAGGTATTCACTAAGACACTACCTTCCCCTCCCTGTTAAGAAAAAGATTTTACCTGTGTGAGAGCCTCTTGTAGAAATCTCAAAAGCAGAGGCTTGTTGAAGTTCCTGGGTCACCAACCCATGTTGTTATTTCCTTTACAGCATAAGCTCAAATCATAAAATAGAAGTCTTAAAGATCATCTAATTCTAACCTCTCTGCTATGGGCTGGGACACTTTCCACAGTCAGGGACACCTTATATTAGACCAGCTTGCTGAAAGCCTCATGTGGCCTGTACTCGAACATTTTCAGGGAGGAGGCACACACAGCATCTCCAGGCAATGTGTTCCAGTGTGTCACCCCTTGCACAACAATGAATTTATTCCTAATATGTCATCTAAATCTACCTTCTTTCTGTTTGAAGCTGTGGTTATCCCTCTTCCTATCATTACACTCCCTGATGAAGAATCCCTCTCCATCTTTTCTGAGGGTCCCCTTTAAGTAGCAGAAGGCAGCTAAAATGCTTCCCCAGAGCCCTCTCTTTTCCTGGCTGATCAGCTTCAGCTCTTTCAACTCATCCTCACAGGGGAGGTGCTACAGTCCCCTGATGATCTTCATGGCACTCCTCTAGACCTACTTAAGCAGGTCCATGTCTTTTACACTTCGACCCCAGAATGGAACACAGTACTCCAGATGGCATCTCAACAGCATGGAGTAGAGGGGGCAGAATCACCTCCCTTGATCTGCTGTCCACATTTGCAGCAGCCCGGGATGTGATTGACTCTCTGGGATGTGAGTGCAAATTGATGGGTCATCATCACCTTCTCATTCACTAACACCCCAAGTCCTTCTTGGTACAGCTTGTCTCAATTCTCCTGTCACTCAGCCTGTATTTGTGCTTGGGATTGCCCTGACCAATGTGCAGGACCTTGCACTTGTCCTTGTTGGACTTCAGGTTCAGGTTGAACTTCAGGGCCCGAGGTTTTTCATGGGCCCAACTCTCAAGTCTGTTGAGTTCCCTCTAGGTAGCATCCTTCCCTTCAATTTGTCGACTGCACCACAAATCTGGTGTTACCAGGAAGCTTGTTAAGGCTTCACTCAATCCCAGTCTCCATGTCACCAACAAATATGTTAAACAGCACTGGTCAGAATATTAACCCCCAAGGAAAAGTGGACATCAGGCTGATTAACACAACTATTTGAGTGCAACCATCCAGCCAATCCTTATCTACTGAGTGGCCCATTCATCAGATCCACATGTCTTCAATTTAGAGACAGGAGGTTGTGTGGGACAGTGTCAATTCTTTACACAAGTCCGGTAGACTACACCAGTTGCTCTTTCCTTATCCACTATCTCTGTAACTCCACTGTAGAAGGCCACCAAATGTCAGGCATGATTTGCCTTTCTGAAGCTGTGTTGGCTGTCTCCAGTCACCTTCTTATTTACTGTATGGCTTAACAGTTTCCAGGAGGATCCACCCATGATGTTGCCTGGCAGACAGATAAGGATGACTGACCTGTAGTGCTCAGGGTCTTCCTCGTTGCTCCCTCTCTCTGTCAGTGGGAACTTAGCCAAACTGCCACAACTTTCTCAAATATGGTGTATGTATGAGAACCCACATGCAATGACTGTGTTGGTAATATCTTTACAATCAAATATGATGTCCAGGAAAAAACCTGATCTGAAACTCTGTGATGCTCGTGTGTATTTCTGACACCTGACTCTATTTAAGAGATGGAGTAATCAGTTCATATAATAAAGCTGTAGATACATACCATTCTTGTATGTAAGCTCAAGAACAGGCAAATCACTCATGGGATAATTTTATAGAAATACATTTGTTTCTTGGAGGGCTAAATGTGATCATAAAGAAAGACTATCCATGTCCAAACCTGCCAGCTGGAAGCTTCTGAGCAAGACTGGTTAATTCTATCACATTAAATAGTCAGTGCTTGCAAATTTCTAGTTGAAGGTTTGAAAATTATTTCTGTGTCACACCTGCTCATTTGTTTTTTACCCACCTGTTTCATTATCTCTTCAGCAGCTGACTGACTTTATTCTGTACAGCAAATTACAAGGCAGGCTATCAGACATCCTAGATGTCATTTCAAGTCAAGACAAAGAGCATCAATTAGCATACATGTCTAACTGTGACTTGGAGGGACCCATGCCTGCAGCTTCACTGGTGTGTCATGGCCTACATACTAAACTGCACCTCACAGTGCAAGGCAAGGGGCTCTCTCCTCAGCACCACACCAGCTTAATTCAGAAAAGAGTTCTTTTTCATGGGATGCCAATCACAAGTAAAATCACAAGCACCTTGGCCCTTCAGAGTCTGCAAGCACCACTAAGACCCCTTGCTGATAGAGGTGTGGCTTTTGCTCCACAACGGTACCTGTGCTTCCTGCCAGCCAAGGCAACTGCTGGTCCTCAATGTGGAAAGAGGGAAAGGATGGAACAGGTAATGTGATTCTGCTGGAGGATTTTCCTCTTTGGAGTATGTGGTTGCCCTTATTTGGTTTTATCTCACTTTTTTTTGGAGTAGTTGTGGCATCCCAGTGAAATACTGGGACTTTCTCTTTCACCATACCAAGCATGTATTGGTCTCATGAGCTGTGTGTGTATAGACTTTGTTCTCTGTATGGTAGCATCAGCAATAAACAGTGATGTCAACAAAAGTAAAGAAAAAAAGTAGCTTGATCAATGCAAATACAACTGCAAAAGCTGTTTATCAGCTGACAGGCTTTGCTTTTCTTCAATGAGAATTTAGATGTCTATGATACTGTTACTCAAGGACATTGCAGAGCAAAGTCCATTCTCTATAGAAGAATGTTAAAAGAAATGCAATCAATCCTAACAGGCATTTATTTTCTGTGGTGAGAAAGAAGACTAGGCAGCTAAATTCTCTAAATCACCAGAGTTATTCTGGAATAAATCACCTGCAACTCCAGAACAGTTAGTTTCTGTAAACCTGTCAGTCATGATCAGCAAATTGTTAAATATTAAAATACAGAAGAGGATGGCTTTGATACACAAGCCCATGATATAAGTCCTGCAACTTCAACACCAAAGACATATGGCTTCTCAAACATTTGAGATGAAATTTTATACCAAAAGGCCTCCAATGTTATCCTTGAAGACTTCTCATCAAGGATTAGAATATACATATTTCATGCAAAAATCAGACATAAAAACCAAAATGGCTCTTATTTATGAGTAGGGAAATTCAAAACCTAGAGCTGCAACCTTACTTAATGCCAAGTCCATGAAAATGCAATGATCTACAGAAATTCACACTTTTCTCTCTGGGGGCATTGTTACAGGCTCATAAAAAATCAAATTGCTGTTACTTGAGCTTGCAAATAATTTATACCTATCATTTGTCTTATAGTCCTAGCATTTGCCTGCTGTGCTGACCACCTATTCATGGATGTATGTTGTAGCAATCATGTTCTTGACACAGTCATCAGAAGAGAAGAGTATGTTATTTGAGAGTACCTGAAATGTTCAGGACTAATCTACCAAGCAAAAATCTACAAGTTCATGCACTACCACGTATTTTTTCTAGAGGTAACAACTCACTACATAAGCCATCAAGGAGCCTCTGCTCTGAGTGTCACTTATTAAATTAGTCTTACCAGGTAAATTGACATACAAAGTATTTTAGGAAAGTATTTGCCAAAATACAGTACTCTACAATAACTGTAAGCATGGAACTACATATTTTAGCAAACACTACTCTTATTACTGCCCTTTTTTATATTTTAATGTTTTAAATATTAATCTTTCAGAGCCTTTTCCATCCTAAATATCAGAATGCTATTAGTCCACAAGACCTGAAATGCATTCACATTCCAGTCTTATCAACTATATTGCAGAAAACACATTTTTCTGAAGTCTTATATGCAATTTCCTACAGTTTGTGGGTAGGAAATATTTAAATTGAGTATTTTATATCATGCAATGAAATCCACACTTCTCAGTGCCTATGATTTCCCTTTTCATTGCAGAAAAATTTTTGTAAACTCCAATCTGAAATCTGAATTATAATAGTCTCAGTTGAACAGAGGCTGTTCAAAATCATTCCAACATTTTCAAAACTTGGGCCAAAGGGAAAGATGTGTCAGTATCTTTCTTCTTTAAATTTATGAAACAGGTGTTAGACAAAAAAAAAAAGAAAAAAACTTGTTAGATTATCTAGTTCATCCTGCCAATCTCTGTATCATTTCATCTTGGTAAAGTGCTGTAGACAGCCTCTGGGTGTTCTCTACATATAATATTGGCAGAATGGGGCCCAAAGTTTTTGTTTTCTTACTACACATCACCCAAATAAACAAACACAGAAATCCCTCTGAGCTGAAACTAAATGAAAAGAGAACTACAACCAGCTGACCTAAAAAGATCTGCAAGAGTGGTGTATCAACTGAGCTATCCACACTTTCACTATTAATTTCTAACAGAAAATGGATCTTAGTGAATTTACAATTATGTCACTCAGGGAAGTACACTCCTATTTTTGGCACCAAGGGGAAAGAAGCATTAAAGTTTCATATAATAAAATAGCAACATTAGGTTTAGAGAGTACAAGAATCAAAATATTCTAATGTTTCCCTGGGTTCAGTTAAATTCATATCTGCGCCATCAGAAAAATATTAACAAGAATATAGGGTTGTCAAATTACTTCTGTCCCACTCCTTCCCCTTCCCTGGCAAATTCAGAAAAGAAAATTGCTTCAAATCAAGTACACTAGTATTTCTTCTTTGTTATTCAAGTGGAAACTGGGACTGCTGAAAACAATTTATTTCCACATACATTTCAATCATACGACACCAAATTTTATGACAAAATAAAAGCCAAACCACAGCATCTTTACATTTTAAGATACTGGAATATTTTATTTACCATGTGGAATACTGAAAAGATCATAGCCTGTTTCACTGTAGCTCTGGAGATCCATAACTGTGCCTCAGCCTTCTCAAAATACTTGGTCTCACAAGACAAGAAATGTATAGGCCGTTCCTACTCCAAACAAACTCACATTGGCACCAATGGAAGCGAAATAAAGTCTAATGTTATCTTAGTTAGGAATGCCTGGGTTGTACAAAAGCTTTTATCTTTGTACAAAAGCTTTTATCTTTAGCTAACTGTAGTACAAAAATCATCATCTTATATTCAGTGCAACACACATGCAGAAAATAACAACTGAAAATAACAAACTCATCAATTAGAAGTTTCCCCGTTGTTAAACTCTGGAACTGGATGGACCAGCTCTTGCACTGCGATGAAACTTAATATGAAATTGAAAATTACTTTGGCCTTTCGCCAGCACATTAGTAAAACAAAGTGGTTCAGGACAGAATCACAGAATCACCAAGGTTAGAAGAGACCTCAAAGATCATCAAGTCCAACCTGTCACTACAGACCTCATGACTAAACCATGGCACCAAGTGCCACATCCAATCCCCTCTTGGACACCTCCAGGGACAGTGACTCCACCACCTCCCCGGGCAGCCCATTCCAATGGCGAACGACTCTCATGGTGAAGAACTTTCTCCTCACCTTGAGCCTAAACTTCCCTGGTGCAGCTTGAGACTGTGTCCCCTTGTTCTGGTGCTGGTTGCGAGGGAGAAGAGGCCAACCCCTTCCTGTCTACAACCTCCCTTCAGGTAGTTGTAGACAGCAATAAGGTCTCCTCTGATCCTCCTCTTCTCCAGGCTAAACAATCCCAGCTCCCTCAGCCTCTCCTCATAGGGCTTGTGCTCAAGGCCTCTCCCCAACCTTGTTGTCCTTCCCTGGACACATTAAAGTGTCTCAATGTCCTTTTTAAACTGAGGGGCCCATAACTGGACACATTACTCAAGGTGTGGCCTAACCAAAGCAGAGTACAGGGGCACAATGACTTCCCTGCTCCTGCTGGCCACACTATTCCTGATGCAGGCCAGGATGCCATTGGCCTTCTTGGCCACCCGCGCACACTGCTGGCTCATGTTCAGGCAGCTGTCAATCAGCACCCCCAGGTCCTCTCTGTTTGGCAGCTCTCCAGCCACTCTGACCCCAGCCTGTAGCACTGTATGGGGTTGTTGTGGCCAAAGTGCAGCACCCGGCACTTGCACTTGTTGAATGCCATCCCGTTGGACTCCGCCCATCTGTCCAGTCAGTCGAGTTCCCTCTGCAGAGCACTTTGACCCTCTAACAGATCAAGACCTGCTCCCAACTTGGTGTCATCTGCAAATTTGCTGATGACTGTCTCAATCCCCTCATCCAGATCATCAATGAAGACCATCAAGAGGAAGCTTTCTTCTGATTACAGAGGGCCTCACTTGGCCCATATAATTTTTGCTTTCCATTGAATGAGAAACTCATTCCTAGATGGAAAAAAAATTTAAAAAAGGAAAAAAAAAAGGCCATAAGGACCCAAATCCAAAGCCTTGTGAATTTAGTAGAAAAATTCCCACTGGAATGAGGAGGCTGAGAAGAATCCAGCCCTGAGCAATTTACAATATATCTCCTGATCTATATTTTAAGCCTGGTAGAGATGAAATGTAAAGTATATAATATTGTATGTGTGTTAGATATGTTTAATGCAGCCTGAGGCATATCTTTGACTATAGCATTGGAAATATATGAAAGCAAAAGTAATATAATATAAAGCATGTACCCATTTATTTCAGTATGTGCATGTGCATTCACTGATAACACTTTTCTGAAGTTTCCAGGCAGGATTTAATAGAGAATAGTGACAAATGTCACTTACTAGACACTCTCTGCTGATCTCATATACCAAAAACACTACAAAACACCAGAAAACAAATTTAAACCTTCAGTTTAATTTTTGCATAAGACAACCAGATCACACAGGTTTCTTTCCCACCAAATGTTCCTGAATGGCAATGGCTAAGAAAACTAAAGCAAGTCATAATGTTTTCTTTTTCCAGATGAGATCTGTCTGATCAGGAAATGTTGAAATTGCTACCAAAGAGTTTTATTGTAAACACTTGAAGTAATGTTGGTAAAGGCTAATTTTGCTTGAACAACAACAACAGAAAAATAAGTCTGTGCAGAAAGGATTCAATCTTGTTTCTATACAGGAGCAATCTGTGACAAAGTTTGGTAAATGTCACTCCCAGAGTACATTTAAAAGTGATGTCTAGGTATGAAATTGCATTGGCCAGATCAGTGAAGGTTTGGTGCTAGCAGGGTTTCAGATAACAAAAAAGATTAATTTTAAGACTTTAGAGTGATACATTTTTTGAACCTTTCTCTAAGAATTCATATTTACCATTCCAGATTTGAAATTTTCTATTAAAATTACAGATCTTTTTGCTCAGATAAATCAAAACCTTGGTCAAATAGTTTACCCCATTAGGATCATCACAAGCTGGCACAGCCCATTCTTCTGAAAACAAAACATATAAAATGTTCTCTTGGACAACATGCAAGGAGAGTCTCATTCTGATAACTGCAGTTCACATTTGTTTGTACTCCCCCATCTAAATACTGTGAGAGAGGTAAAAAACATAATTGCATGTCTTGAAATCAGACAAAATTAAATAATTTAAATTAAGTTCCTTTCATGTCCACTCAGTACATATGGTAATATTTGGACCTGCTATGGTGAGAATTGTAAGCTCACTGCTAATAAGGTGGGTGCCCTGATGATAGATGATACAGAGAAGCTGGAGTTACTGGCCTGTATTGGGAATAGTGTGGCCAGCAGGAGCAGGGAGGTCATTCTGCCCCTGTACTCTGCATTGGTTAGGCCACACCTTGAGTACTGTGTCCAGTTCTGGGCCCCTCAGTTTAAGAAGGACATCGAGACACTTGAACGTGTCCAGAAAAGGCAACAAGGCTGGTGAGAGGCCTTGAGCACAAGCCCTATGAGGAGAGGCTGAGGGAGCTGGGATTGTTTAGCCTGGCGAAGAGAAGGATCAGAGGTGACCTCATTGCCCTCTACAACTACCTGAAAGGTGGTTGTAGACAGGAGGGGTTGGTCTCTTTCCCAGGCAACCAGCACCAGAACACGGGGACACAGTCTCAAGCTGTGCCAGGGGAGGTTTAGACTCGAGGTGAGGAGGAAGTTCTTCACTGAGCGAGTCATTCGTCATTGGAATGGGCTGCCCAGGGAGGTGGTGGAGTCGCCGTCCCTGGAGGTGTTCAAGGGGAGATTGGACGTGGCACTTGGTGCCATGGTCTAGTTGTGAGGTCTGTTGGGACAGGTTGGACTTGATGATCCTTGGGGTCTCTTCCAACCTTGGTTATACTGTGATACTGTGATACTGTGATCTGCATCAACCTTTACTGCTAAGGCCCGTCCTCAGGAATCCCAGTCCCTGCAGGTAAAAGATAAAGTCTGATGGAAGGAATACTATTCTTTAGTAAAGGAAGACTGGGCTGGAGATCAGCTAGTGTGGCAGTTTTAGCTGGAAACCCACAAATCCTTAGACCCCAGTGAGATGCATTCACAAGTGCTGAGGGAGCTGGCAGATGCTATTATTCAGCCACTCTCCATCATCTTTGAAAGGTCATAGAGAATCAGTGAGGTGTACGCAGACTGGAGAAAAGGACTGGGTAAACTACAGGCCAGTCAGTCTCACTTCCATCGCTGGAAAGGTGATGGAACAGCTCATTCTGGAGGTCACCTGTAAGCATGTGGAGGACAATAGTGTTATTGGGAGTGGTCAGCATGGATTCATGAAGGGGAAATTATGCTTGACAAATCTGATAGCTGTCTATGATGGAATGACTTAGGGTAGATGGGAGAGAACAGTGGATGTTGTCTACTTCAACTTCATCAAGACTTTTGATGTTGTCCCCCAGAACACCCTCATAGGTAAGTGTGAGGTAGATGAGTGGACAATGAGGTGGACTGAGGACTGGATGCCAGAGCTCAGAAGATTCTGGTCAGTGGCAAAAAGTCTAGCAAGAGGCCAGTACCTAATGGCATTCCCAGGGGTCAGTACTGGATTCAGCCATCTTCCACATATTCATCAATGATCTGGGTGAATGGATCAGTCTTTTTTCAGCAGTGCCAAGTGACAGGATGAGGTAATAGGCACAAACGTAAACATAGGAAGTTCCTTTTAAACATAGAATCAGAATCATAGAATAGTTAGGGTCGGGAGGGACCTGAAGGATCATCTAGTTCCAAGCCCCCTGCCATGGGCAGGGACACCTCACACTACATCAGGTTGCTCAGAGCCACATCCAGCCTAGCCTTAAAAATTCCAGGGATGGGGCTTCTACCACCTCCCTGGGCAACCTGTTTCAGGGTCTCACCACCCTCATGGGGAAGAATTTCTTCCTAACATCCAATCTGAATCTACCCATTTCTAGTTTTGCTCCATTCCCCCTAGCCCTATCATTACCTGACACCCTAAAAAGTGCCTTACCATCTTTCTTGTAGGCCCCCTTAAGATACTGGAAGTCCACAATAAGGTCCCCTCGGAGCCTTCTCTTCTCTCAGTCTGTCTTTACAGAAGAGGTGCTCCAGTCATCTGATGATCCTCGTGGCCCTTCTCTGGACACATTCCAGCACCTCCAGACCCTTCTTGTAATAGGGGCTCAAGAACTGGGTGCAGTACTTCAGGTGGGGTCTCACCAGAGTGTACTAGGGGGGGAGAACCATCTCCCTCGACCTGCTGGTTATGCTTCTCTTGATGCAGCCCAGGAGGAACTTCTTTACTTTGAGGGTAGCAGAGCACTGGAACATGCTGCCAAGAGAGGATTGTGGAATCTCCATTTTGAGACATTCAAAACCCACCTGGACACAGTCCTGTGCAACTTGTTCTTTGATTCTGTCACAGAATGTACCCTCAGCAAGTTTCCTAATGATACAAAACTAAGAGGAGTGGCTGACACACCTAAAGGCTGTGCTGCCACCCAGCAATACGTGGATAGGCTGCAGAGCTGGGCAAAGAGGAACATAACAAAGTTTAACAAGGGCCAGTGTAGGGTCCTGAATGTAGGAAGGAATAACCACATGCAACAGTGCAGGTTAGAGTTTGACTTGCTAGAAAGCAGCTCTGCAGAGAACAGCCTTGGAGTCATGGTGGATACCAAGTTAACTATGAGTCAGCAATGTGCCCTTGTAGCCAAGAAGGCAAATGGCATCCTAGAGTACATGAAGAGTGTGAGCAGGAGGTAATAGAATCACAGAATCAATAAGGTTGGAAAAGACCTCAGAGATCATCAAGTCCAACCCGTCACCCAACACTTCGTGACTAACTAAACCATGGCACCAAGTGCCACATCCAATCCCCTCTTGAACACCTCCAGGGACGATGGCTCCACCACCTCCGTGGGCAGCCCATTCCAAGGGCTAACAACTCTCTCTGTGAAGAACTTTCTCCTCACCTTGAGCCTAAACTTCCCCTGGTGCAGCTTGAGACTGTGTCCTCTTGTTCTGGTGCTGGTTGCTAGAGAGAAGAGACCAGCCCCCACCTGGCTACAACCTCCCTTCAGGTAGTTGTAGACAGCAATAAGGTCTCCCCTGAGCCTCCTCTTCTCCAGGCCGAACAATCCCAGCTCCCTCAGCCTCTCCTCGTAGGGCATGTGCTCACGAGCCTCGTTTCCTTTCTCTGGACACGTTAAAGGGTCGAGGGAGGTTCTCCTCTGGCCATCTGGAGGCTACAGCTGGAGTACTGCATCCAGTTCTGGGCTCCTCTGTCTGATATGAGGAACTGCTGGAGGGAGTCCAGCAGAGGGTTATGAGGATGATTAGAAGACAGAAGCATATTTTTTATGAGGAAAGGCTGAGAAACTTGGGTCTGTTTAGCATGGAGAGGAATGAGAGGACATCTTGTCAATGCTTCCAAATATGTATAGGGTGAGTTTCAAGAGGATGGGGCCAGACTATTTTCAGTAGTGTCCAGTGATAGAATGAGGGGCAATGGGCACAAACTGGAACACAGGAAATTCCATCTGAATGTAAGAAAAAAACCCTTACCCTTCTTTATAACTTGTGCTGAGTGTCAAAGCAAGTGGATGTGACATCAACCTTATCAACTCTTTGGCTACTCTCATTAACCTCATATTCTATGCAGCCAATATGACCCATGGACTTCATAATGTTAGTAACAGTCACTGAACAGCTTTGCATATGGCTATTAATCTACAAAAAGAAAGATTCAACCCAATGTGAAGCTAAATTATCTTCAGTGTTTCAGAGATTAGCATGCACAGATTTTCCTTCAACACATCAAGGGTTATATTAATTATTAATGAACCTTTTACCCTCCCATACATCTCCTTGGGACATACAGGTCTGAGAAGAGGTGGTCCCATTTTGGTGAGTTCCAATTTGTAACTATGTACCACCGCGGGCACGTTTGCCTGCATTATTTTCTAGCTTCCATCGATCAGTGATGTGACAGGAGGTGTCACTGCAGTCAAACCTGCTTTTCCAATAAAAACATTAAACTTATTACTGTATGTATATTTTATCTGAATGCAGTTCTGTAAACTAATACCAGAAACAGAATGCATCTGGGGGAGGAGGGAATTACGCAGGCCATGGTTGGTGGATATCTGTTTTTAAGTGTATCTGAAATTCCTTCAGGATCTCTCCTTATATCTTTCCTATTAGCATTTGTGCCAACTGTGTATGCAATTCATTAACGGACTAAGATTTTTGTTTCATTACTTACCATTATTTTTCACTTCATTCCTCTACTTTTGACCAGTTGAGATCATCTGCAGAAAAGCAGAGCTTTCCCCCTTGCCCATGCTGAAGGATATGATAGTTCTTCCAAGCCACATGTGCCAGTATTATTTGAAATCCAGACCGCAACAAAATGCGCCCTTACATAACGTATCTTGTTCTCTGTATCACCTTGTTGCCAGCTTCATGCTGACAATCACTGATTAACTCAGCCCTAGAACAGGTCTGAAGTGAATCACAGTGTGATCCCTCAGCAACATTTAATGAGAACCAGATTTATTTTTTTAAAGTACAATTTAGGTAAGTAAATGTGAACATGCTGTAAGATTCAAATAAGATACTGTACATTATACTCCCAGCTGCAGTCTTATCATATTATCCTTTAAAAACTTGGCTCAAAGTCCAGAGGGACTCTGGACTGTTTAATTAGTTAATTTCTGTTTTGATTGGAAAGACAAAAGTAAACCTTTTGGAAATTAATTCATCAATTCAAACTGCATAACAGGCTTTATTGAAATGCAATCTGCAATGTTCTTAAGTCAGCCTCATCACTGAACGTTGGGACTTATCTTAATTATGGTTGGTTGTAATACTGTACTTATATTAATAATGTTCTATGTTAAAGAGATTTTTTGACCTTTTGGAGTGCACAAATCAATGAGAAGTTGATAAAGCCAAGTTCATTGCTGCCTAAAGTAAAGCAAGCCTGATTTGTTTACTTACCTAAGCCTTCATCTGTCAGACCCATTCTGAAATGATTTATAGACCTCTACCCAATGAAATCATTTAAAGTAGATTAGATTCAAGGAACAATCACCTCTAATATGACAAGCTGATGGAGGCTGACAGGTAACCAAGTTGCTCTGGATGGCAAACAAGTTCCTGAAATTCTGATTAAATTAAAATATTAATGGTACCACTGGGAAATAAGATTGAATCATGTTAGGCGAATTCAGTATTAGAACCAAAATGCAAATAGCGAATCATTCTGTGTGAAGAAAGCCAGCTGAGGTACCAAGGGAAGTTACCTCCAGTAAACGAGGGAGCAGGAAGTGAATTCAAATGAAAAGCATTGTGTCAAGAGCTCACCTTCACCTTTCTGAGGTCTCTAAAACAACAAGGCCTGACAGGCGCTGGGGTTGGTCTGAACACTTTTGAGAGGTTACATATTTATTTGGACTTGCAGCCTAGTACTAATGAACAACTCCTGCTTTCCTAAGGTTATAAGGTTATTCTTTGAAGCACTGATCCATACTTTTTTCCCCTTTTTTTTTCATGTTTGTTTAGTTTCTGATTTCAATCCTGTACATTAAGTGGCTCTGGCTGCACTATAATAGCTATATAACTAAATGTATTGACACTGCCTACTTTGGGATCTGTATTAATTTTGACATACAGGGTAATTAAATGTGTTATTCATCTCACATGCATTGAAAGAACAATAGATGCCTTATCTGCCAGACATGCTGAAGTGTGCAATTACAACACGTTAAGTGTATTTGTGTTTTGCTTCACAACACCCTTTATTAAGGCTCTTTTTAATATCTTTAAATGTTTTTTAATGGTGCCTGTGAAGTAAAGAGGATTCATCATAAGTAACATCGATGGGATTTATCTCCTTCGCTTTAGACTGAGGAGACATCTTCATCTGATCTAATTGCTTAACCCCATCCCCCCTTCTCCCACCCCCTTTTTAGTCAGCAGAGAGCTGCCTGTAGATGGCCAGTCATCTGGTCTGTTTTTTATAGTTGCATTACAGTATCACAGTATCACAGTATCACTAAGGTTGGAAGAGACCTCGAAGATCATCGAGTCCAACTTGTCACCACAGATGCAATAAACTATAACCTCCCACACCATTCTGTATCTTCCAAGAGGGACAAGCTTGATAAAAGCAGCAGGAAGCACCTAGAGGAAATGGTAACTGCACTCACAGTGCCCCTTTATACAGTAAAGTGAGAATTTTGTTGCAGAGCCACACACAGGGTTCTCTTGCTTTCTCTTGAAAGGTATTATATAGATAATGGTGGCAGTGGTCAATCCAGTGAGATCCACAGCTAGGGCAAGAATGTGGTTAACAATAAAACAAAACAGCAGCTAGACAGCAGCAGAGAGAAAACCCTTCTGTACTAAGAAAGTTCATTTTTTCTGACTAAAATAATTGTTATGCAGTATGGAAGTACTGGAAGAAAGGACATAATATGCATGGAGAACTGCCTGTGTCTGGGTGAAAGTGGGAAACGTAAAGTTTTGTTACCATCTCCACCATGAGGTGGATTGGTAACTGGCTCAAGAACAGAGTTCAGAGTTGTGATCAGGTGGAAGTCTGTGGCCAGGGCTGTTCCCCAGAGATCAATACTGGGTCCAGTTTTGTTCAATACTTTTGTAAATGATCTGTATTGAGTGTGCCCTCAGCAAGTTCACTGGTAATACAAAACTAAGTGGGAGGAGGAGGGATGATGCACTGGAAGGTTGTGCTGCCATCCAATGAGCTCTAGACAGGCTGGAGAGCTGGTTGAAGAGAAACCTCATTAAGTTCAATAAGGACAAGTTCAGGGTCCTGCATCTGGGAAGGAATAGCAGCAGGCACCAATACAGACTAAGGGTTGTCCTGCTGGAAAGCAGCTTCATGGAGAAAGATCTTACAGTTCAATTGGACAGTGAGTTATCCCCTGGGAGAGCATTGTGCCCTTGTGGCCAAGAGGGCCAACCACACCCTGGAATGCATTAAGTGTGTCCAGCAGCTTTAGGGAGCTTCTCCTCCCCTTGTTCTCTGCTTTGATGACACCACACTTGGAATCCTGTCTCCTGTTTGGCGCTCCCCAGTTCAGCAGAGACAGGGATCTGCTGGAGAGAATCCAACAGAGAGCTTTGAACATGATTGCAGAACTTGAACAGCTCTCCTAAGAAAAAAGACTGAGAGACCTGATGTTCTTTAGTCTTGAAAAGAGAAAGCTGAGAGGGGATCTACCAATGTCTATAAGTATCTGAGGGGTGCATGTCAAGATGAAGGTAACAATCTCTTCATGGTGGTGCCCAGTGATGGGACAAGGAACAATGGCTACAAGCTAGAACACAGGAGTCTCTATGTCAACACAAGGAGACACTTCTTTATGCAGAGAGTGATGGAGCACAGGAACAGGCTGCCCAGAGATGCCAACCCACCTGGATGCATTCCTAGGTGATCCTGCTTTGGCAGGGGGGATGGATTGGGTGATCTGTAGAGGTCCCTTAGTACCCCTAACATTCTATGATTCTGTGATGCCATGACCTCACTGGGGTAAAAAAAGTGATGAGGAGAATATTGCCAGGAGAATGAACCAGAGAATACATCAGCTCACAAAGATATTTGATGAGATTTGTGACTGAAGAAAAATTAAGGTGATGGAGACATGCTGGTCTGGGAACTTAGGCAAAAGAAGAGACTGCTGTATTTTTCGAACCTGAAATCAAGAAGAGAAAGATATTTACATTTCAATGCCACAAACTATGACCATGTCAACAGTCACATTGATAGATTAAAACCTACTCAATTCTAGCTAAACTGGTACTACTGCCAGTTTAGAGTGAAAATCATTGGCAATCAAAAGAACCAAAGGTGAGTTGGTCAAGAGAATGAGATGCAAATGAACCTGATGGACCACCAGAACACAGTGTAGGACACAGGAGAAAGAAAAAGTGCATCACTGATTGCTTTAGTACATACAAGTAATAGATAACCAGTTTGATGGTCAGCAAAATGGACCATGGAAAGGAGCAGCAAAGATCACTTTCTTGGGGTGACTTTTCCACTCGTGGTCTATTGTTTTGAAGAAATAGTCAACAACACCAACTATTAAAGATATTAAGAAGCCTCTTGCTCATACTAGGCTAAAAGATGGGATTGTAAGAAGGGGGAATCAGCACAAAATTGGCCCAAAATTTTATTACTTGCAGATTCTCTGCAATTTCTCACCATTTGTAGTTGCAGTGGTAATAGAGAGAAAAAAAGAATATAACAGAATATAGTATTTTTTTCCTACCAATACTAATAGCATTGCTAGGAAAAAATGCTAACTACTCAGAAGTTAAACTCATGCCATTGGAAAAGAGTAGAAAAGCTTACAGAATGCACATTTTGTGGATCTTTCCCAGTGTCAGAAACAATTTATGACACATCTGTGAATCATTATTTCCACAGTTCAACCACTTTTGTCTATACAATGTGGCTCTAAGATACAGGAAAATGTCCTGTGGCCAAGTGGGCAAAGTACTATGGAAAAGTACAATTTTTTTACACTCACTGTCTAGCCCTTAATGATTATGTTATGTAATAAACTGTGATGTGCAAGCTTAAAAACATATATTAAAAAAGTAAAGCTCTTGTCATCATTTCCTAATGATGTTAGAAATTACTTTTCTCGCACATTTTCATCATGTTTCATCAAGCCATCATTTCATGAGTGCTTTCAATATTATTCAATGTCCTACATACATAAACGGGTATGAGGTTCTTTAAGTTTTAATTTTTGTATCAGTGGAAATGTATTTATGAGGTATTATGCCTAGTCTTGGTATATCTCTGTCATTGAGGATATTAACTACTTAGTCGTTAACTTCAGTCCTTTCACTGTCTGACACATGTTATTACACAGGACAACCCTAAAAGTTTGGTTTCCTTTAAAAGCTTCAAAACTAATAGTCTACTATTTTGACAGTTAGCTTTGATATCACTGCAGAATTAATCCGTCATTACATGACAAAGACCAAAGCATCTGTTATGTAAAATCCAAGGCAAAGCAGGAGGTAGAAAATCCATGTGTTTCTCCAGAAAAAGCTCAAGCAAAATGGAACAAAGTTTCAGAGTAAAGAATCAATATGCCTCATCCATAAGAGTGAACAGCAAAATAAAATATAATTTTGAGATAACTAAATTCAAGAGTCCAGTCACATTTCTGTTCCAAATTTCAACCTTCCTCCTGAATTTCCTTTTCAAATTTGAAAATGTTCATGAGACAGAAATAGCACTGTCTTGAGTATTCCTTGTGAATTGCCCATCAAACATTCCTTTCTTCTTTCAAAAAGATAGAAAATATTCTGAATATACTGAAAAATATTAAGGCTTTAGATGTCTCCCATATTTTTGTTCTTCACATCCAGGTGTTTTTTGAAAGTCTCCAGAGAAGGGGACTCCAAAATATCTCTGGGCAGCCTGTTCCAGTGCTCCATCACCCTCTGCATAAAGAAATGTCTCCTTGTGTTGACACAGAGACTCCTGTGTTCCAGCTTGTACCCGTTGTTCTTTGTCCCATCACTGGGCACCACCAAGAAGAGATTGTTACCTTCATTTTGACATGCACCCCTCAGATATTTATAGACATTGATAAGATCCCCTCTCAGCCTTCTCTTCTCAAGACTAAGCAGCCACAGTTCTCTCAGTCTTTTTTCTTAGGAGAGCTGTTCAAATCCTGCAATCTTGTTCAAAGCTCTCTGTTGGATTCTCTCCAGCAGATCCCTGTCTCTGCTGAACTGAAGAGCTCCAAACAGGAGACAGGATTCCAAATGTGGTTTACCAGGGAGAGTAGAGGGTTAGGAGAACTCCTCTGGATCTGCTGGACACACTACTCAATGCACCTGTAGTGGTTTGAACCACATAATATTCCCCACTATCAGAATCATGAATTTAGGACTACAGCATTTACGGCTGTGTGGTGTTACAGCCCTGGAAAGGAGGGACTCTCTCTGTTTTTTCCAGACCTTGAGCAGGTATCTGCATTTTTGCCTGCTACAGGACTCAGATGGGTACTCCTTTCCCTTTTCTTTCTGTTCTGGTATATGTACTGGTGTAATCCAATATCTTTGTAGCAGAGGGGCAAAAATCTCTGTAAAGCACTCACCGTCTCCTCTCTCCCCCCCCCCCCCCCCCCCCCGCCCCGATCTCCTGGAAAGGAGAGAGGAGATGGGAGGGGGAGCGGGGGGGAGCAGAGGGTTTAGCCCTTGCACTAAACCATTCTAGCACCCCAGGATGCCATTGGCTACAAGGGCACATTTCTCTCCCAGTGGATAACTTGCTGTCTACTAGGACTCCAAACTCTTTCTCCATGGAGATGCTTTTCATCAGACAAGTCCTAGTCTGTACTGGTGCCTGATTGCACTTGTCCTTATTGAACTTCATGAGGTTTGCCTTCATCCAGCTGTCCACTCTGTCCAAATGGATGGCAGCATAGCTTTCTACTGTGTTGCCCCCCTCCTCCTACCCAGTTTTGTATTATCAGTGAACTTGCTGAGGGCACACTCAATCCCCTCATCCAGGTCATTGGTAAAGATATTGAAACTGGACCCAGTACTGATCCCTGGGGAACACCACTGGCCACAGGCTTCCACCTGGACTTGGCACCACTGATCACAACTCTGAACTTTGTCATTGAGCCAGCCACCAACCCACCTCATGGTCCAATCATCTAACGCAGTTTTCTTGAGTTTACCTGCAAGGATGTTATTGGAGATGGTATCAAAAGCCTTGCAGAAGTCAAGATAGACAATATCCACCACTCTCCCTTCATCTATCCATTTGGTCATGCCTTCACAGAAGGCATGGTTAGTCAAGCAATATTTCCCCTTAGTGAATCCATGCTGGCTACTCTTGATAACTCTCTTTTCTTTCATGTGACTAGAGATGGCCTTCAGAACAAGCTGCTCCATCACCTTTCCATGGATTGAGGTGAGGCTGACTGGTCTGTAGTTGTCCAGGTTTCCCTTCTTGCCCTTTTTGAAGACTGGAGTAACATTGGCCCTATTCCAGTCCTCAGGCACCTCTCCCATTCCCCATTATCTTTCAAAAATAATGAAAAGTGGTACAGCAACAGCATCACCAAGCTCCCTCAGCACTTGTGGATGCACCCTACAGATTTCTTTATTTTTATTTCATCCAAGCAATCTCTAACCCAATTCACACTGACCAGCAGAGAGTCTTCCTCCCTCTAATTTTGTTTTCTTAGCTTCATTGTCTATGACTCCCAAGGGCTGCTCGTAGTAGCAAAGGCTGACGCAAGGAAGGAGTCAGTAATTCCACCATTTCTGCATTTGTTGTAGATTCATGTAAGATGTTTATGTGCAATCATATAGTAATCAGGGGTGTGTGGCTTTTTTTTAACCTGTTCATTATACAGCACAGATTGCTAGTACATGGTTTTCCACATGGTTCACATCTTTTATACACTCACCCCATGCACAGACTCAAAACATTGAAAACATGTGAATAGCTGTTGTTGACACTGGGTATGGAATATATGGAATATATGGAATCCATATATTAAATTTCAATATCAAGTATGCTGTAAATATTAGCTTACCTAACATTCAAGCTTTGGGCCCAAGGGGTGGGTAAGACAAATCTGCTTTCAATTCTAGCAGAAATTTTTCTATCTTTCTCCAGATCTCCAAATACTACAAGACTGATTCATGGAAATACAAAGAGGGCCTCCATTCATGACAATATGACCTCTGTATTCACTTGCCTTGACCAATGTGGTAAGTGGGTCTCACGAGACAGTGATAAATAAACATCCCAGGCATCCCAGGATTTCATTCTTGAATTAATTTATGTAATTCCTTCATCTTCTATCTAGCTGATCCAGTGACTCAATACAAGATGAAAGCCTGAATGGTCTCAGAGATCAGGAAGGAGGATCAGCAGCCAGGCAGAACTGATGAAGTGGTTATCAGTCTCTCAAAATACATTCACCTACCCATCTCCGGATGACTGCAGGCAGGATTTAACACATCCATTGGGCAAGACCAAATTTGCCATCTTTTGCATGCAAGAAAATCAAATGGCAATATCCACTGCTAGAGAGGTGTAGAAATTGAGATTCCCTTATGCAAGAAGTCTTCAGGTGCCAAGTTTCAGTAAACAGTTCAGTAGTTTTTTCCACAGTGTTTTTCTACCACTCAGAAATCAAGGGTGGTTAGGTTTTATGTATGTATGTATGCCTCAACATTTAATATTAGAAGCTACAGAATATTACTTCTGTGTCTTCAGCATTTTGGATCACTGGTTCACAGTAATATGATGACTACAAAACACTGCATTTTTCCCTCTCAAAGATGAGCATCTGAAATCTCAAGTCATTATTACATGTTGTGAGTTATTTAGGAAACAATTTTTAAAACTGTATCCAAATTTTAGGTACTGTCTCTCCTCTTATTGAACATTCAGTAGGACAGGCTCAGAGCTGCAGCTGTTGGTATTCACAATAACCATGCAATGAGAAATCTAATAAATATGGATAATAAATCAGTTGAATGATCTAATCTGCCTCACTGTTTTCAGTGTTAATTTGGATAAACCCCACATTTTTCTAATCTTACTCCCACTATTTCTCAAGCAATCATAACATTGGCTATTCAAGACACCACATTCACTCTTTCAGGGAAAGATGCAAAAGCTAGAAGAACATGGCCTAATCTGATACTGTGCCTTAAGGGCCACAGGCCAATCAATGGACCCATCTGCAAATTAAAAAGCAGTCTTGATATTTGCTGTGAGATGAAAACTTACCCAAAGGTTTGTAAATTGCTTCTTGCAGGATATGTGGTTAAATTTAATTTGGTACAAAATTATCAAGGAGTTTTAACTTACAAATTCGTAGATAGTTCCAGAAACTTAAATAATGTTCCAGCTTCAAAAAGCCTGCCTCTTCTTGATTTTATTTTAACGAACAGCTCTGAACCATATGTCTTTCTGCTTTTGTGTATGTCATGATTAGTGAAGCAGATGAAGGCCTCTTAGAGAGCAAAAGGATTCTCTCATTGGAAAGCTTTTATCACAAAAAATATTCTGTGCTTAAGATAGACCTAAACTTCCCCTGGAGCAGCTTGAGACTGTGTCCTCATGTTGATAGGTCTATTTTACCTCAAAACCTTTACTGTGATATTAGATATTTTTCAAATAATTTTCAAGTATTTTATTTAAATCAACAGTTTTAATGTGAGCAAGGTTTTTACACAAACATTTTCAAAGTTGTATAATTCAGAGAGCATAATTAGAACAGTTAAGGTTAAGCTTCTGAATGCAAAAATTTGTGTTCAAATATTTTACTGGGACTCTGCTAACATAAATTCCCTTTTATTATTATTTAACCAAATTTTAGGTCTAGCCATATTTATCCATAAAGTCAGCTCTGATCTGTTTGTCACATTAATGCAGGTCTGTTGAGAAGAGAAAAGGAGAGGAGAGGAGAGGAGAGGAGAGGAGAGGAGAGGAGAGGAGAGGAGAGGAGAGAGAGAGGAGAGGAGAGGAGAGGAGAGGAGAGGAGAGGAGAGGAGAGGAGAGAGAAGGAGGAGAGAGGAGAGGAGAGGAGAAGAGAGAGGAGAGGAGAGGAGAGGAGAGGAGAGAGGAGAGGAGGAAGGAGAGGAGAGGAGAGGAGAGGAGAGGAGAGGAGAGGAGAGGAAGGAGGAGGAGGAGGAAGAGGAGAGGAGAGGGGGAAGGAGGAGAGGAGAGGAGAGGAGGAAGGAGAGAGGAGAGGAGAGGAGAGGAGAGAGGAGAGGGAGAGGAGAGGAGAGGAGAGGAGAGGAGAGGAGAGGAGAGGAGAGGAGAGGAGAGGAGAGGTCAGGTCTCTGGACACCTTCCAGCAAGTCAACATCCTTCCTAAACTGAGGGGCCCAGAACTGGACACAGGACTCAAGGTGTGGTCTAACCAGTGCAGCGTACTGGGGGAGAATCACCTCCCTGCTCCTGCTGGCCACACTGTTCCTGATGCAGGCCAAATGCAGGCCAGGATACTTTTAGTCATGCAGGTAAATCTTGATGATTTGTTCTACACATTTATTGTCCACTTACATAGCATTTGCTTCTAACTCTGTCATGAAAGTAACAACTGTTGGTATCTTCCAGCTGGTATAATCTGTTCCCAAAGTAAGCTACTTTTCTGACATGTTGATAGTGATTTTAAATGTCATGTCATTATTTCTCATTACTACTGTTTCTAACAGTGGGTTTTTTCCAGGCACATTTCCAAGAAAGTATGATAGCAGAACAGCTCAACATAGTTAGCCAAATAGTGTAATTCTGCATGGAAAAATCGGAGCTTTTCTCAGTACCCAGTTCTCTACTACCCCCAGCTAAAAACTCACACTGGACTGTGTGAGCTCTAACACTACCTGTCAGGTCAGTTCTTTCTGTGTTGATCTTAATCATGCAATGTCATTGTGGACATAAGAACATGAAGGGACAAAATTTGAAAGGTGAGAGCCCAGACAGAAATCAATATGGCCACTGCCACAGATAACAAAAATGTTTAGTGCACTGTATTTCAGGTATCACCAGTCCTGGGATGGATGACAAGACCAAAGAAAAAGGCATCCTTCCCATGAAGCATTCGCAGCTTTCCCCTATGGAAAGGTAAACAGACACCACTGGTTCAGCAGTTTGGTCTGCTGAAGATTGTGACAATGAAAAGTTGACTTGTGCAGGTCCTTCAGCCTGGTGTCAGTACCTGACACCTAGCCTGTACTCACATTAGTACTGCCCCTCAATGTCACTACCCTTCTAAAATAAAGGAGTGGTTGAGGTGAGAAAGAACCATCCCCAAAATCAGTAGAGAGAGACCAGCCTCCACAGGCAGATCTTGTCCCACAGCTGTTCAGTTAACCCAAGTCATGTTGCATTGTTCTGTCAAAAACCCAAAGAGCCACCCACCACTGGTCTAGCAGTCCCAGAGCAACCACCATATCTGGGTTTTCTGATATTTAAACTATTGAATCTTGATCAGCATGATCTTGCCATATATGTATGGTTTGGCCCAAGGGCTATGAGTCACCTTTTGAATACACCATCAAAACAATAGTGTCATAATAAGGTTAGAAGGCCATAGTGCATTCCTCTTCTCCAAAATAGGATCACCAAAGTGTAAAACACGATTAACAGGTATTTTGCTAGCCTGCTCTCAAAAATATCCAGTGATGGAAGTTGTCTCAGCCTGTGTCCTGGTGTACAAGTAGCTTTGAGCAACTTCTTTCCCCATCTGCTTGCTAACTACTCTGCGGTTTGGGGGCAAAGCTCATGCTTCCATGCCGCCTTCTGAGTATTCCAGAACAGACATTGCTCTTGGCCTCCCTTGTTATCAGTTTTTCTCAACTGAAAACAAAACTTTGACAGTGGTACTATTTCAGTCAGCAGCTCCGGGATTCTCATGCAGGTGACAAATTGGGCAGCTTTCCTCCCTGGAACCAGAGACACAAACTTTCTGCTCTCTTTGACCCTGTCTCACAGAGTCTGGACTGTTTGTTTCTTTACAAATTACATTTTGCATTCAGGAAAATGAGATATAAGTGAAGGTCAGATTGCAAAGCTTTGCATATCCCAGTTATCTCCAAATTCTAGACCATAGACATCTTTGTACTTGCCTAGTGCTTATTGCAAAGGCAAATTGGAATATTCTCTAGACTTCATTGTAATATAAACATCAAATTCCATTAGCAGCAGTTGCAGCATAGTTTTACATTATAAAATATAGACTATAGCTGCAATATATAGAATGCATAAGTAATAATATAACTGTAACTGAAAAAGCAGCTATTATATCTCTCTCTGTGAAATTCAAATCAGTCTCCCACCAGTTTTGTTCCTTATTCTACAACCCTGTACCTGATTTTCTGGTAATGTCTCCATTCATCATAATGAGTCCAACTGTTCTGGAAATATGCTGTTACACAGATAGAGAGCATTTTTTAAGTAGCAGGTATATGAAATACATATATTTGTATATTTATGTGTATGCTGAAAGCTAAATATTCATAAGCCGCTGAAGAAAGCATAGGCCTTTCTTAAAATAGGAAAGCTTTAATGAAAATAACTGTGATATGAACTTTGCTTCCAGCTTCCTTGGCAGATTAAAGGAAGAGCATAGAAATAAAGATATTAAAGTGTTAATAATGTTTATTGTTGAAATATATATATATGAGATGTACTCCTTCATACATTATGTAATGCCTAAATTACACAAGTGTGGGAGAGTTCAATAAGTCATCCACATTTTCATCTTTTAATATAATTTTGCTACATTCTAAATGAAACAGGGAAAAGTCACTACTTTAAAAATTATTTCACATGCTAAAGAAGCTGAACAGTATCACAGTGAAAATACTGTAGGTAGTATCGCAATAAGATCATTGATCATTTTTTTCTTAATAAAAGCAGGGTGCACAGAGAACTGAAGCAGAACTGTGATGAAAAATTATATGTCCAACAGAGGAGGAGGAAGGAGGAAGGAAGGTTGGTTAGTAGTAAATCTGCAATTGAAATATGCTGTATGTAGAAGGTGAATTATTTTCTGTCAATATCTGTTCCTTCCCCCCCCCCCCCCCCCCTTAAGGTTACTCAAAGTAGTGCATTTATTGGGCCATAATGGTCAGGGCTGGATTGACGACAGAGACTTAACCCATCTCTGGGAAAGAGTTGAAGGAGTGTGAGAGGCTAAATCTTGTCTCTCTTGATGTGACTCAACAAACAGAAAATCGCGTTTGCTGCTTGCCCAGACAATAGCTGATGTGTATTGGGCAGATGCCACTGGAACAACTCTTTGGAAGGTGCACAGATAAAGAATGCTCACCAGACTGCAGCTGCCCTGGAAAAAATGGGCAGAGGCCACTGCTATCCATACTCTCTAGAATAGGCATATTCACCACCCGGACTCATACCTAAAACTGTATAAAAGATCTGAGCAACTACTGGCTAAGGAGAAGGAAAACACAGTAGAAGGAAAACACAGTGGAGGAAAAGACCTGTACAATGCCGCTGAGAAGGAAAACATGAGAGAAGGAAAACACCAGAGCAATGCTGCTCTGAAGAAAAATGGAGAGAATACCAGGAGAGGAAAAAATGACAGAGGTATCACCATGTAGCCTGGAAGAAGCAGACCAAGAGGAACCCTCTCTCCATGTCCTAAATTCCACCTGCTACAACTCATGGATCTGAAAAGGCTGCTCAGAGGACAGCACAGCCAACAAGGACAGCATCTCCTCTATGCCAAAGCTGCAGTAGCCTTTCTTCACAGACCCAACATCTCCTCCCTTCCAAGGCTGCAGCAGCCTTCCTCCACAGATTCAAACTGTATTGGGGGGTGAGGGGTGTGGTAATATAATTCCTTTCCTCTTCTCTCTCCCTATTCTCCCTCTTACTCTCTATTCTCTCTCTCTCTCCTTCTGATCCATCTAATTTATTTGTGTAATAAATAGTCTAGCTGTTGATATTTTGGCCTCGTTTGTGCCTCTAATTTCGTAACACGGGAATATTCAAAAGAACTGTGTCTCTTTCCCTCTCTGGACCGAGACAAGGAGGTACCTGAAATGTTTCAGGCTAAGCGATGAAGAATGAAAATGCTGTTTTGAAACTCATGCTGCATGGATAATAAAACTTTTCTGTGATGGTCACTGTACCAACTCTTCAGGTATTTTAAACATGTCCATAGTCTTATTATGTAACTCTTGTGCTAGTGGGTGCCTTCCAAGTGTGCTTGGCAAAGCAGGTTGCTCATTTTCAAGTAGACCTGGAAAAGCATATGCTTCTCAGAATACTGGGAGGAATAGGAATGGGGACAGTAGTAGTTTTAACACAAATTGATAGCTGTCTGTTTTTTCTTACTAATTTGCTTTGTAGCTATGAACGTTTAGTAATTTCACAGCAGAGCTGTTCTAAATCAAATTGACTCTCTTGTGACATGACATGTGTTTCAGAGAATGTATACATCAGCTAAGGTGGGAGCTCAAGTCAGGGAGTATTTGGCCTTTAATTTCTGTGATATCACAGATGTGCTTTTGTACCTCCCTTATTGCCCTATTCTTGGGCTAGGGAAAGGGGAGTAGATAACCACAGGAAACTAAAATGAGCTGCAAGCTGTCCCATCAGCATGTTATAAGACTGTGGCAGTTTTGGACTATGCCTTTAAAATTTAGCTGCAACCTGAAACCCACACCTTCTCAGAGAAAATTTCTCTTTTACTATCCATAGCACTCAGCGCAAAATTCAGACTTTGGATTCATGTTGTAGTTCTTTCATTAGTTTCAAATGGAAAATAACCAATGCAAAGTGTATAAAACATAAAAATTTATTGCCTTTAAAATGTGTCATGATTTCAGATATATGGCTTGTCCTGTGTGTTCCATATTTGTCAAAATCACTAGGCTAATGTAAGAACCAGGACTTTTGTTAAGTTGTAATGTAGCTTGATTCCAGTTCATATCTGAGTCTCTGTCCTTCAACAATGTGACATCGAGATGGATCAAGTGACAAACTCAAGGTTGCATAGCAGTGGTGAACCAGCAGGGAGTACTGGCTTTCAAAATGAAATTCAGTCTAAAAAAATGGGAAAACAATGCTGTCTACTAAAAAATGTTCTGCTTTTAGTGAAGTCACTCAAAGCTTTTAAAGTAGAATTCCGCCTTCTTTCTCTTTTCCTTGAATATAACCAGCAGAGAAATTATGTCCCCTTCCACTGGGGTGGTTCTGTGGAAGTTTGATGTCTTAGATCAAAGAAAACCAGAAATGTAGAATTAGCTAATGTTTTAAAAATAAATATCACTAGAACTTTTTAATCATTGTAAGAAGTAGTTTCACTTAGAATTTCATAAAAAGTGTTAGATTAGTGGTCCTTACCTTTCCCTGTTACAGTACCCACGTCCCTAATTGTCATAAGACTAACACCCTTGTCATTAAGGTGTTGCTAAAGTAGTTGGACAATTGGAGAAGGTAGATTTGGAATATCATGAAATACTTCAGTCATCCTTTTTCTCTACAGTGATAAAAGAAAAACTGCCCACAGGTTCATCCTGAGGGTGGGGTGTAGTCGAGCAGTGATGTATGCAGATATGATAAAATAATCTCTGTGAAGGCAAAGATGACACATGAATATATTAGAGGAATATGAAAATATACATCAGGAGCCACTTGGAAAAAGCCTTCCTAGAAAGTGAGGAAAGCAGTTTCAGTGACTGCCAAGGCACAGAGAAGGCTGTGGAGGGAATGGCTGAGGGTGCCACACAGACATGCCGCACATGAGAATGGACGTGCAGCACTGTAGACAGGATTTATTTCTTTAAAATCAGCACTTCACAAGCAATGAAAATAAGAACAGTGCCTCCATTCCCCTCCACTTCTTGTGGGTACAGCTTAGGTGTCATCTACCAGGGCAGTCCCACCTCAGGGAGCTTTGTACGAGGTCAGAACATCACTTCTTCAGTGGTTTAACAGGGAACCACAGTTCAAAAACTCAGTGTGTGGGAAAGCAAACAAGCAGAAGTAACATAGACTCCCTTTCAGTCCAACTCAGAGCAAGCAGACTTTAATGCAAAGAGGTGTTCCTCAATCTGAAGAAGAGCGGAGAAATGTTAATTACCTTGACTGAGAAACAAGAGTTAACAAGGCCTATAAAAGAATGGATGGAACTAGAAATTTCCAGAATAGCTGCAAAGAGGGATTGTTCAAAGATGCAACTGAAAAAAATACCTGTACAATAATTAATTAAGCTTCAAAATGTCCCTCTGAGGTAGGTAAGTATTATTAAACAAGAATATACAGAATTAATTAAGGTTTGCAGGGAAAAGAAAGGGCAGTTAAGAAAAAAAAAAAAAGGAAAATAAGAAGGAAAAAAAGCTGAACACATTAATGCTAGCCAAAGGGGTAAGGAGAATAAGACTCCTACAGACAGAATCAAGGAAGAAACATATTGTAGGAAGAAAACATACCCATTAATAACAGAGCCATTATTGGAGCTGATTGCCAATGCCTCCCTAAGGGAGGGTAAAGATGCCAGAATATTTGCAGGGAGGAGGAGGAGGGAAGGACGTTACATCCTCACTTAGCTTATCTTTTCCTTCATACCAACATTCTGTCAGGCAATCACCTCATTTTCAGGCTTCCTTTGGTAAGTTTTTAAGGAAGGCTGTTGTGAGAGTCTAAAGCTTGTCTCTCCTGGTGTGACTCAACAAAGATAAAATCACTTGCTGCTTGCCCAGACAATAGCTGATGTGTGTTGGGCAGAGCCACTGGAAGGACTCTTGGAAGGTGCAAAGATAACATTGCTCACGGGACTGCAGCTGGCCTACAACAATGGTCCAAGTGCCCAGCCATCATGCCTTCAGGACAAGATCATTTCCAGCCATCAGATACCCCAGGAAAGGACAATGGATCCCTGATGTGTAAAGGGTGTGTGGGTAGGTAGATGGAGCAGGAGGAGGTGGAGGCCTCCCCCCCTTCCATCCAGACGGCTGCCCAAACTCACCTGAGTACTCAGAAAGATTTCCTGGGGAAGGATACCTGGACACTTACCTAAGGATGATTTCCCAGAACGATATCCTGGGGAACAATGCCTGGACACTTGCCTGAGGACTAAAAAACTGTATAAAAGACTGGAGCAACTACTGGCTTTTGTAGAAGAAAATAGGGAGAAGAAAACGCAGAAGAAAACTGGAGAAGCAAAATGCAGCACCACACGCTGGAAGATCACGGGCCAACACAACGGATCTTGGACTCTGTAAACCCTCTCTCCGTGCCCTAAGTTCCGCCTGCTGCAACTCATGGAGCTGAAGAAGCTGCCCAGAGGACCACATCCCTTCTACAGCCAAAGCCTCAGCACCCTTCCTCTACAGACCCGACATCTCCTGCAGCACCCTTCCTCTACAGACCCGACATCTCCTGCAGCACCATTTCTCTACAGACCCAACATCTCCTGCAGCACCGTTTACCTTTCCTCCACAGACTCAAACTGTCTTGGGGGGTGAGGGGTGTGGTAATATAATTCCTTTCCTTTTCTCTCTTCTCTCTCTATTCTCTCTCTCTCCCCTTCTGATCCATCCACTTTATTTATGTCTATCCACTGTATTTATGTAATAAATAGTCTAGCTGTTGATATTTTGGCCTCGTTTGTGCCTCTAATTTCACAACACGGGAATATTCATTAAAAACCTGAATCTCTTTCCCTCTCCGGATCGAGACATTAGACCTTTACAATTGGCGTAGTCGGCAGGATACCCGTGCAGTGAAAGTATCACAGCAAGACTATTGCATTTCTGAGAACCCCAAAATGTGTGTGTGTGTGAGACGTACTATGAGTACGAAGTGAGTGCGGAGTCCAGATTCGCGTTTTCACTCTCCCGAGAGGGAAGTGGCCGGAGAAGGACAAAGCGAAAATTTTCAGAGAGACTGTGTGGGATCTCAAAAGCTTTAAACGTGTGTGTTTTCCCGGGGAAGATTAATTGGGGTACAAATGCTGATTTCATAGTGTGACCTCCTCGAGAATTCTCAGTACCCTGTTTTGGGAAACCCAGTTTTGGGTGATATTTGTAAAGTGTGTATTGTCTCAAGGAAAGTGTGGCTTCCCCGAGAAGCCCAGTATTGAAACAAAAGTTGAGAAGTTTGTGTGTTCTCTAAGGGTAGCAGAGTAACTCTTCCCTAAGAAACGCAAGGTTCTTGTCCTGTTGTAACGGAAAATTTGAGGAACAAAAGCTGAGAAGCTTTTGCAAGTGTGGGTTCTCTCAGGGAAATAGTGTGACTTTCTCTTGAGAAGCCCAGGTTGGTTGTTTTTTGTGTGTGACCTCTCCTGAAAAATCTATTGTGCATTTTTCCTGGAGAAGAATATTGTGGAGCAAGCCGTTTAAATGTGTACGTTTTTACAGGGAAGATTTTGTTGGTACAAACAGTGTTTTGATCCGAATTCCCCGTGAACTTAGTGCTCTGTTAAGAAATGCTTTGTGAAACAAAAGAGATGGCCCGGAGTGAGAGGCTTTTTAACCTTTTAGAAGCTCACGGTGCCCGCCCCTCTGTACAGGTACTTGACTGGGCCCGTGAAAACTGGAATAACTTCCAGAGTGTTGCTGATCGTATTGTGGCCCTGCAGAAAGATGCAAGAGCCAAAGCCGGAAAAGGCAAAGGTTTTGTTTGTGCGGTTTTAGGTGCCTGTTTAGCCGCTTCAGTGAAGGAGAAAGAGGAATGGCATGAGCAGGAGAATAAAACTATTTCCTCTTTGCAGGACTTAGTTTCGTCACTACAAAGCCATGTTGCCACTTTGAAAGACTTAGTGGCAGATCTTAAAATTCAATTGGAAAAGGAGAGGAGGCAAAATTCGTATTTGGACTCCAAACAGGGTGTGAATTACCTGGAGTCTGCCGCTATGTACCCTCGGGCAGAACTGACAACAGCTAAGGAAGCTGCTGTGCATGTCAGACCTCTCATTAAAACTGAAGTTTTATATGAGGACGGGGAAACTACCCCCACTATCACGACTAAAGATGCACCTTTCTCCTACACTGTGCTGGCCAAAATTCGTAAAGAATTTGCACGCTCTGCTGGGGAATCTGAGGTGGAATATGTATGGCGAGTCTCAAAAACTGGAGGTGATCAGATTATGTTAACAGAAGCTGAAGCTATGGGCTATTGGGGTGATAATGTGTTTCTAACCACGAAAAACAGAAGTGGACCCTGGAGTCTTACCCAGCGAGCTGCCTACTGGGCAGGAGGTTTTGATCCAAAGGAGAGAGGGGAACCTGTAGTTCTGCAGGGAGGGATGAATCAGATAATGGAGAATGTGCAAAAGGCTGCATGCCTGCAAATGATATATGAAAGAGAACTAAAACATCATTTTTGAATCCCCCCTTTCTCTCCTGGTGGATGCAAACAGAATGACTCCTTTGGTCAGGGGTCTCCCTGACTCGCTTAAAATAAGAGCTATCCAGCTCCAAACAGAAATAGCTGATACCCCACTTTCTTCCAGGATGCAAGCTGCTCTAAGGGAAAATTCAACAGCCGGAGGGAGCCAGCCTGACTTGAAGCCATGGACATGGGAAGAAGTGGGAAGGGAGTTACTAGACTATGCCAGGCAGTATAGTATACCTGAGGAAATTAAAAAACCTCAAACTAGAGGCTTGAGGCATGTGAAAATGATTCACCCACCAAGCCCCCCAGGGCCAGTTGCGCCGTATTCCTAGTAGGCACCTGGCTAGGGGCAGGGAACACTTGAATACCCGGCAATATTGGTGGGGGGTGGGTCAGAAGAAAGGTATTCCAAAAGAAGTGGTTGATGGGGTATCCACGAGGCAATTAGAAATCATTGTGAAATGCTGGCCCGAGCCTAAAAAGAGGTTTGAGGCCACTGCTCCTCTCTTGGTGGGACCATTTGGTGAGGGGAGGGGTATGCCCCCCAGGGCAACTAAGGGCTTCACTTCTCAGTGGTGAGTGGGGGGTGAAGCATGATTCAGGAGATCACCAAAAAATTGTACATGGTTTGGGAAAAAGCTTTTGTTTATGCTTAGCTTGGCTTTGAGAGAACCTGAAACAATCAACGGTACTTACAGGCCCATTCAAAGTAATTAATCCAACTCTTTCAGAGACATCACCTGAGAGGGTGGCTCAGAGAACCTCTCTGTGTGTGGGGAACCTGGAAATACCAGTTTTGTGTGTTTTGAGGTTGTGTTTCTTATTTAAGTTCTAATGCTGAAGATTACCTGATGTATTGTCAGAAGGACTTGTCTTGTTACAATATCGAAGACCTCTCAAGTTTTGCATCACAGAAGACATCTCTTCAAGGACTGTACTTTCCATAGCCCCGCAGATGCATTCAGATGTGGAAGGAAGCTCTCACTTCAATTCCAAACTGAAGGACTGACGGGGTGGGGGGGTATGGGTTTGTTCTCCTGGCTTCCAGGAGGAACAAGGATGCTTTCAACTTGTGTAATTATCTGTTTTAATTTTGTTCTATTTTGTTAGTATTGTACTTTTTCACCTTGTGTAAGTCCCTGTTGTATACAGTGATTTAACATGTGTCCAATATGCAATTTGTGTCTAATGATGGTGTACAACAGATTTGTGCCATTAGACAATCAAAACTTATGTCTATTGTAAAAATGGTTTAAAACTTCTTTCCTTTCTTTTCTTTTCTTTCTTTCTTGCTTTTATCTTTGATTGACGGGGTGGTGTGAGAGTCTAAAGCTTGTCTCTCCTGGTGTGACTCAACAAAGATAAAATCACTTGCTGCTTGCCCAGACAATAGCTGATGTGTGTTGGGCAGAGCCACTGGAAGGACTCTTGGAAGGTGCAAAGATAACATTGCTCACGGGACTGCAGCTGGCCTACAACAATGGTCCAAGTGCCCAGCCATCATGCCTTCAGGACAAGATCATTTCCAGCCATCAGATACCCCAGGAAAGGACAATGGATCCCTGATGTGTAAAGGGTGTGTGGGTAGGTAGATGGAGCAGGAGGAGGTGGAGGCCTCCCCCCCTTCCATCCAGACGGCTGCCCAAACTCACCTGAGTACTCAGAAAGATTTCCTGGGGAAGGATACCTGGACACTTACCTAAGGATGATTTCCCAGAACGATATCCTGGGGAACAATGCCTGGACACTTGCCTGAGGACTAAAAAACTGTATAAAAGACTGGAGCAACTACTGGCTTTTGGTAGAAGAAAATAGGGAGAAGAAAAACGCAGAAGAAAACTGGAGAAGCAAAATGCAGCACCACACGCTGGAAAGATCACGGGCCAACACAACGGATCTTGGACTCTGTAAACCCTCTCTCCGTGCCCTAAGTTCCGCCTGCTGCAACTCATGGAGCTGAAGAAGCTGCCCAGAGGACCACATCCCTTCTACAGCCAAAGCCTCAGCACCCTTCCTCTACAGACCCGACATCTCCTGCAGCACCCTTCCTCTACAGACCCGACATCTCCTGCAGCACCATTTCTCTACAGACCCAACATCTCCTGCAGCACCGTTTACCTTTCCTCCACAGACTCAAACTGTCTTGGGGGGTGAGGGGTGTGGTAATATAATTCCTTTCCTTTTCTCTCTTCTCTCTCTATTCTCTCTCTCTCCCCTTCTGATCCATCCACTTTATTTATGTCTATCCACTGTATTTATGTAATAAATAGTCTAGCTGTTGATATTTTGGCCTCGTTTGTGCCTCTAATTTCACAACACGGGAATATTCATTAAAAACCTGAATCTCTTTCCCTCTCCGGATCGAGACATTAGACCTTTACAGCTGTAGAGATGCAGGCTCAGAACAGGTACCTCTAGGGCTTTATGCTGTATCATCAAGATCCTCCCCTTAACATAGATACTAACTACATCCGTAGAGGTTTCATGGGAGCCACAAACTAGTACTATAGCTATCCTGCCAAGAGAGAAGAGAATCACCAGAATAGTATCTTTAAATTCCAACAGTGAGTTATTTCACTGGTTCATGGAAGACTGAGCAGCCCCATTGAAAATAAGAACATCTTAAACAAAAGCAAACAAACAAACAAAAATGTGCAATTTTCTTGGTAAGAGGAGAGACAAAGCCTGGTACATGAGGCACCATCACTTAAGGTTCAACAAGACCAAATGCAAGGTCCTGCATCTGGCAAGGGGGTCCTGCATCTGGGGCAATCCCAAGCACCGGTGTAGCGTGGGCAG
This sequence comes from Colaptes auratus, assembly GCA_015227895.2. Classification (NCBI taxonomy): domain Eukaryota; kingdom Metazoa; phylum Chordata; class Aves; order Piciformes; family Picidae; genus Colaptes; species Colaptes auratus. The sequence continues at coordinate 37,902 of JAAWVA010000100.1, forward strand.
TGACTGGCTTGAGAGCAGCTCTGAAGAAAAGGACTTGGGGGTGCTGGTGGATGAGAACCTCAACATGAGCCACCAATGTGTACTTGCAGCCCAGAAAGCCAATCACATCCTGGACTGCATCAGGAGAAGAGTAGCTAGCAGGTCAAGGGAGGTGATTCTCCCCCCTCTACTCCTCTCTGGTGAGACCCCACCTGGCGTACTTCATGAGGACAGACTGAGAGAGTCGGGGCTATTCAGTCTGGAGAAGAGAAGGCTCTGAGGGGACCTTATTGGGGCTGCCAAGCTGGCAGCCCATGGCTTGGACGGGAGCACACTGCGTTGGGTTAGGAACTGGCTGGAGGGCCGAACTCAGAGAGTGGGGGTCAATGGTGCCACATCCAGCTGGTGGCCTGTCACTAATGGTGTGCCCCAAGGATCAGTGCTGGGCCCCATGCTCTTCAACATCTTTATTGATAATCTGGATGAGGGCATTGAGTCCATCATCAGTAAATTTGCGGACGACACCAAGCTGGGGGCAGGAGTTGATCTGCTGGAGGGCAGAGAGGCTTTGCAGAGGGACCTAGACAGGCTGGACAGATGGGCAGAATCCAACGGCATGAGATTGAACACATCCAAGTGCCGGGTTCTGCACATTGGCCACAGCAACCCCATGCAGAGATACAGGCTGGGGTCAGAGTGGCTGGAGAGCGGCCAGGCAGAGAGGGACCTGGGGGTGCTGGTTGATGGGAGGCTGAACATGAGCCTGCAGTGTGCCCAGGCAGCCAAGAAGGCCAATGGCATCCTGGCCTGCATCAGGAACAGTGTGGCCAGCAGGAGCAGAGAGGTCATTCTGCCCCTGTACACTGCACTAGTTAGGCCACCCCTTGAGTCCTGTGTCCAGTTCTGGGCCCCTCAGTTTAGGAAGGATGTTGTCTTAATGGAACGTGTCCAGAGAGGGGCAACGAAGTTGGTGAGGGGTTTGAAACACAAGCCCTATGAGGAGAGGCTGAGGGAGCTGGGGTTGCTTAGCCTGGAGAAGAGGAGACTCAGGGGTGACCTTCGTGCTCTCTACAACTACCTGAAGGGAGGCTGTGGACAGGCAGAGGTTGGCCTCTTCTCCCAGGCAGGCAGCACCAAAACAAGAGGACACAGTCTCAGGCTGTGCCAGGGCAGGTTTAGGCTGGATGTTAGGAAGAAGTTCTACACAGAGAGAGTGATTGCCCATTGGAATCGGCTACCTGTGGAGGTGGTGGAGTCACCTTCATTGGAGGGGTTCAGGAGGAGACTTGATGGGGTGCTTGGCTGCATGGTTTAGTTGTTTAGGTTGGTTGGATTGCTTGATAGGTTGGATGCGATGATCTTGAAGGTCTCTTCCAACCTGGTGTATTGTATTGTATTGTATTGTATTGTATTGTATTGTATTGTATCTCTGCAGAATCCTAAATGGCAAATAATTGTTCCTTTGCATATGATACACATGATGAAGAAGACATAGTAATAACATATGATTATGGGATTTTGGATTTTTGGTCTAAGAGAAGGATGAAGTTGATTGCTTGTTTTAATAAATGCAATGTTTTTACTAATTAAAGAAAATGTGACATTTCTGCTGTTACTCAAAAACACATTCAGACTCCAAAGAAACTCCAAAGAACATAGGACCTCTACCCACAAAATCACCACTTATATTTTTGCAGTCTAAAAATCTGCTTTTAACATCTGTATTTTACTTTGAGTTTTGGTTATATTTCAGAAAATGCTTGTGATTATTAATTATTATTTATAATAATTATTTTATTGATTATAATAGTGATTATAATATTGATTATTATTTATGCTGTTCTCAAGAATAGTGTGGCCAGCTGGAGCAGGGAAGTCATTGTGCCCCTTTACTCAGCACTGGTTAGGCCACAACTTTCTAGTACTGCGTCCAGTTCTGGGTGCCTCAGTTTAAGAAGGACATTAGGATGCTTGAACGTGTCCAGAGAAGGGCAACAAGGCTGGTGAGAGGCCTCGAGCACAGGCTCTATGAGGAGAGGCTGAGGGAGGTGGGATTGTTTAGCCTGGAGAAAAGGAGGCTCAGGGGAGCCCTTATTGCTCTCTATAGCTACCTGAAGGGAGGTTGTAGCCAGGTGGGGGCTGGTCTCTTCTCTCTAGCAACCAGCACCAGAACAAGAGGACACAGTCTCAAGCTGTGCCAGGGGAAGTTTAGGCTTGAGGTGAGGAGAAAGTTCTTCACTGAGAGAGTTGTTCTCCTTTGGAATGGGCTGCCCAGGGAGGTGGTGGAGTCACCATCCCTGGAGGTGTTCAAGAGGGGATTGGATGTGGCACTTGGTACTATGGTCTAGTCATGAGGTCTGTGGTGACAGGTTGGACTTGATGATCTTTGAGGTCTCTTCCAACCTTGGTGATTCTGTAATTCTGTGATTCTGTCTCTCTTCCAACAAGTTTTAAATATCCTTCATATGCAGTATTGTAGAGCAGGGAGCCACATACGAGTCCTAGGTAGCCAACAAGCCTTTATTCTAAAAGAATAAGATGCCTTGTACAAGAACAAGATCTTTATTTTAGGAAAGGGGTTTTTATAATGTATTCGAGGCTTACTGAGGTCTGATTTTGAAAGAATGAACAGAGAGGTAAGCATGAGCACATTATCAGAGCCATAAAGCATGCCATAAAAGCAAACTTTCTCCCTTTCATTCATCAGAAAGCCCTCAGCTTCAGCATTTAATAAATTATTACTGAAAATACATTTTGCACTTGTATACTAAAGATTTCCATGAGAAAAATAAACACTACGAAATATTTTGTGGAAGATGTTGGCTAATTTGGTCTAGCTGATGTTTCCATGGAAGAATAAAAATCATGCCTGTACCTTAAAAACTCTAGAGTAGTGGCACCTCTTTGAAAAGTCTAGTTGCCAATTTTGTATACCCTTTGTACAAATCTGCATGTGTTTGCCTAATGCATTTATAATTTCAGTAATGATGTGTCTTAGGCACAGTGCTGCAGATGATTTTTAGCAAAAGTCTTTCATGGAAAAATTTGTAATAATCATAGATGTATCCATAGTAGTGTGAAGTATTGGTGCAGCAGTTTTAAATATTATTAAGCTCAGAAATATAAAATCACTTCTAGAAACACTGCTAAGAAAAAAAATATCTTCCATGACTTTTTGTGGTGATTTTGAGGTTCAGGTATCTTTTCAGTTCCTATAGCAACTCTTTGAGCTTGATTGTGTTGAAAATAATGTTTTTTTAACCTAACTGACTCATATAGACCAAATCTGTTTAGGCATTTAACCAGAGTTCTACTTCTTATTAGACTTTGAAACCAAAATGTTGTAACAGGGAACAGTCTTGTTAAAACAGCTTAAAGGAAGAGATAAAACTAACTTCAGAAGTATTACCTAGGTTTACCATCTACATAAAAAATGCAGCTAGAGGACACTCTGTATGCGTTCAACATTCTGCATGTTCAGAATGTTTGAGATAAACCCAGGAAAGTGGTAAGCCAGAGAAAGCATAAGAGAAAAAGTGTCCCTATCAAATCCAGACAATCCTGAGGAAAGTATATATTCCTCTTTCTATGAAATCATGAAGGTTGACTGTTGGAAACTCTTAGTTACACAAGCAATGTTTTCTGGTTCTCTACTCAGTTTTGTGGATTCAAAAGCACTCCATGTATTTATTTTCTGACAAGCATCCCCTGGACAGCTTAAAAGGAAAAGTTGAACAGGAGGACAATTAAATGCCCATTTCATCAATACTTCTGCAGCACAACCAGAATTATACAATGGCTTGGGCTGGAAGGGATATTTAAAGGTCATCTAATCCAAACTCTTTGCAATGACCAGGGACATCTTCAACTAGATCAGGTTTCTCAGAGGCCTGTTCAATTTGACCTTGAATGTTTCCAGGGATGGGGCATACACCGCTTTTCTGGGCAACCTGTTGCAATGTTTCATCACCCTCATCATAAAAAAAGTCACTTCCTTATATCTAGTCTTTTACTTTAAAACTGTTACACCTTGTTCTTTCACAACAAGCCTGTCCCCATCTTTCCTGTAGGGCCCTTTTGGGTACTGAAAGGCTGCTACAGGGTCTTCCTGGTGCCTTTCTTTCTCCAGAATGAAGCATAACTGTCTGTATGGTCTAGTGAAAGGGCTAACCTGCCTCCTTGCCCAACACAAAAGCAAGGGGAAGAGTAACACACAAAACTCAGGGTTCATATAAAGAGATAAGAGTTTAATATGAGATATCATAAAGACAATGTGTTATTATACAATACAATACAATACAATACAACAGGTTGGAAGAGACCTTCAAGATCATCACGTCCAACCCATCAACCAATCCAACCCACCAAAAATACAATACAGTACCATACAGTACAATACAGTACAAAAGAGTACAATACAGTACAATACAGTACAATACAACCCACCTAAACAACTAAAAAAAACCTAAACCCTGGCACCAAGCACCCCATCAAGCCTCTTCTTGAATACCTCCAATGAAGGTGACTCCACCACTTCCACAGGCAGCTGATTCCAGTGGGCAATCACTCTCTCAGTATAGAACTTCTTCCTAACTTCAAGTCTAAACCTGCCCTGGCGCAGCCTGAGACTGTGTCCTCTTGTTCTGGTACTGGCTGCCTGGGAGAAGAGACCAACCTCCGCCTGGCTACAACCTCCCTTCAGGTAGTTGTAGAGAGCAATAAGGTCACCCCTCAGTCTCCTCTTCTCCAGGCTAAGCAACCCCAGCTCCCTCAGCCTCTCCTCATAGGGCTTGTCTTCCAAACCCCTCACCAACTTTGTTGCCCTTCTCTGGACACGCTCCAGTAAGACAACATCTTTCCTAAACTGAGGGGCCCAGAACTGGACACAGTACTTAGCTACTAATCTAATTAACCTTATAATACAACACACGATTACCTTATCTTAGCCTATTTGCAGAAGCAGCACCGTGAAATACACAGGGGAAAGAAGCACAGCATAAAACAAAAACCCCCAAACCAGCAGCTCCCTGACTTCCACTCATTCCACTGCCATGCCTGCAGAAAAAGCCAAGAACCTGGAACCCAGAAACAGCAACCACAACAGGAAGCCTTCAAGTTGCAATCTGAACTTCAAGCTCCATAATACTTTGCTCCAGTCAGCACTTTCATTTTTGAAGCTGGCATGCCTGCAGAATGGTGTGAATAAGAGCAGCAGATTCTACTCAGTCCATGGCATTCTCTCAACCTTTCTTCATATGGAAGGTGCTCCATCCCTCTGAACATTTTTGTGGCCTGCTGCAACAGGTTCATGTCCTTCTTGTGCTAACAAGTCCAGTGTTGGACACAGTACTCCATCAGAGATCTCGCCAGAATGGAGCAGAGGGGCAGAATCATCTTCCTCAACCTGATGGCCATGTCTCTTCTGATGCAGTATATGGTGTAATTTTATGCAAGCACACACGGCTGTCTCATGTCCAGATTTTCATCCACCTGTACCCTAAGTCCTTCTCTGCAAGGCTGCTGGTGATGGCACTGAAAACTTTCAGCATGAGTAAAAATTAAGTTGACAATTTTTATAAGATATTTAATTGTATTTGTTTCTCTTTGACAGTTTTAATGGGCTGCGGTGATACTGAAATTTAAAATACTAGCAGTGTTTATGTAGCATGTGCATTAAGGCACAGTACAGACTAAAAATTGGTAACAGGGATCTAATGAGATTTTGTTAGGATTTTCTCTTCTTACATATATCTGAATGTTAACATCATGGTAACTCTGAACTGATCTAATCTGAATGCTTGATTTAAATACTAACTTAGATGGGTTGGATTGGTTGACGGGTTGGACACGATGATCTTGAAGGTCTCTTACAACCTGGTTTATTGTATTGTATTGTACTGTATTGTATTGTATTGTATCGTATTGTATTGTATTGTATTGTATTGTATCGTATCGTATTGTATTGTATTGTATTGTATTGTATCGTATCTCACAGACAGTCCACACACCACAGATTTGGAAACAAAACTAAACCATGCCCAGGTTTCCAGGTGAGTTTGCATAAAGCTTACCCTTACACAAAAGTGTTTGTAAAGAGAACAAAAAAGTTAAAAAACATCCAAGGAGTAGTTAACTATTCATACTAAATATCAATTACATTATTTTATTCAGCTATAATTGTTTTAGCTAAGTCTGATAAAAAAAAATAATGCTCTGTAGAGATACCCACAGACTACCATATGACCATGGTTACCACTCAGAGAAGCACCATTTTCTGTGTGTAGATTTCTTTTATGTGAGTGAGCAAGCTACATACTGTGTCCTCCTTTTTCTTTCCTTCCTCTCCAGTATCAGTATCAAGGGATGCAAATTCCATAAGATCCCTAAGTATTAGGAATGGGACACTGTATATCAAACAGAAGTAAGACAAAATAAACAGTCACACAGGTGATGCTATGGTGAACAAAAGACAAACTTCATAATTTCTCAGGAAAAAAATATTTAGAAACTAAACAGAATATCATGTTTCTTGGATTCTCCCGTGGCAAGAATATACTCAACTGGACATTAAGACTAATGTAATTAGAAAGTAAAAATTGAACAGACCAAGAAACGGAGCCAAAATGAATATCAAGAATCTCTGAACAAGGCACAAAAGTCCTGCTTGCCTCTCAGACAGAAGCCAGGACAGAAAGGTCATGAACAAGATGTAACTCTTCCCGTATGTAATCTGTGTTGGTTTGTTACTCCTTTTCATTTAACCTGCCAATAAATCAATGTATCCTGGATGACTGAAATGATCCAAAGTGCTGCTTGTTATTACTGCCCGTCCACCTGCACCTACTAACTGAACACCGAAAAAGACAAAGTTCAGCTCTAAGCAGGTCACAGCACTTGATGACCAGAAAAGTCCAAATACTAAAGCAGTGAGAGAACTAAACCAGTCAACAGGAAACACTAAGTGGGGGAAGTAAGTGGATTTCTACCCTTCTTCAGAGCTACTGTTATAAACTAGGAATTACAGAAAGGTTTTCTCCACTAAAATCCCAACCCCAAGACCATTTGTGAGAGTAAGCACCTGCCATTGTTCTCTGACAGCATAGAGAAAAGACCATTTTGTTTTCTTTCTTTTCTGAAATAAGCTGCTAATGTGGGGGAGAGATTTAATTCCCTTCTTGGGTAAGCAGATTCATGCATTCACATCTTTCATTCATTCATGTCTTTACTCCTTAAAAAAGTACCCTAGACAAAAGGCTCTAGGATTTTCATTCTGCAGTTCACCTCTATAGGCTCTTGGAAATTTCAACACCTGGCCAAGTCTGTGACAGTTTTGTCTACTCTCAAAGTTGAAACTGCATCAAATTCACAACTGAAAGTCTACAGTTCTTTTAAAGTGTAAGTTGGGTGAGGATGATCTCTTCCAGAATATCTGGTGAGGACTCAGGACAGGCATCTCTGCATTTCATATAATATTATATGGAAGTGAGAAGTAGTCAGGACTTGTATACTGAGCAGTAATGTCTTTGTTCACATGAAAGTCATTCAAGCAAATAGCTGCTGCTGTTCTATTATTTGCAAGCACTGAGTTAAACTGATGTCTGGCCAATGGTGTGAAAATAACTCTAGTCTTCAGTATGCTGTCTCATATACAAAAAATGTACATGTACCAAGTGAATTTATTTGAATGCACTGGTCTCCATTTTTAGTCATTGTTATCACCATTTCATGACAGTCATTTGTCACATATAATTTAGTAGGTATGTATGTGTTCTCTCAGCCCTAACTGTAAAGGACACATTAAATTTTTGTAATAGCCTATGTGCCACAATTTGGGGAGCAAATCCATCCCTATGCCATATTATATTAAGCAGTGTTCCATTAATAATGTTATATAATTGGTCATACCAGCTCGCATAATAAGTTAGTGCAGTTGTTACAGCAAAAATGGAGATAGAAAGGAGCCTTACCTGACTTAAAGACATATTTTGGTTCCAGACAAAATTAATAACTCCTAACTTGGACAGCAGAAGAATAGATTTGTTCTTATAAGGTGTCACATCTGGGAACAGTAAAGCAAAGATGGACTGTTTCCTTAAAATGCTGCCCTAATTTAGAACATTTTAAATTCAGAGAAATAAATTTTTGGAAAGAGGTGCTGGAAGAACTCTGTGTAAAATACCTGTCTAGTGAAACTTTCTAAGATTTAAAAAATGCTCATTTTTCACAACATTTGAAAATCTGTACACAAAGAGATAAAGAAATTAAATAGAAAGTGGACAGTAAAAGTTGCAAGATCCTGATTCAGAGAGATGTGAACTTGCGCCTTGCATGTGGGAAATGAGGCTCTTAGAAGTTGTTGTAATACAATACAATACAATACAATACAATACAATACAATACAATACAATACAATACACCAGGTTGAAAGAGACCTTCAAGATCATCGCGTCCAACCTATCAACCAATCCAACCCACTTAAACAACTAAACCATGGCACCAAGCACCCCATCAAGTCTTCTCCTGAACACCTGTGATCGGTTTAGGCTGTGCCTTTAAGGAAGGCACAGTTGCTGAACACTCTGGCTGAATGTTTTTGATATTTAAACAAAAACAAGATAGTCTAAACTAATTTCATTTGGTGGATTGGTAGAATGCAACTTTAATTTTAAGTTCTGTCAGTTCAGTCTGTGTTCAGCCTGGGTTCAGTCTGTTCTTCTCTGTTCTGTGGCTGGTCGGCTTCTCTCTCTCTGAAGCAACAGCTTTGCTGGGCAGGAGCGACCTTGAATTAACAAAGCTAACCAGATAAGAAAACTAATTCTTGCATACGCTTTGAGCTAACAGAATTTTTCTCCTTAATTGCCTTTCTCTCTCTCTAACCCTTTTTGGGAAAAAAGGGAGGTAGGGAGGGAGAGAGGGGGGTTCAGGGAACCCCCCTGGCCGGCTGGAGGGAATAAAGCTTTTCTGCATTACGTTCATTGCTGTATATTTCTGTATATATTGTAAAATACTGTATATTTGTGTACATATTCATTGCATTCCATTTATGCCTGTAAATATAGCTTTCATCTGCTTCTCCGGCTGAGTTAGCTGTGGTTTCTTTGTGTGTGTGGGGGAAACTTTCTCACCCTACCACAACACCTCCAATGAAGGTGACTCCACCACCTCCACGCGTAGCCGATTCCAATGGGCAATCACTCTCTCTGTATAGAACTTCTTCCTAACATCCAGCCTAAAATGAAGCACCTAACTCTCTAGAGTTTCCAAAGACGTGAAAAATCTCCTGGCAAAAGTTCAGCTGATACAGTTATACATCTGTTCAAAAGAATTGTGCTGCTCAGTACTTCCTAAAAAAAATATATCCTCATGCCTTAGTGAAAACCAAATAAACCTAACACTACATACCAGCACTGACAGACCTAGAAAAAACTTTGGATTTGCACTGGAGTGCAACAGCATACATTCTAGAGCCTAGAACAGGCCAGGAATGTTCTTAAAGGAATTGGTGAGCCAGGATGAAGTAAATGAGAAATGGATGACAGTAAATTCCAGACTTGTGTTATATATATTTGTCCCACAGTGAAAACCAATTATGCTTTCATTTCAAATCCAAAGCTTACCTACCCCAGATTTTTCTCTGAAAAATCTTTCGGCACAATATTCTGGACTTATTATACATTTCTGTTTCTGTTTAACTAAACCATGGCTTGGGCAGGAGCACACTGCATTGGGTTAGGAACTGGCTGGAGGGCTGAGCCCAGAGAGTGGTGGTGAATGGTGCCACATCCACCTGGCAGCTTGCCACTAATGGTGTGCCCCAAGGATCAGTGCTGGGCCCCATGCTCTTTAACATCTTTATTGATGATCTGGATGAGGGCATCGAATCCATCATCAGTAAATTTGCAGACGACACCAAGCTGGGGGCAGGAGTTGATCTGCTGGAGGGCAGAGAGGCTTTGCAGAGGGACCTCAACAGGCTGGACAGATGGGCAGAATCCAACAGCATGAGATTTAACACATCCAAGAGCCGGGTTCTGCACATTGGCCACAACAACCCCATGCGTGCTACAGGCCGGGGTCAGAGTGGCTGGAGAGTGGCCAGGCAGAGAGGGACCTGGGGGTGCTGGTTGATGGGAGGCTGAACATGAGCCTGCAGTGTGCCCAGGCAGCCAAGAAGGCCAATGGCATCCTGGCCAGCATTAGGAACCGTGTGGCCAGCAGGAGCAGGGAGGTCATTCTGCCCCATGTACACTGCACTAGTTAGGCCACCCCTTGAGTCCTGTGTCCAGTTCTGGGCCCCTCAGTTTAGGAAGGATGTTGTCTTAATGGAACGTGTCCAGAGAAGAGCAACGAAGTTGGTGAGGGGTTTGAAACACAAGCCCTATGAGGAAAGGCTGAGGGAGCTGGTTTTGCTTAGCCTGCAGAAGAGGAGACTCAGGGGTGACCTTATTGCTCTCTACAACTACCTGAAGGGAGGTTGTAGACAGGCAGAGGTTGGTCTCTTCTCCCAGGCAGCCAGTACCAGAACAAGAGGACACAGTCTCAGGCTGCACCAGGGCAGGTTTAGGCTGGATATTAGGAAGAAGTTCTATACAGAGAGAGTGATTGCCCATTGGAATCGGCTACCCGTGGAGGTGGTGGAGTCACCTTCATTGGAGGTGTTCAGGAGGAGACTTGATGGGGTGCTTGGCTGCATGGTTTAGTTGTTTAGGTGGGCTGGATTGGTTGATGGGTTGGACGCGATGATTTTGAACGTCTCTTTCAACCTGGTGTATTGTATTATTGTATTAAATTTGGGAAATGTACAGAAACTTTTCAGAAATGTTGTTTCCAGTAATTGCTACAAAGGAAGAACAGTATTCAGAGGGAGAGGTTAATCCAGAAATACTGGTGTATATCAGCCTGTACACCAAAACCAATACATTAAATATAGCCAAAGGTGAATTCTTTTTCTTGTCATTTTGATTTTTCAAAGGTTATTCACAGCCATATTTGGCAACTCCTGCTTCACCTCAGCAGCAGTTAACCGTAGTGAAGCTGCTCTGAAAGAGGAATTGGGGTGAAGGCAATAGGATGTAAACCCGTATTCAATTAGGTTTTGAGACATCTAGTGTTTGAAGAAAATGACTTCGTGTTATTTGTTTCTACTTCTTTCTGGGGATTCTAAAAAAAAAAAAAAGAAGTCTGAAGAAGCCTCAACAATGTTAAATTGCGCTAGAAGGAGTCTGAATCGTCACATAGGCTACTATACCATGGTGGTATAGTCTTTCATAAAGAAAATTATGGTATTCATGTAGACTCATTATTTTCTGAAAAGTATGCACTGTGGCACAGTGTCATGGCCAGCTGAGAAGTAGAGGATCATGATATCCCTATATTCTCACAAGTGTTCTTCCTATCGTGCCGCATTAAGAGTATTCTTGTATTCCTATCTTCACTTCTAGCTGTTCAATATTTAGTGACAATATAATGAACATCATACATTACAGACTGAAGCCAGGTATGGTGCTGGAAAGCTTGGCTGAGGTTTGTTCCCTGAGGACTTTGACTGACCACTCTTCTAACACTAACAAATGGTGGCATACTTTTGTGATTAGGATTTATGTCCTTGTGGGGCTGATCTAAGAACAGCAAACTCATTTTTAACAAGTGACCTAAGTTACATTTGAATTCAGTCCTCCAGATAATTAAATACCACAGTGTTAAATTTTTGATAGATTCTAGTCTATAAGTCATGTTCTCATAGACTGGCTAGTGATCAAAATATAATTAGTCTGTTTAGTGAGCCTAGCATGTTCCATTGTGCTTGATAAGTCAAGAAATTATATCTCAGAAATTATGCACTCCTGCAGTATGCCTTATGAACGCAGTGCTACTCTAGTTTGGGTAACCATTCTTGCTGGACTTTGCTTAATAGACCTTATATTTTATGTTTTCAATGAACAACTCATACAGGGTTGAGCCAAGGGCTTAATCACTCTTAATACAATAAAGCAGCACTTTAAAATATTATTAACCTCATCTGTCTAGATTTGGAACTAATAGACCATTGTGTGTGTATTGTCTTTATCCCTGCCAGTTATGTACATATTTATTAATCCACTCTTCCAGAGGAAAAATTTCTAAAGGAAAACCAGTAACCTTCAAGTGAGTGGGCACAGGTTAGAAGGGCACTAATTAAATGTCAGACTTGACAGATTAAAATTATGAAATTTAAAATCACCGTGGAGCTCTTTGTCATTGTCAAATTAGGAGTCAGTGTGATGTGGAGCACGGGAGTGAATGGTTTAATGGATTGAATGGGAATGTGGCTTAGCAGCAGCCTTTTCTTGAATTCAGATCAGCCTGTAGTTCAGATCAAAGGCTGCTAGATCAATTTCACATTCAAAAAGAGTTGTAGCTTACCTGCATCGGTAATAGATGTGTGTATATGTATGTAAGCTTTAGGGGAAAAAAAAAAAGAGAGAGAAATATGTTTCATGAGAAATAATTTTTGCACAGGTGATTTATGTATTTAGATTAGAGTAGTAACATCATTTTTTCTATTGTTTGGTTATGGGGTATTCAATGAGATTTTTTAATTCAAAATGTTCATACATGCTCATCATTTGGTTTGGAAAATAACTTTTCTGTTTAGCAAAGTAGAAGACAGGGAATTTTTAATGCTGGATAGATTATGTTAAAGGAAACAAGATTAAATTTCAATAAGAGGACTATAACCTTACAAAACCTGCTCTGATATACGTGAGGAAGAATGCTACTGAATTCAACAGAGTTTTCACCAATGCATACAAATAGTATCGAACAAAACTGAAAATGAAGCAAATAAATGTCATGGATCAAAACATTGTTTTCATATGAATTCATTTGATGAGAAAATGCACTTAAGCAATTGATATTGTTTAAAGTTTAATTGGCACACACATATCTATGCACATTGACTTACACGCCTAAATATTTATACACATTTAAAGTGTACACAATGTCTTTCAGACATCAGTTGTAGAAATGCTAATGATATAACTTATGTAAATCAAGTCTGTGAAGTATCATATTAAAATATTTCCTTTTTAATAGTCATTACTTGCATGTTTGCAAAATTTTCTAAACTCCTTCCCTACTTTCTTAGAGCAGGAAATTATCACATTGCCATTCTGAAAAACTTCATCGCTCAAACAGTTTTGAACCACATAGAAGATACTATACAAGAGAGTCTGAAATCAATGAGAATGGATTTTAAGCAGGATTTGATAGTTATTTAAGCCAGTGGGAGTCTTTTAAACTATTGGGAATCTTTCTATTGAATTCAAAATATGTTGGATCAAAGCTGAATTTTTTAATCAATATACCTAAATTTACATTACAAAAAAGATCAATGAAAACATTAATCACATTCATAGTGTTTGGGGAGTTTCTTGAAATGAATGATACATTATGACAAAATTATGCCAGGTAACTCTTCTCCCATGCTCCAGTTTCATCCAGACACTGCTTAAGACATTTACGGAACTGGCATCTTCAATTCAAACACTGATTTGGAGTGAGATGACTTTAGCATACTGTAAAACCCACAGTCAAGGTATCTACTTTCAACCTCAATGTGCACATGTATTGAACAGGAAGACAAGACTGAATGTGAGTCTGCCATAGCATTTCTGCGGAATACTGCTCAGTACCTTCACATGAGAATGACTCAAATACTATTCTAGCAGATATCTAGCCACTGATTGGTGGCAATCATTGACACCCCAGGCAGACACTGCAGTTCTTCAGCCTTTATTTGGAGAAAATTTGCTTCATTTCAAAAATTTAGCCAGGTTTCTCACCTTTCCTGACCAAGGTCAAAGAAATGAGAGAGACCTCATCACAAGCTTTTAATAACCTTTAAGACAAAAGATGGTTGAAAACAATTACACAACATCAGGAAATTTTTTTTCTTGAAAAACAAAGAGAGGCAGCAACCAGTGACATCAACAACAAAATGAGATTCCCCACGCACATCCCTACTGCAGTAACACTGCTCCAAAGAAGATAAACAAGAAAAAGAAGTTCCATGGGTTTCAGTATCCAGTCTCTTTAACCATGTGTGTTAACCAATGTGAAGAGGTTTTGCTAAAGATATCAAAGGATATTGAATTTGTTCTATGAAACATTAGTCATCATGGTCACTTTTCAGCATGGGAACAAGTATGGCATGAATGAAAAGAAAAAGAAGAAAGCATAAAAGTTAGTCACTTAATTCTGTCAGTAAATTAGCAAACACCACATTTCTGGATAAGTAAATAATAATTGTCAGGACTGGCCATTAATTACTCAGTACCATTGAATATCTACATTTTAAAATCCAGTAGGAATTTCTTCTCTTGTAAGAAATGGTTTTAAGTTTTGCAAAGAAAGCAGATACTTCCACATTTAAATACATTTATATCCACATGAAGTTAATAAAAAATACCAGTCATTCTAAAGAGGTTATGATGCCAAATAAGTGACATTTATTAAAGTCCTTTTCCTCATTTTTCTCTTTCATGAACACTTCCTAAATTATTTAAAAAATGCCAGAGATTCCTCTTGAGTTCAAAACTTTCATTTGCCAGAGTCATGTATTATTTATCCATTCCGAAATATCACAGTGACATACATTTCTAGTACATTATCTTATCAAGGGGTGCAAGTCATTTAGAAGACAAAACTTTTAGTGCTTCTGAATGTCAACCTTATCTTATAGGGGGTTGAAAAATGTCTCATTGAGAAACATCATCTGTTTGGTAAATCTGCATGAGAACAACCTCACATTGATAGCCCTTGGCAGGGATCTCACAGAAAATGCAGGTGGCCAAGACCAGCACAGAAAGCATCTATGCAGTGACTGTCCCTGTGGGACAATTCAGTGAATCTTCTCTTTCTCTGGAGCCATTCCAGGAGGGACCAGGCCTCTTACTTATCCCTTTATTCAGGCCCACAGATAAGGATGTGCAAGATTGCCTTGGGTTCTGCGTCAGCACAGGTTAAACTGCTATATTGGACTGTGCAGTTCCACCCAGGTCGATCATCCTAAGAATTCTTTACCTCAATCTTCACTGCAAGGGCCTCCAGCCACACTCCTGGTGTCATGGCAGACGATGCCAGGGATGGGGAGGAAGAACTGCCCATTATAAGTGAAGCTCAGGTTCGTGATCACCTGAAGAACCTGAAAGTGTTCAAGTCCATGGGACCCAACAGGATACACCCACGGGTGCTGAGAGAACTGGCAGATGAGGTTGCTAAACCCCTCTCTATTATATTCCAGAAGTCATGGCAGACTGGGGATGTCCCCACAGACTGGAAAAGGGCAAACATTGCTCCCATTTTCAAAAAGGGTAAGAAGGAGGAACCAGGGAACTACAGGCCAGTCAGTCTCACCTCTGTGCCCGGAAAGATCATGGGGCAGATCCTCCTGGAGGCACTACTGACTCAGAAGAGTAGTGAAGAGGTGATTGGGAGCAGTCAGCATGGCTTTGCCAAGGGCAAATCCTGCCGGACAAACCTGGTGGCCTTCTATGAACAGGTCACAACATTAATAGATGAGGGGCGAGCAACTGATGTCATTTACCTGGACCTGAGCAAAGCCTTTGACACTGTCCCACACCACATCCTGGTCTCCAAGCTGGTGACACATGGGTTTGATGGATGGACCACTAGATGGATACAGAACTGGCTTGATGGCCGCACCCAAAGAGTGGCTGTCAATGGGTCCATGTCCCAGTGGAGGCCAGTGACAAGCGGAGTCCCTCAGGGATCAGTCCTGGGACCAGTCTTGTTTAACATCTTTGTGGGTGCCATGGACAGTGGCATTGAGTGCACCCTCAGCAAGTTTGCTGATGACACCAAGCTGTGTGGTGCAGCAGACACGCTGGAGGGAAGGGATGCCATCCAGAGGGACCTTGACAGGCTGGAGAGGTGGGCACAAGCCAACCTCATGACGTTCAACAAGACCAAGTGCAGGGTCCTGCATCTGGGTCGAGGCAATCCCAGGCACAAATCCAGTCTGGGCAGTGACTGGCTGGGGAGCAGCCTAGAGGAGAGAGACTTGGGGCTGCTGGTGGACGAGAAGATCAACATGAGCTCTCAGTGTGCACTTGCAGCCCAGAAAGCCAATCAGATCCTGGGCTGCATCAAGAGAAGTGTGGCCAGCAGGTCAAGGGAGGTGATTCTCCCCCTCTACTCAGCTCTGCTGAGACCCCACCTGGAGTACTGTGTCCAGTTCTGGAGCCCCTATTACAAGAGGGATCTGGAGGTGCTGGAAGGTGTGCAGAGAAGGGCCACGAGGATGATCAGAGGGCTGGAGCACCTCTCCTATGAGGACAGACTGAAGGAGTTGGGGCTGTTCTCTTCAGAGAAGAGAAGGCTCTGAGTTGACCTAATTGTGGCCTTCCAGTATCTGAAGGGGGCCTACAAGAAGGCTGGGGAGGGACTTCTCAGGCTATCAGGTCGTGATAGGACTAGGGGGAATGGAATGAAGCTGGAAGTGGGAGATTCAGGCTGGAGGTGAGGAGGAAGTTCTTCCCCATGAGAGTGGTGAAGCCCTGGAATGGGTTGTCCAGGGAGGTGGTTGAGGCCCTGTCCCTGGAAGTGTTTAAGCCCAGGCTGGATGAGGCTCTGGCCAGCCTGATCTAGTGTGGGGTGTCCCTGCCCATGGCAGGGGGTTTGGAACTAGCTGATCCTTGTGGTCCCTTCCAACCCTGACTGATACTATGAAACTATGAAACTATGAGACTCCTGCAGTGTACCATGTTCTGCACCATAGCTTTGAAAATACTGGCAATTCTATGTAGCATTGAACCTCCTCCTTCTTTAAGGATTTCATCCTTTACTCCCCAGATTCCCCACACTGGAATACATTGCCTTTGTTATGAGTCTTTGAGTTTGGGGATGAAAGGATGAACACTGCTCTTTGTTTTTCTGTTTGCTCGGTCAGTTAAGGGCTGTACAGAATTGTTCCTCTGTAGGTGCTTCTTCTGTGATACTACCTGACATGACACTGTTGGATTAAGGTAGAAACACAGTCCTGTGAATGACTCCAAATGGCCAACCCCCAGGTTACTAATCCAACTACAATGTTTTAGACAGTTAGAAAGAGAAGAGGGTTACAAGGAGGCACTCAATATGCAAAAACAAAGCAAATGAAGGTGGAGTTTTTAAATAAAATGCTTGCCAAAATGTACATGTTCACAAGCTGTGACTGCCACACTGGTTTCTTGTGGTGGGTGGTGGAGCAGAATGCAAAAATATACAATTTGGTGAAAAATTCTTCTAATGGATCTGGGTTCCTGCAAATCCAACTGACCTATGAGTTGACTACAACAGGCAAAAGCTGGCTGAAATTTTTCTTACAGCTGGGATATTCACTATATTTCTCTCTTGCTCAGAGTCTCTAATGGACTGAGTTTTTCCTTCAGACTCATATATATATAACTATTTTATTAAATTTTTTAGGAAATTAATATCTCTAAGGTCTTTTCCCTCCTGCCAGCTATGACTGAAATTGTCTGGGGCTTCCAAAGTTATACACCAAAAGAAAGAGTGGCACATGTATCACATAAGATGCCTAATGAAGGAAACCAAACATCATAGTCATGGCCCAAAATGTATAGATTATTATCTGTCCCAGTGCACAGAGGATAACTTTCAAGGAATACATTTGTCATGCAGAATTATCCTTGTCAGTCATGCTTACAGGCAGCACAGGACCAGCTGGGTTCCATTATCTCCACCAAGAATGCCAATATAACATAGCAGGGCACTTAGTCCTTTTGGCATGCACCAAGTGCAGCCTGCCAGTTACATTTGGCAGATGTTGCTGGATTCAGCCTACGTAAAGAAAACATGACTTGGCTCACATAGCTGCTTAGTCAGACATGACTTTTGCCTTAAGGCGACCTGAGGAAAGCAGGTCTGAAATTTATTTTCTTATTGGCTCGCAAAAGCAGGGTCAACCTGTAGCAGTTGAGCACCATGCAGTTCATGAGCTATTCAAGTACAGTTCTCAGATTAGATGGTATTACAGAGCAAGCAACAGGATTGTGCTGGCATGAAGGCTGCTAACATGCTGTTGTCCTAGCTGTGCAAATAAGTGGGCCAGTGGGAGCTGTTCAGCAAATTTATCTCATTTTGCGATGGAACAGTGGGAACTCACAGGGAGATGTCCATGGGACCCAACAGGATACACCCACAGGTGCTGAGAGAACTGGCAGATGAGGTTGCTAAACCCCTCTCTATTATATTCCAGAAGTCATGGCAGACTGGGGAAGTCCCCACAGACTGGAAAAGGGCAAACATTGCTCCCATTTTCAAAAAGGCTAAGAAGGAGGAACCAGGGAACTACAGGCCAGTCAGTCTCACCTCTGTGCCCGGAAAGATCATGGAGCAGATCCTCCTGGAGTCACTACTGACTCAGAAGAATAGGGAAGAGGTGATTGGGAGCAGTCAGCATGGCTTTGCCAAGGGCAAATCCTGCCGACAAACCTGGTGGCCTTCTATGAACAGGTCACAACATTAATAGATGAGGGGCGAGCAACTGATGTCATTTACCTGGACCTGAGCAAAGCCTTTGACACTGTCCCACACCACATCCTAGTCTCCAAGCTGGTGACACATGGGTTTGATGGATGGACCACTAGATGGATAAAGAACTGGCTTGATGGCCGCACCCAAAGAGTGGCTGTCAATGGGTCCATGTCCCAGTGGAGGCCAGTGACAAGCGGAGTCCCTCAGGGATCAGTCCTGGGACCAGTCTTGTTCAACATCTTTGTGGGTGACATGGACAGTGGCATCGAGTGCACCCTCAGCAAGTTTGCTGATGACACCAAGCTGTGTGGTGCAGCAGACACGCTGGAGGGAAGGGATGCCATCCAGAGGGACCTGGACAGGCTGGAGAGGTGGGCACAAGCCAACCTCATGACTTCAACAAGACCAAGTGCAGGGTCCTGCATCTGGGTCGAGGCAATCCCAGGCACAAATCCAGTCTGGGCAGTGACTGGCTGGGGAGCAGCCCTGAGGAGAGAGACTTGGGGGCTGGTGGATGAGAAGATCACATGAGCTCTCAGTGTGCACTTGCAGCCCAGAAAGCCAATCAGATCCTGGGCTGCATCAAGAGAAATGTGGCCAGCAGGTCAAGGGAGGTGATTCTCCCCTCTACTCAGCTCTGCTGAGACCCCACCTGGAGTACTGTGTCCAGTTCTGGAGCCCCTATTACAAGAGGGATCTGGAGGTGCTGGAACGTGTCCAGAGAAGGGCCATGAGGATGATCAGAGGGCTGGAGCACCTCTCCTATGAGGACAGACTGAAGGTTGGGGCTGTTCAGTCTGGAGAAGAGAAGGCTCTGAGGTGACCTCATTGTGGCCTTCCAGTATCTGAAGGGGGCCTACAAGAAGGCTGGGGAGGACTTCTCAGGCTATCAGGTAGTGATGGGACTAGGGGGAATGGAATGAAGCTGGAGGTGGGGAGATTCAGGCTAGATGTGAGGAGGAAGTTCTTCCCCATGAGAGTGGTGAAGCCCTGGAATGGGTTGTCCAGGGAGGTGGTTGAGGCCCTGTCCCTGGAAGTGTTTAAGCCCAGGCTGGATGAGGCTCTGGCCAGCCTGATCTAGTGTAGGTGTCCCTGCCCATGGCAGGGGGTTTGGAACTAGCTGATCCTTGTGGTCCCTTCCAACCCTGACTGATGCTATCATACTATGTTTTCTTCCTTTCTTGACAGATATCAGGCAGATTAGGAAGTAACTAGTACCTGATCTGGTGTCTTTCAAATATGTGAAGCTTTTGGAATAAGGATCACATAATTTAAGGATCACTAATTTAATTTAGAAGTTTCAAAAGTCCAGTTCAGTATTGTGGTGTGCTGGTGGCCATTAGTTTCTGCCCAGCCTGAAGATGGTTAGCACATCCAGCAAGCTGACTGCTCTCTTTCATTCACTGCAGGCAAGGTCAGACTGACTAGGTTAAATGGTACAACCATCTGTTCAAGCAAATCCAATCTGCAGCAAAAAGGGGATGTTCACATGAATTCCTCCTTGTCAGAAGTCAGGAGATGTTCTACAGAAAAGCATCCATACAAATAGTAACATCCAGCATTGCTGGACCCAAAAGGATGCTTTCATGACCAAGCATAAGACCTGATGAAAACACCTGGTTCACCAGAATGTCCCCTGAGATCTCAAGCAGTGCATGGCAAAATGTTGCTCAGTTGGTAGCACCTAAGACTCTTACTGGAAGGTCATGAGTTCAAGCCTGCAGTGGGCAAGTGTTCTCTCTGGGAAGCAATGTCCTTTCACTTGAACCATGTTCTAGTCATGGAGTTTGTGGAGACAGGTTGGACTCGATGATCTTTGAGGTCTCTTCCAACCTTAGCAATACTGTGATACTGAACTAAATAATTGTAATCTCTTGCACATATGTATTGAGCCCCCCTGCTCTCAGCAGAAGGCTGTTCCTGAAATTGAATGTTTCATGATAATGTAAGTGCTGACAACCAATACTAAAAGAATCTGTATTAGATGATGATATAAGAATCAAGTAGATTTGTTATTGTGATTTTTAAACTGTCATTGGATAGTTTCTTACTGGAAACTCTTACTGGGAGGTCATGAGTTCAAGCCTGCAGTGGGCAGGAGTGTTCTCTCTGGAAGCAATGTCCTTTCACTTGGAACCATGTTCTAGTCATTGAGTTGTGGAGACAGTTGGACTCGATGATCTTTGAGTCTCTTCCACCTTAGCAATACTGTGATACTGAACTAAATTAATTGTACAATCTCTTGCACATATGTATTGAGCTCCCCCTGCTCTCAGCGAAGGCTGTTCCTGAAATTGAATGTTTCATGATAATGTAAGTGCTGAACAACCAGATACTAAAAAGAATCTGTATTAGATGATGATGATGAGAGATCAAGTAGATTTGTTATTGTGATTTTAAACTGTCTTTGGATAGTTTTCTATATAGGACAGAAGTAATCTAACTGGAAACCATCCATAAATTTAAAATAATTACTCTCACTATGACACAAAAAAAATATCAGTGGCTTACTCTAAACCCTTAAAGATCAAAGAGGTAGAGATAAGGCCACAAAAACAATTTGTAAATCTGTAATTGTGTATCCTCAAGGAGCCATGTATCACTACAGAAAAAGAAACATTGCTGACTAAAATGAGCAAATTAATCAGACAGCATTAATTCTAGTACCATAGCTGCTAATGGAGTTTAATCAGTATGCCCATACTTCTGGTCACGAGGCATAGTATTTTTTCCCTTTTCTAGAGGTCAATTTATTAGTACTGGCTTCAATGAAAACTACATATTAAACCATAAGCAAGGTGGATCAGGTCCCACTGAGGGCCAGGGAGGTCTGATAAAATTTCTTGCATCAGCAAAGTAAGTAGAGCTAGTTACTGTCTTCCAAAGCACTAAAAGTACAAGATATAATTTTCCAAGCAATGCCAATAACCTGAGAGTTCAAAAGACTGCTGAAAGTCAACGTAATGTACGTGTCTGTAGTTTTTGGCAGAAGGGAAAAAAAAGTTCACAAATTAGTATCTTACTAAGATTTACATCAGAAATTTAGTACTTTTTTTAAATGCCATTCCATTGTGAAAGTGATTCAAAACCTTAGATATCGGAAAGAATTGCAAAATTTATGCCAAAATGACTCAGTAATACAATATGTGTCTGTGCAATCCATCCTCTGAGTCTCATGTCATATATTGAACATGAGAACCATTGTTTCCATCTATCATTCTCATGAATGAAGAATTGATACTTCATCTGCAAAATTAATTGAAATTTCAATCTGAATTCAAGTACTCAAAAAAAAAAGAACTTGCCAAAGTTTCTGGCAGACTTATCACAGCCTGATGAATCACACTGATAAGTGATGGTTTTAAGAATCATATATTACTTTCATTCATCTCTTTATCTGCTCTGTATATAAAAGCATGTAGTCTCTTTAGACAGATCTTTGTAGTCTGTTACTTTCCGAGGCTCTTAAAAAAAAATCAATGAAAAAATGTAAGCATGAAATAATACTGTCTTTACTTATGTGCTCCTCTTGCAAGATTATAAAACACTAAACATCCACAAAACAGTGTGAAAGGATATGTTCTGACCTCTTTGGAAGTGATAGGATGTTTGATCACTGTTTCAGTGACAGCAAGCCAGGATATTTTCTTATACTAAATCCAGTTCATGTAATTAATTACTGGTGTGTTTTATTCACAGTATCACAATATCACAGTATCACCAAGGTTGGAAGAGACCTCAAAGATCATCAAGTCCAACCTGTCACCACATAATCCTACCTTGAGCTAACTGTACTATTTCAAGCAAATGGAAATTTTGTGGTTTCATTAAAATACGATAGACAGAAGATACAGGACTCATCTCATCTTAGATCCATAGATTGAGCCATCTACAATTTATGAATACTACAAAATAGTCATCCACGTCCCAGATACAATAAACAGTGAAAGCAGATCTTCCAAAGGTGGTGCTTGCCACCCATTTTAGAAAGGATATGCTGTTCCTTTCTCCAGATGCCTTCTTCAGATCTCATGCATGCAGGTAATGAGAATGTTACCTTCTCAGGGTTACACAATGGCTTCTGTGAGACACCTTGCCTCAGAAACAAGCACGCACATCAGAATGGGAGACCAAGTGTGGGAAATGTTGTCCATGTTCCACATGCTCCCAGGATGCTCCTGAGGTAAGTTTGATGTTTATTGGAATGAGAGCTGGTCTACAAAAACAGTAGCTGTACAGCTTCAGGCTACAGACACTTGCATTTAGTGTCCATCTACAGTTCTTTGTATGCCAGCTCCTTTTGTGGAATAACTGGAACTCCAGGCCTAGATCTACCGACTGTAGGCAGGTAACTAGTGTCAGCTGAACTCTCCTGGACTATCAAGACAAATGTAATAGATATGACAGGAACATGTGATAGTTAGGCCTTTCTGGATCAGCAGGTAGAGATCAGGTGGGGCAAGTTAGGTCATCCCTGATACCACTGGATTCTTGTTTGTGGGCAGCATTAGTT
>JAAWVA010001000.1:0-15198 GCA_015227895.2 Colaptes auratus
CAAGGTTGGAAGAGACCTCAAAGATCATCGAGTCCAACCTGTCACCACAGACCTCATGACTAGACCATGGCACCAAGTGCCACATCCAGTCCCCTCTTGAACACCTCCAGGGATGGGGACTCCACCACCTCCCTGGGCAGCACATTCCAATGGCTAACAACTCTCTCAGTGAAGAACTTTCTCCTCACCTCCAGCCTAAACTTCCCCTGGTGCAGCTTGAGACTGTGTCCTCTTGTTCTGGTGCTGGTTGCTAGAGAGAAGAGGCCAACCCCTTCCTGGACACAACCACCCGTCAGGTAGTTGTAGAGAGCAATGAGATCTCCCCTGAGCCTCCTCTTCTGCAGGCTAAGCAACCCCAGCTCCCTCAGCCACTCCTCACAGGGCTGTGCTCCAGACCCCTCCCCATCCTTGTTGCCCTTCTCTGGACACCTTCAAATGTCTCAATGTCCTTCCTAAACTGAGGGGCCCAGAGCTGGACACAGTACTCAAGGTGTGGCCTAACCAATGCAGAGTACAGGGGCACAATGACCTCCCTGCTCCTGCTGGCCACACTATTCCTAATGCAGGCCAGGATGCCATTGGCCCTCTTGGCCACCTGGGCACACTGCTGGCTCATGTTCAGGCAGCTGTCAATCAGCACCCCCAGGTCCCTCTCTGTTTGGCAGCTCTCAAGCCACTCCGACCCCAGCCTGTAGCTCTGCCTGGGGTTGCTGTGGCCAATCCCATACAAGACAGCTCTAAATGCACAAATTTGGACACTCTGCAAGCTGGGTTGGCTTTAAAATGCCCACTTGAACACTGCAAGTGCAAACTGCAGCCCTTCCAATTTAAAACTCAGAGGGAAAGTGATAGAGCTGAGTAGCTCTGTAGTGCAGACTGAAGGTGTTGGAGCTGTTAGGAGCAATCACTGTCTGGCTGGAGTCGTGGTACTGCTTCTTTCCCCACCCTTGGGAGAGTAGGAGTGCAAAAGATGCCTGTACTGTATCAGGTGCTATTTTCATACCTATTATTTTAGGTACAGATAGCCTCAGCACCTGATGATGAGACATCCTCTGGCTTCCAAAGCCACCAAAAGCATCCATCCACAGCAAACCTAAAAGAGGCAACAACTCTCTGTAGCATGTGCCTCCAAGTCTTGATTTTGTGAACCTCTGATTTTCCCTTGGAAAAAGAGAATGGAGCTGTCCTCTTCCACCAGCCAACCCTTGGATCCTTGCCTCACCAGAAAGACAATCATAGAATAGAATCATAGAATCAATAAGGCTGGAAAACACCTCAGAGATCATCAAGTCCAACCTGTCACCCAACACCTCATGGCACCAAGAGCCACATCCAATCCCCTATTGAACACCTTCAGGGATGGGGACTCCACCACCTCCCTGGGCAGCACATTCCAAAGGCTAACAACTCTCTCAGTGAAGAACTTTCTCCTCACCTCCAGCCTAAACTTTCCCTGGCAAAGCTTGAGACTGTGTCCTCTTGTTCTGCTGCTGGATGCCTGGGAGAAGAGACCAACTCCCAGCTGGCTACAACCTCCTTTCAGAGAGTTGTAGAGAGCAAGAAGGTCACCCGAGTCTCCTCTTCTGCAGGCTAAGCAACCCCAGCTCCCTCAGCCTCTCCTCACAGGGCTGTGCTCCAGACCCCTCCCCAGCTCTGTTGCCCTTCTCTCGACACGTTCCAGCAAGTCAACCTCCTTCCTAACCTGAGGGGCCCAGAACTGGACACAGGGCTCAAGGAAATGCACTTCAATTCCCTGGAGCAGTGTGACATTCTATCTACACACTCTAAAAGGATATAAAACACGATTTCTTATCTAAACAGGACTGGAAGTGAGTGTCTCTCAGCCAGCAGGTGTGTTTTGTGTCAGCCTTTGCGGGGAAATTCCCAAGCAGCGGAGCAGTGGTATTAATAAACCACCGCCAAAGCAAACAGAGGAACGAGCCTGAATATGATGCTTCAACAAAACAGAGAGACAAAGATGAGACACTATATTTAAACCACAGAATTCTTCAGGATGACTGTGCTGGGGAAGATGATACATCATCCACGGGCTCAGAGCTGGGCTCTTTCATGCAGAACGTCTCCAAGTGCAACCTCTCTCTGATGCCGATGATTGACGTTCCGTACTCTGTTCTAAATTCAAATGCATGCTCTGCTCTTTGCTTTTAGAAGCTGACAGGTGTTTTGAGCAGTGAATTTACATCCCATCACTATGAGAAACAGCCAAAGCAATCTCATTTTTCAAGGAATTAATAGCTGCTACAACTCGCTGCTGGTGTTAACTGAGGTAGCCAGGAAGTAAATGAGGACTAAACCCCCAGACTTCCACCTCGTGCAGATGTGCTCTGTCTCTAGAAATCGAGAGGCTGACACACTTTCAGATGGCTGCAAGATGTCTCCACTGAACACGAGCCAGCAGCCTGCCCAGGTGGCCAACAAGGTCGGTGGCATCCTGGCTTGCATCAGGAGTAGTGTGGCCAGCAGGAGCAGGCCACATTCTGCCCTGTGCTCAGCACTGGTTGGGCCACACCTTGAGTCCTGTGTCCATTTCTGGGCCCTCAGTTTAAGAAGGACATTGAGACACTTGAATGTGTCCAGGGAAGGGCAAGAAAGCTGGGGAGGGGTCTGCAGCACAGCCCTGTGAGGAGAGGCTGAGGGAGCTGGGGTTGTTCAGCCTGGAGAAGAGGAGGCTCAGGGGAGACCTTCTTGCTCTCTACAACCACCTGAAGGGAGGTTGTAGCCAGGTGGGGGTTGGTCTCTTCTCCCAGGCAACCAACACCAGAACAAGAGGACACAGTCTCAAGCTGTACCAGGGGAGGTTCAGGCTCAAGTTGAGGAGAAAGTTCTCCCCAGAAAGAGTCATTGGCCATTGGGATGTGCTGCCCAGGGAGGTGGTGGAGTCACCATCCCTGGAGGTGTTCAAGAGGGGATTGGATGTGACACTTGGAGCCATGGTTTAGTTGTCAGGAGGTGTTAGGTGTTAGTTCATAGATTGGACTTGCTGATCTCTGAGGTCTTTTCCAACCTGGTTGATTCTATGATTCTATGATCTTCTTATCCAGTCCACAGAATGAAATCTTCATTGGATTCTGAACTCAGATTTGTGCTAGGGGCATGATGAGAGGGGTGAAGCTCCTGTCCTATGGGGACAGGCTGAGAGAATGGAATGGAATGGAATGGAATGGAATGGAATGGAATGGAATGGAATTAACCAGGTTGGGAAAGACCTTTGAGATCATCAAGTCCAACCTATCATCCAGCACCATCTAATCAACTCAACCATGGCACCAAACACCCCTTCCAGTCTCTTCCTAAACACCTCCAGGGATGGTGACTCCACCACCTCCCTGGGCAGCACATTCCAATGGGCAATCTCTCTTTCTCTGAAGAATTTCTTCCTCACCTCCATCCTCAACCTCCGTTGCTGCCGCTTGAAACTGTGTCCTCTTGTTCTGGTGCTGGAGAGAGTTAGGGCTGTTCAGCCTGGAGCAGAGTAGGCTCCAGGAAGACTTAGAGCAGCCTTCCAGTGCTTAAAGAGGGCTACAGGAGCACTGGGGACAGCTGTTTAGAAGGGTTTGTAGTGA
Organism: Colaptes auratus; assembly: GCA_015227895.2. Lineage (NCBI taxonomy): Eukaryota > Metazoa > Chordata > Aves > Piciformes > Picidae > Colaptes > Colaptes auratus. Next base: position 3,585 of record JAAWVA010001000.1, read on the forward strand.
CAGGATGAGGGGCAATGGTTTGAAACTGGAGCAGGGGAGATGCAGGGAGGTCAGACTGGATGAATTATGGAGGTCCCTACTGGCCTGGACCATTCTATGATTCTATGATTCCATGATTCTATGACTCTATGATTCTATGATTCCATGATTCTATGATTCCATGATTCTATGATTCCATGATTCTATGACTTTATGATTCTATGGCTCTATGACTCTATGATCTATGATTCTATGATTCCATGATTCTATGACTTTATGATTCTATGGCTCTATGACTCTATGACTCTATGATCTATGATTCTATGATTCCATGATTCTATGACTCTATGACTTTATGATTCTATGGCTCTATGACTCTATGATCTATGATTCTATGATTCCATGATTCTATGACTTTATGATTCTATGGCTCTATGACTCTATGACTCTATGATCTATGATTCTATGATTCCATGATCTATGACTCTATGACTTTATGATTCTATGGCTCTATGACTCTATGATCTATGATTCTATGATTCCCTGATTCTATGACTCTATGATTCTCTGTAGGCTGGACATCAGGAGGAAGTTGTGCACAATGGGAGGGGAGAAATATTGGAACATGTTGCCCAGGGATGACATTTAGTCCCCATCCCTGGAGACATCCAAGGTTAAATTTGATGGGGCCCTGATCCAGCTGGAGATGTCCCTGCTGACTGGAGGGGCTTGAGCAAGATGACTTTTGAGGGTCCCTTCCAACCCACTGCATTCTGTGGTTCTGTGGATCAGTTCTCCTGATGCTTTCACGTGCAGCTCCTTGAGGGTGGGACAGGGATTCAGGGGAGGACATCTCTCTTTGCTTTTACTTCCTGTCACCATTACAAGGTACCTATTTTCTCTTTACTGCAGCAAGAAATGAGTGCAGTACTTCATTCTCTTGAAGAAATACCTTTGCAGCCCATGTGAGTAGGAGCTCTGAAAAAAGAGAGCAGATGATTTTTAAGGGGAGAAAGAAAAGATCCTTTTCTTCTCAGATTGGTTCTCACTTTTTCCTATTCTGGATCATTCTGGTTGCCAAGTTTAAATCTCAGGATTTTGCTCAAGCAGTTCCTTCTCCATGGGCTTCTGAGGTTTGAAATTCATGAGTGCTGCAGGCAGAATACAGAATACAGAATCAATAAGGTTGGAAAAGACCTCAGAGATCATCAAGTCCAACCTGTCACCCAACACCATCTAATCAGCTAAACCATGGCACCAAGTGCCTCATCCAGGCTCTTCCTAAACACCTCCAGTGATGGGGACTCCACCACCTCCCTGGGCAGCACATTCCAATGGCCAATCTCTCTTGCTGGGAAGAACTTTCTCCTCACTTCCAGCCTAAACTTCCCCTGGCACAGCTTGAGACTGTGTCCTCTTGTTCTGGTGCTGGGTGCCTGGGAGAAGAGACCAACCCCCACCTGGCTACAGCCTCCTTTCAGGGAGTTGCAGAGAGCAAGAAGGTCTCCCCTGAGCCTCCGCCTCTCCAGGCTAAGCAACCCCAGCTCCCTCAGCCTCTCCTCACAGGGCTGTGCTCCAGACCCCTCCCCAGCTTTCTTGCCCTTCTCTGGACACCTTCCAGCAACTCAACATCTTTCTTGACCTCAGGAGCCCAGAATGACCTCAGGAGCCACCTCAAGGTGTGGCCTAACCAGTGCTGAGCACAGGGCACAATGACCTCTCTGCTCCTGCTGGCCACACTATTGCTGATGCAGGCCAGGATGCCATTGGCCTTCTTGGCCCCTGGGCACACTGCTGGCTCTTGTTCAGCTGCTGTCAGCCAGTACCACACTTACCCACCAAGCAGTGTTTGAGGGACTTTTTTAAAGTACAAGTTGGTAACCAAGGGCAATGCCCATGGAATGGGAACAGCCACATTGGTTTCTAGTGACTGAACTGCAGTTCAGAGAGGAACCTGCACTTGCAAATACTGCATGGAGTCAAGTGGCACAGATCTGTCTGGGAGGTGGTTTTAGGCAGCAGATGGAGGTGGGGATGTTTAGGTGGGAAATGCAGTAAGGTATCTGCACTGTAAAGCTGATAAAGCTGCATCTTCTTCAGACTTAGACTGAGTCTCCTGGGAGCACTGGCAAGCGTGAGGTGTTTGCACCAAGGTAGAATCATTCTTAACATACTTCACATCAGCTGTTCTCCTGGAGAGAATCCAGATGCAGGGGATGCCAGGGGAGGTTTAGTCTGCAGGTTAGGAATGATCCATTGGCTGCAAGGAGTGGTCAGGCATTGGATCAGGCTGCCCAGGGAGGTGGTGGAGGCACCATCCCTGGACGGTGTTCAAGAAGCGTGTGGCCATGGTGCTTTGGAACAGGCTTTAGTGGCCATGGTGGTGTTAGCTTGATGGTTGGACTCCATGATCTTAGAGGGCTTTTCCAACTGAAACAATTCTGTGTTCAATAGACCCTAATTGCTGTACACAAATCTTCTCATCACTTTTACCACGCTTGCCACTTTTGCCACTCTCGGTTCTCTTTGCTGAGGTGCTTCTCATGTGGAAGTTAAAAATCAAACCAACAGTTTCAGCCAATACAGGACAGGCATCAGAGGTACTAATAGAAGGCCCACAGCCTTCTGTGGTGAGCTTAAAAACATCACATCTGGCTTTCCTTTTTGGGTGACACATGCAGCTGTAAAGCCAGGTCAGTAACTCACAGGATCACAGGATCAGAGGAAGTTAGGGGTTGGAAGGGACCCTCAAAGATCATCAATTCCAACCCCCCTGCCAGAGCAGGACCACAGGACAGCACAGGTCACACAGGAACACACCCAGATGGGCCTTGAAAGTCTCCAAAGAAGGAGACTCCAACACCTCCCTGGGCAGCCTGCTCCTGTGCTCTGTGACCCTCACAGTGAGGAAGTTCTTCTTCATGGTGAGGTGGAACCTCCTGTGCTGGAGTTTATATCCATTGCCCCTTGTCCTGCACAGGGTGCAAATGAGCAGAGCCTGTCCCCTCCCCATTGACCCCCAGCCCTCAGATATTGATAGACATTGATCAGATCCCTCTCAGCCTTCTCCTCTCCAGACTAAACAGCCCCAGGGCTCTCAGCCTCTCCTCAACAGGCAGTGCTCCAGGCCCATCAGCATCCTTGTAGCCCTCCCTTGGACTCTCTCTAGCAGATCCCTTTCCTCCTTGAACTGGAGATCCCAGAACTGGATGCAATACTCCAGGTGCGGTCTCAGCAGGGGAGGGTAGAGGGGGAGGAGAACCTCCCTGAATCTGCTGGTTGCACTCCTGTGAATGCACCCCAGGATCCGTTGGCCTTCTTGGTGGTGAAAGAATCAGCTGTAAGGATGTATGGGTGTCTTCTCCAGAGACAAACAACAAACCCTGCTTCTGTCTGCTGCCAAGGTCTGTCAGGTAGCTTTGTAGAGATTAATGACACCAGCAGCTGTTTCCCGGGGGGGTGCTGTCGGAGTATCCTTGTTTCCTTATCTCCCCTCCCAAGCTGTATTCTTCACAGCTGTTACTTTGGGTTGGAACCATCTTGGTCGAGCCCTACAAGCTGCTGTCCTCATGCTATGCCCTTGTTCATGTTCTTGCCTCTCTTCAGGGTTCTGGAGAGCAGCACTACTGAAGGCTCAAAGGAATAAAGATACTTTGATCCTGTAATCCCAACGTTAGATATTTGAACCTTGGGTTTCCCACTGGGGCAACGGGTCTGTTGGAATTGCCTCCCCTTGACCCTTTCCTGTTTAACAGCACTGATTCAATTTCAGGTATAATGAAAAAAAGAAACCTCACAGGTGTGATGTATGTTGATTGTCAGAGTATGATTATTGGCAGGTGAATATTAACATATATCTACTTGGGCATCTTCCTCCAAAGTCTGTTCATGAGCTGCTTCTCCATACAGCAAGGGCAGGGAGCTGATGGAGAGGGGACAGAGGAGGGCCATGAAAGTGGTCAGGGGGTTGGAGCAGCTCTGCTATGAGGACAGGCTGAGGGAGCTGAGGGTCTTCAGCCTGGAGAGGAGAAGCCCCAGGGAGAACTAATAATAAACTTCCAGTAGAATGGAATGGAATGGAATGGAATGGAATGGAATGGAATGGAATGGAATAGAATAGAATAGAATAGAATAGAATAGAATAGAATAGAATAGAATAGAATAGAATAGAATAGAATAAACCAGGTTGGAAGAGACCTTCAAGATCATCACGTCCAACCTATCAACCAATCCAACACCACCTAAACAACAAACCCATGGCACCAAGCACCCTATTAAGTCTCCTCCTGAACACCTCCAATGATGGTGACTCCACCACATCCCCAGGCAGCACATTCCAATGGGCAATCACTCTCTCTGTGTAGAATTTCTTCCTAACCTCCAGCCTAAACCTGCCCTGGCACAGCCTGAGACTGTATCCTCTTGTTCTGGCATCCTGGCCTGCATCAGTGTGGCCAGCAGGAGCAGGGAGGTCATTCTTCCCCTGTACACTGCACTGGTTAGGTCACACCTTGAGTCCTGTGTCCAGTTCTGGGCCCCTCAGTTTAGGAAGGAGGTTGACTTGCTGGAAGGTGTCCAGAGAAGGGCAAAAAAGTCGGTGAGGGGTTTGGAACACAGCCCTGTGAGGAGAGGCTGAGGGAGCTGGGGTTGCTTAGACTGGAGAAGAGGAGGCTCAGGGGAGACCCTCATTGCTCTCTACAACTCCCTGAAGGGAGGTTGTAGCCAGGTGGGGGTTGGTCTCTTCTCACTTGATGAGGGATGGAGAGAAACTGTTTGCAAAGACCTGCAGGGACAGGACCAGGGGGAATGGCTTCAAACTAGAGCAGAGCAGATTTAGGTTGGATGTTAGGAACAAGTTTTTTGCTATGAGGGTAGTGGAACACTGGAACAGGTTGCCCAGGGAGGTGGTGGAGGCCTCATCCCTGGAGATACACAAGGTGAGGCTGGACAGGACTCTGGGCAACCTGATCTAGTTGAAGATGCATCTGCTGAGTGCAGAGGGGTTGGACTGCATGAGCTTTGGAGCTCCCTTCCAACCCAGACCATTCTATGATTCTTCTGAGCAAAGCCTTCCCATCAGAGTATTTGCTGCTATCAAAGGAGGAAAGGGAGCAGCATTTCTGATCAGAGTCTTCGAATCTGGAAGGAAAGATTGAATATGAATCCACTAATCTCAGAGCTGCTACCATCTGGTTTGGTGCCATCAGACCAGCCAAGTAGGTCAAGACAAGGCCATTTGCAACTCCCTGTGGCTTTATGAGCAGCCTACACACTGGAGCATCTAATTTAATTGCATTTCTCTGTAACTTTTTTTATATGAATACAAAAGTGTTTAGTGATGGCTTTGTTTTGGTTTTTTTTTGCTCCAGACTGATTTCCTTTGATGGGGAGATAGATACAGACAGTAAGGAACTCTGCAACCCTCCTGCTTGCCTCTGCATGCCAGGCACTGTAGAGAATCTTTGGCACAAGATGTTGAACAGAAAGGAGGTAGAATGTAAATAAATCATCATTGGGTGTAAAAAGAAAAAAATCATAGAATCACAGCACTGACAGGGCTGGAAGGGGCCTCAAGGCTCAGCCAGTTCCAAGCCCCCTGCCATGGGCAGGGACACCTCACACTGCAGCAGGTTGCTCACAGCCACCGCCAGCCTGGCTGCAAACACCTCCAGGCAGGAGGCTGCCACCACCAGTTTAAGAAGGACATCGAGATACTTGAACGTGTCCAGAAAAGGGCAACAAGGCTGGTGAGAGGCCTTGAGCACAGCCCTGTGAGGAGAGGCTGAGGGAGCTGGGATTGTTTAGCCTGGAGAAGAGAAGGATCAGAGGTGACCTCATTGCCCTCTATAACTACCTGAAAGGTGGTTGTAGACAGGAGGGGGTTTGGTCTCTTCTCCCAGGCAACCAGCACCAGAACAAGGGGACACAGTCTCAAGCTGTGCCAGGGGAGGTTTTAGACTCGAGGTGAGGAGGAAGTTCTTCACTGAGCGAGTCATTCGTCATTGGGAATGGCTGCCCAGGGAGGTGGTGGAGTCCCCATCCTGGAGGTGTTCAAGGGGAGATTGGACGTGGCACTTGGTGCAATGGTCTAGTTGTGAGGGTCGTTGGGACAGGTTGGACTTGATGATCCTTGGGGTCTCTTCCAACCTTGGTTATACTGTGATACTGTGATACTGTGATACTGTGATACCTCCCTGGGCAGCCTGTGCCAGGCTCTCACCACCCTCATGGGCAACAACTTCTGCCTAACATCCAATCTCAATCTCCCCATTTCTAGTTTTGCTCCACTCCCCTCAGTCCTATCACTCCCTGACATCCTCAAAAGTCCCTCCCCAGCCTTCTTGGAGCCCCCTTCAGATACTGGAAGGCCACAAGAAGGTCTCCTCAGAGCCTTCTCCTCTCCAGCCTGCACAACCCCAACTCTCTCAGTCTGCCCTCACAGCAGAGCAGCTCCAGCCCTCTGCTCATCCTTGTGCTTCTTCTCTCTGTAATGCTAAGTTCTAAGCAATCCCATGGGACAGAATATCAACAAAGTGGGGTTGTATATTCCAACTTCCTCTCTTTTCAGCTTTCTCCCTCTGGCTGGTGCTTCTGCTTGGCTTTGCTGACCTTGGCTGTGCTCTTGTTGTGGCTGAGCATCTCAAATAACTCTCTGCTCTTTCTCTTGTCCCTTTGTGCACAGGAGGGTAGAGGGAAGGGAGCTGGGAGGGGGAAGCTGTTGCTGGCTGCCCTGGTTTTTGCCCAGGGGGTTTCTTGTGCTGTTTAGCAATTGCAAATGCCTGTAGATATTGCAAAGATTGTATTCTTTGTGCATAGCCATTGCATTCCACTGTAGATTGCAGTTTTGCATGTAAATACAGTTTCATTTCCTTCCAGCTGAGCTGTCTGGCAATATAATGTTGGGGGGTGAATTTTCAACCCACCCCAGGGTATCAATACTTCTCCCATTATGTTACATGGCTTTGTTAATTGTTCCCCCAAATCTGGTCCTTGTGTACAGTGCAGCACTGCTGCATTCAAAAGGCTACCCTAGGCTTTTTCTGGGCCTTCAGAGATGTGGTGGTTCAGCAGAGCTTCCTATTTATTTAACACATCCAAGTGCCAGGTTGTGCACAGTGGCCACAGCAACCCCAGGCAGTGCTACAGGCTGGGGTCAGAGTGGCTGAGAGCAGCCAGGCAGAGAGGGACCTGGGGGTGCTGGTTGATGGGAGGCTGAACATGAGCCTGCAGTGGCCAGACAGCCAGAGGGCCAATGGCATCCTGGCCTGCATCAGGAAGAGTGTGGCCAGCAGGAGCAGGGAGGTCATTCTCCTCTCTCGTGAATCCATTCCCCCCAGTCCTTTCACTTCCCAACACCCCAAAAAGTCCCTCCCCAGCTTTCTGGTGGCGCCCTTCAGACACTGGAACAAATTAAAACCACACAAAGTAATGGGAAAAGTAGAGCCACAAATTAAGGGCCAGGTTCCAACTGTCTCCTCCATGTGCTGTGAAGATGAAGACTTCACCATCTCAATGCTCATTCATAGGAATCTTGTCTGGAGACCAGGAAAGAGCTATTTTTAATGCCTCTCATCAGAAAGTTGGTCCAGTGTGCATGTTTTGGTAGCATCAGCTGCCTGAACATGAGGCAGTAGTGTGCCCAGGGGGCCAAGAAGGCCAATGGCATCCTGGGCCTGCATCAGGAAGAGTGTGGCCAGCAGGAGCAGGGAAGTCATTGTGCCTTGTACTCTGCATTGGTTAGGCCACACCTTGAGTCCTGTGTCCAGTTCTGGGCTCCTCAGTTTAGGAAGGAGGTTGACTTGCTGGAAGGTGTCCAGAGAAGGGCAACAAAGCTGGGGAGGGGTTTGGAACACAGCCCTGTGAGGAGAGGCTGAGGGAGCTGGGGTTGCTTAGCCTGGAGAAGAGGAGGCTCAGGGGATACCTTATTGCTGTCTACGACTACCTGAAGGGAGGTTGTAGCCAGGGGGGATTGGTCTCTTCTCCCAGGCAGCCAGCAGCAGAACAAGAGGACACAGTCTCAGGCTGTGCAAGGGGGGGTTTAGGCTGGACGTTACGAAGAAGTTCTACACAGAGAGAGTGATTGCCCATTGGAATGTGCTGCCCAGGGAGGTGGTGGAGTCACCTTCATTGGAGGTGTTCAGGAGGAGACTTGATGGGGTGCTTGGTGCCATGGGTTAGTTGTTTAGGTGGTGTTGGATTGGTTGATAGGTTGGATGTGATGATCTTGAAGGTCTCTTCCAACCTGGTCTGGTCTATTCTATTCTATTCTATTCTATTCCATTCCATTCCATTCCATTCCATTCCATTCCATTCCATTCCATTCCATTCCATTCCATTCCATTCCCTCCTATCCTATCCTATCCTATCCTATCCTATCCTATCCTATCCTATCCTATGCTATTTCTTAGTGCTAAAGCAGCACACCATTGTGCCTGCTCCTTTCCACAGGTAGTGTTCTCATGGAGAGCAGGGCCAGCCTGTCCAAAGTAGCTCACCATTAATCATGCTCACTTTTATTTCTGTCACAAACCAACACATCTTCTGCATGGCAAAGGATGCCAAGCAACCCTGGCACCATCTGAGATTTCTTCTTCAGCAATTGTCTGTTGCTAGAGTGATGCTGACTGGGAGCCAGCTGACACAGTACCTTCCAAATATATGATGGTGAATGCAGGGAATGCTTTGGGTCTTTCATAAAGAAGCCAGGAAGGAGAGGGCCAAAAGGACTTTCAAAGTGTAGAACTCTGAGAATATTTGGTTTATGGGAAGCAAACTAATACGAGGAGCTTGCTTTATCCCTCCACATACACATGCTACCTTTCTGCTGAGCCTTGGGATTCCATTGCACACCAGTGCTTCAGGACTTTTAGCTGTCAAATACCTCTCAATCTCCCATTTTTCACTCTTTTCATACCTTCTCTAGCAAGAAACTGAGGGAGGTCACAGGCTGTTGTTAGAATTGCTGATGTCACAAGGAGACCTAAGGCCAATGGCATCCTGGTCTGCATCAGGAACAGTGTGGCCAGCAGGAGCAGGGAAGTCATTCTGCCCTCTACTCAGCACTGGTTAGGCCACACCTTGAGTGCTGTGTTCAGTTCAGGGCTCCTGAGGTCAGGAAAGATGTTGAGTTGCTGGAAGGTGTCCAGAGAAGGGCAACAAAGCTGGGGAGGGGTCTGGAGCACAGCCCTGTGAGGAGAGGCTGAGGGAGCTGGGGTTGGTAGCCTGCAGAAGAGGGAGGCTCAGGGGAGACCTTCTTGCTCTCTCCAACTCCCTGAAGGGAGGTTGTAGCCAGGTGGGGATTGGTCTCTTCTCTCAAGCAGCCAGCACCAGAACAAGAGGACACAGTCTCAAGCTGCACCAGGGGAAGTTTAGGCTGGAGGTGAGGAGAAAGTTCTTCCCAGAGAGAGTTGTTAGCCATTGGGATGTGCTGCCCAGGGAGGTGGTGGAGTCCCCATCCCTGGAGGTGTTCAAGAGGGGATTGGATGTGGCACTTGGTGCCATGGTCTAGTCATGAGGTCTGTGGTGACAGGTTGGACTGGATGATCTTAGAGGTCTCTTCGAGGTCTCTTCCAGCCTTGGTGATACTGTGATTCTGTGAAATGAGGGGTGGGTGTCAAGATGAAGGTGCCAGGCTCTTTTCAGTGGTGCCTAGTAATAGGAAAAGGAACAATGGGTATGGATGGAGCACAGCAAGCTCCACCTCAACATGAGGAGAAACTTCTTTACTATGAGGTGCTGGAGCCCTGGAGCAGGCTGCCCAGAGAGGTTGTGGAGTCTCCTTCTCTGGAGACTTTCAAGACCTGTCTGGATGTGTTCCTGTGTGACCTGCCCTGGGTGCTCCTGCTCTGGCAGGGGGGTTGGACTGGGTGATCTCTGGAGGTCCCTGCCAACCCCTACCATTCTCTGATTTTATAGCAGCCAGTGTTGACTTTCTCTGCAAGTCCATAACAGCAGAAGAGTAATAATCTGTATTTCATCTCTTTAGCTTATGAAGCTCCAAGTGCAATAATGTAAAAGCTATGAACTAATATTTTCCTCATCTCACTTGGGTTTTTTTATTGTCACCAACACATGGCTGAAAATTAATGGTTCCCCCAGTGTTGCCATTGTGAAGAAATGGCCAAGACACAAGTCCTGGTGGTTTGAGAGTTTGCCCACGTGAAAAACAATCAAACTGAAATGAGAGCAGAAGAAGTGTTGCTTAATGCAGCAATTCCAACACTTCATTTATAACTCACAGCTTCCTGAATAATTGCAATTCAAACCCAAAGTCCAAATAACACAGAGCATATCCAAAACTGATTCCAGGTTTGCCATGAAAACTTCTCAAGCAAATGCTTCCTGGATTGACCATGAGCCAGCAGTGTGCTCTGGTGGCCAGGAAGGCCCCAATGCCATCTGGGGTGGATTAGAAGGGCTGTGGTTAGTAGGCTGAGAAGTTCTCCTCCCACTCTACTCTGCCCTGCTGAGGCCACATCTGGAATATTGTGTCCAGTTCTCAGCCCCCACTTCAAGAAGGACCTCAGGGAACTGCTTGAAAGAGTCCAGCACAGAGCCACAAAAATGATGGAGTGGAAGATTTTCCCCATGAGGAGAGCCTGAGGGAGCTGAGGGCTCTGGAGCTTGGAGAGGAGGAGCCTGAGAGGTGAGCTCCTTGCTGCTGCTAAAGCTGTGCAGGGGGAGTGCCCAGAGGCTGGAGCCAGGCTCTGCTGGGGGATGCCCAAGGACAGCACAAGGGGCAGTGGTGGAAGCTGAGGCAGAGGAAGTGCCATGGAAACAGGAGGAAGAATCTTTCCCTGGTGAGGGTGACAGAGGCCTGGAAGAGGCTGCCCATGGGGGTTGTGGAGTCTCCCACTCTAGAGATATTTAAAACTCACCTGGATGTGTTCCTGGTGATCTGCTCTAGGTTGTGCTGCTCTGGCTGGATTAACTTTGGAGGTCCCTTCCAGCTCCTAACATTCTGTGGTTCTGTGATACTTCTGTTCTGCTTTTTGACTTTGATGAAAGGGTCTCTGAAACCAGAAGGAAGACTCACAAATCAGGACAAGGGATTATTTATATCCCCTCATTTCCTGCACAGATTGGATATAGTGTGTGTCTCCTTGCAAGGCTGCAGCCGTAAAGTAATGAAATGTCTGCCTCTCAAAAAGCAGCATCCCAGCAAACTCCACAGCTTGAAACCCTAAACAACACATGGTCCAGTGACAAGTCCCCTTTCAGTGGTGTCCCATAACTTGGATTAATTACTTCCATCCATCTGTATCTGGGAATAAAGGTTCTGTGTTAGAGTGTTGTGGGGACTTAGGCTGGACAGGTGAGCCCATGCCAACATCATGGAGTTCAACAAGGCCAAGGGCAAGGTTCTGAGCATGGGTTGGGGTAATCCCAAGCACAAACCCAGGCTGAGTGAGGAATGGCTTGAGAACACTCTGGAGGAGAAGGCCTTGGGGGTGTCACTTGGTGACAGACTCCCCAGGAGCCAGCACTGGTCCCTGGCAGCCCAGCAGGCAGCTGTGTGCTGAGCTGCAGCCAGAGCAGGGAGAGCAGCAGCACAGGGAGGGGATTCTGCCCCTCTGCTCTGCCTCAGACCACACCTGCAGCACTGCCTCCAGCTCTGGGGCCCCCAGCTAAAGAA
>JAAWVA010001001.1:0-15195 GCA_015227895.2 Colaptes auratus
AATTCATTTCAGGTAGTCGTAGAGGCAAGATGTGATATGAACATGTCCAGAGTAGGGCAACAGTTGGTGAGGGGTTTGGAACACAAGCCCTATGAGGAGACACTCAGGAGCTGGGCTTGCTTAGCCTGGAGAAGAGGAGATTCAGGGGTGACCTTATTGTTCTCTACAACTACCTGAAGGGAGGTTGTAGACAGGTGGAGGTGGTCTCTTGTCCCAGGCAACCAGTACCAGAACAAGAGGACACAGTCTCAAGCTGTGCCAGGGAGCTTTAGGCTGGAGGTTAGGAAAGTTCTACACAGAGAGAGTGATTGCCCATTGGAATGGGCTGCCCAGGGAGGTGGTGGAGTCACCATCATTGGAGGTGTTCAGAGGAGACTTAATAGGGTGCTTTGTTGCATGTTTAGTTAATTAGGTGGTGTTGGATGATAGGTTGGACACAGTGATCTTGAAGGTCTCTTCCAACCTGGTTTATCTATTCTATTCTATTCTATTCTATTCTATTCTATTCTATTCTATTCTATTCTATTCTATCTAATGACACAGCAGGTTTCAGTTACCTTAAGGAGAAACTTCTTTACTCTGAATGTGACAGAGCACTGGAATAGACTGCCCAGAGAGGTTGTGGAGTCTTCTTTGAGACTTTCAAAACCCACCTGGATGCATTTCTGTGCAACCTCATCTAGGCATACCTGCATTAGAAGGGGGTTGGACTAGGTGATCTTCATAGGTCCTTTCCAAGCCTACCATTCTATGATTCTACAAATGTAGACAACATATGTTACGCAGCACTCCTGTGCTCTGAAAGCAGTACAAATCAGAATTGTGAGTAGTGAAGTATGTAGTCCCTTAGCTCTTTTACTCAGGACCATACCATGCTGACACATGTTGTTGGATTTTTACATTATTCCCATTAATTATTTTTTCCAATGCTTGCAATCCTCTGTAAGTGTTGCTGTAGCTTTACTTCTCTCTTATTATTTCAGAGAAGAACACATCTCATGAGAAGGATCAGAGATGGAGAAAAAACTTCCTCATCTGAGCAAAGGAGAAATATCAAATTGCATTATATACAACAGGAAGTTTTGATACAAAGAATGCAAACACATTTTACACACATGAGCCCACTGGTTTGTGCATATGTTGGTTTCGTGCAAAGAGTGTTCATATCAATCCTACAATCTCAGTCTTGGAACTGGTGTTCCCATAGACTGTAGTGTGGCTGCAAGCATGGAGACAATACCTAGGGTCTGATCTTTGTGAAGTCCCAGCCTTTGTATACTAACATGGACCTACCTGAACAGCATATACATACAATACAAACAATACCAATACAATACAATACAATACAATACAATACCCGGTTGAAAGAGACCTTTAAGATCATCGTGTCCAACCCATCAACCAATCCAACCCACCCAAACAACTAAACAACTAAACCATGCAACCAAGCACCCCATCAAGTCTCCTCCTGAACCCTCCAATGAAGGTGACGGGTAGCTGATTCCAATGGGCAATCACTCTCTCTGTACAGGACTTCTTCCTAACATCCAGCCTAAACCTGCCCTGGTGCAGCCTGAGACTGTGTCCTCTTGTTCTGGTACTGACTGCCTGGGAGAAGAGACCAACCTCTGCCTGGCTACAACCTCCTTTCAGGTAGTTGTAGAGAGCAATAAGGTCACCCCTGAGTCTCCTCTTCTCCAGCTAAGCAAGCCCAGCTCCCTCAGCCTTTCCTCATAGGGCTTGTGTTTCCAAACCCCTCACCACTTCGTTGCCCTTCTCTGGACACGTTCCAGCAAACATAAAAGCTTCAGTAGAATTTAACAGAATAAAAAAATCCCACAGTTTTCTACTGTATGTATTACATTAAATGTTTTGAAGAGAAGTTTTGCAAAGCAGTTCCCACTAGTGTCCTAAACTACAAATTTCCCATATTTTACTGGGTTAAATAGTTAGAATTCTCATTTATGGCAATAGGAATTTTAGTAAATCCCCACCACTAGTTAAGTGTTCACTCTGTCTACATTTCAGGAGGAAAAGCTTTAGTCACAATTGAATAAATACATTGAAAGTAAAGTAGAAAAAAAAAAGATGTTTTTTAATGTGTATATTAAGTACAGAAGCACACACTGATCATAGAAATGTTTTGTCATGGGAATCCACAGAACAACATGACACCTGATTACATGTCTGACAAAAAAAATGAGCAAAACAGAAAATTTCAAGCAATATGGAGAGGGAACCAGCAACCACACATTGCCAACACGAAATACCATGTTCCACACAAGTGGAACAAACTCTCTAAACTTTTAGTTGTGGTTCAACACCAGAAAACCACATTTGTGGCTTCATAAGCACCAAGGAGAGAGACTTGGGGTGCTGGTGGACGAGAAGCTCAACATGAGCTCTCATGTGCACTTGCAGCCCGGAAAGCCAATTGATCCGGGCTGCATCAAGAGAGTGTGGTCAGCAGGTTAAGGAGGTGATTCTCCCCCTCTACTCAGCTCTGGTGAGACCCCACCTGGAGTACTGCATCCATTCTGGAGCCCCTATTACAAGAGGGATATGGATGTGCTGGAACATGTCCAGAGAAGGCCACGAGGATGAGAGGGCTGGAGCACCTCTCCTATGAGGACAGACTGAAAGAGTGGGGCTGTTCAGTCTGGAGAAGAGAAGGCTCTGAGGTGACCTAATTGTGGCCTTCCAGTATCGGAAGGGGCCTACAAGAAGGCTGGGGAGGGACTTCTCAGGCTATCAGGTAGTGATAGGACTAGGGGGAATGGAATGAAGCTGGAGGTGGGGAGATTCAGGCTGGAGGTGAGGAGGAAGTTCTTCACTGTGAGAGTGTTGAAGCCTGGAATGGGTTGTTGAGGGAGGTGGTTGAGCCCCGTCCCTGGAAGTGTTTAAGCCCAGGCTGGATGAGGCTCTGGCCAGCCTGATCTAGTGTGGGTATCCCTGCCCATGGTAAGGGTTTTGAACTAGATGATCCTTGTGGTCCCTTCCAACCCTGACTGATATTATGATACTATGAAATTAGTGCAAACTCAGCCTTTGAAATTTGGTGTGTAACCCAGGCCAGCTTTCCAGGCATATTTATTTCTCACATTTTGCCAATCTCAGTTGACTCTCTTATGTCCTGCCAATGAGAGATTTAGGTGAGTGGCCAGGCCTCTATCTGTGGTAGTTCTCCACAGTTCCTGTTCAAGCACTGCTCACAGGTTTCCTTGTTAAACCTTGTCAATGAGAGATGCTATACCACATATTAACTCTGCCAGATTCAGGACATCAGAAACATTCTCTGATCTGGAGACACAAAGAGAGCAATATATATTGAGTTAGGCTAGGCACTTCAGCATGGAGATCAGTTGCCTGAATATATGCATCTGGTACTTTCTGAAATAGCCCAGTCTCTCCCTTCTACTCTCAGACAGCAGCTTTAGGAAGCATATATTTTCTTAAGGTCGTATATCATATCCAAGAGTTGTCCTATGTATACTACAACACCTCTGATGGCACTAAAGACTTCTGGTTTTAAAGTCTCCTAAGTTTCTGAGTAGTGCATGTACAATTAGACAAAAGGAGTAC
This sequence comes from Colaptes auratus, assembly GCA_015227895.2. Classification (NCBI taxonomy): domain Eukaryota; kingdom Metazoa; phylum Chordata; class Aves; order Piciformes; family Picidae; genus Colaptes; species Colaptes auratus. The sequence goes on from JAAWVA010001001.1 coordinate 3,583, forward strand.
CATCCATGGTGCCAGACTTCCAGGTATTTAAGTGTTTATATGGAAGGATGAGATACCAGAATGACTTTTCTAAATAGCTAGGCATCTTAGGTGCCTATGTTCCACTGAGTTCAAAAGAACTGGGCACCTAACACATTAAGTAGCTTTAAATATTTTATCTACATCTCTCATAATTTATATTTTAAGAAATCCTACCTCTTGCAGTAAAATGTACTGGTATTAACAGCTTAAGCCTATTCACATTTTCCAGTAAAAGACAAACTAATAGCACAAGCTTCAGCTCCTTCATTTTACTCTATTCCCCAAAGCCTAAATAAAAACCCATTTAGTTTTGTAGGATTCACAGCCTGTATGAATTTCATCATAGAGTGGAAACAAATCCCAGTTATACAAGTTCTTTGAAGACCACTCAGCCATCAACACTCTTAATGACTTGGGGTTGTTGCATCACTCTGGATATGACTGTCTTTCCTGTGAGCATTAATTGCTACAGCAGTGATTACCTTCCTTTCATGCTCTTAGGAAAGAGGTCTGATTCATTAAAAGGTATTTTGTATATTTTTCAGATTCCTTTGTATATTTTTCAGATTTTGATCACACATCTTAGTCCCATGTAAATGAAAACTTACTATGAATAAGACAGTGGAATAATACTGGGAAGGGAAGCGGGGGGAAGGTGTTGTTTCATGAAGCAAAGAGTAAGGAATCAGGTCCCAGGACCGATTTCATAGTATCATAGCATCAGTCAGGTTGGAAGGGACCACAAGGATCATCTAGTTCCAACCCACTGCCATGGGCAGGACACCTGCACCAGATCAGGCTGGCTAGTGAGTGCTAAAAATGTTCAGCCTGGGAATAATGTTGACCTTGGTCACATGATGTTGTGTTATTTTGATTGCTTCAAATCACAGGCATGGCATATCTTTCTGCAGTTCTGCCTGAGAAATTTTACCACAATCATAGTAGATTTGCAATCAAAAATATTCTAATGATAACAAATCCTGAATCTTACCAATGGAAAACCAAGGGTGCCATGTGACACCCACTACATCACCATTCCCTGTGTAGTTTCTCTTGAATCAGAAACTCAGAACAAAACCTTACATGACTCCTCAGTAACAATGTGCCCCAAAAAACAAGCCATCCCTTCTTCAGAGATGTTACAAAGTCATATCTGTGATTTAACACATCCAAGTGCCGGTTCTACACATTGGCCACAACAACTCCATGCAGTGCTACAGGCTGGGGTCAGAGTGGCTGGACAGTGGCCAAGAAGAGAGGGACCTGGGTGTACTGGTCGATGGTAGGCTGAACATGAGCCTGCAGTGTGCCCAGGCAGCCAAGAGGGCCAATGGCATCCTGGCCTGTATCAGGAACAGTGTGGCCAGCAGTAGGGAGTTCATTCTGACCCTGTACACTGCACTAGTTGGGCCGCACCTCGAGTACTGTGTCAGTTCTGGGCCCCTCAGTTTAGGAAGGATGTTGAGTTGCTGGAATGTGTCCAGAGAAGGGAAACGAAGTTGGTGAGGGGTTTGGAACGACAAGCCCTATGAGGAGAAGCTGAGGGAGCTGGGGTTGCTTAGCCTGGAGAAGAGGAGACTGAGGATGACCTTCTTGCTCTCTACAGCCTGAAGGGAGGTTGTAGCCAGGCAGAGGTCGGTCTCTCTCCCAGGCAGCCAGTACCAGAACAAGAGGACACAGTCTCAGGCTGCACCAGGGGAGATTTAGGCTGGATGTTGGGAAGAAGTTCTATACAGAGAGTGATTGCCCATTGGAACTGGCTACCCGTGGAGGTGGTTGAGTCACCTTCATTGGAGGTGTTCAGGAGGAGACTTGATGGGGTGCTTGGTGCCATGGTTTAGTTGTTTAGGTGGGTTGGATTGGTTGATGGGTTGGACGCGATGATCTTGAAGGTCTCTTTCAAGCTGGTGTATTGTAATTGTATTGTATTGTATTGTATTCTATATTTCCCTCTGCTAACAGATATTTCTGAGATGCACATTTTTCTTTACTACTTTAATCTGTAACACTTCCAAAGTCTTCAGAGGCTTAGTGCCTAACTCTAGATATTTGTTAATGTGATTTGTCTGACCTGAACATTTTTCTATAATTTTACCCCTCCAGCATGGAATGTTATTTAAGTTAAAAAGACTGTGGGGACAGGGGAAAAAAAAAAAAAAGAATGATTGTTCTAAAGTCTGAAATTCTACCATTTACAAAGAAAATTTGAATAGAAACCTTTAATGGCCTAATTTATAAAGATGTTCATTTTGACAGCTAAAATATAATACTTGGAAAGAAGGAAAATAGTCTTCTTTACCTATAAATTTTCCTTTGTATATAGCAGGTGCCCCAAGATGCATTATGCTGCCTCCTTTATTTTTTTTCTTTAATATCATATGTGCCTTATTGATTTTTTCTGTGTATGTTTTCATTTTGAATAATTCAGAGGCACAATTTTTTTCCATTATGGTCAATAGGCAGAGAAAATTTTGAAGATAATCAATTGAGCTCTGCCTGACAATTACTAGTGTTGATATCCCCTGAAGTGAGGGAGTCAGAAAGGCCAGGGATAATATGACACACAGTCAATCAGAGCAATCAGTGGAAGTATCAACACTGGCTGTACAATGAGAGGCAGATCCATGAGGAGGATCCATAACAGCTCCTAAAAGTTCAGATGCTTGACTTCTTGTCATATGCTACACAGATGGACTATGTAAGATTAGATTCAAAAAGCCTTCCGGTCTTTTCTCTCCTCTTTCTTAAACTCATAGGATTATGAAACAGCTGTGTTGTATGATTTACTTAACACTCAATTTCTTTATTAGGTTTTAAACTTTCCTAATAACAAATACCTTCAAAGAAATGGGCAGGATGAGTACCTTGCCCATCAAACACTCACTCACACACAAAAAACCAAAAAGCCCAAAAGACAAACCAAACACACAAAAACCTAGCACCAGATAGAAACATTCTTTTGATTTAGACCTGATGCTAATGGATAATGTCTTTAGCCGAGATCACATATGACCACCCTAGGAATTCTTCTTGCATCCTTTCACATAATCAGGGCAGTTCACATTCAGTTTACACGAAAAAATGCATTTTTTCAGAGTAGATCTAATGAAGTTACCAATAGTAACTGACAATATTTCTAAGCGGTTTGTAGCTACTGACTTGGAGTTTGACGCAACTCCAGCTGAAGTCATGCAAGAATCTGAATGACAGCGAGCACTCAGAAATAAACACATGCATGTATACGTCTGCTCATGCAGATAGTTCCAGTGGGTCTCCTCAGAAAACCTATTGCTATGCAGGCCAGTGAGCAGTAGCTATGCAGCTCACATCTATTTCCTAAGTTTGTAAAATGGCAATATATGGAATTAAACACTAGATAGCTTATAACTAAATAGTTTAATGACAATCCAATGTGTACAAAGTAAAGGAGTAAATTGGCAGCACTAGCTCAGTTTCCCATGGATAACTTATTTATAAATCTCTCTGTGATTTATTATTAATCTCCTTACAATAATCACTCATGCATATAAACACAGCTAAGCTTAAAAATTATATTCTGATTCATGTTTCTTTACAAAAGAAATGTTTGACTATGGAACTCAAATCATCACTATTTTAAAGATTTTGAAGACATTAAAGAGAGAAATTATGGAAAATGCAAGTTTTGATAGTTCTAGGTTCCTTTAATATTTTGGTTTAATCAGAATGCTATGGAAAAAAATTAGATTAGGTTTGTAGTCTCAGTTAAACATAGTGTTAGCTGAAGCAATTTCTTAAGCTAGAATTAATTAGAATTGACATAGTTTACTTTTAAACATGGTTCATGAGGGGAAAAAAAAAAGCCTAAATATTTTTCAAATTTTATCTCAAAAGTAAAGGTACCTCTTCATAAATATTAATATTTCTGTTACAAAATATGGTATATGCCTATGATATGCTCCATTATTTCATAAAAGTAGGTCACTATGCATTTTACTCCTGTTTTCTGTATTCCCATGATCACGAAACACGTTATGATTCTTGTCCCGCAGTCCTGGAAAACACAACCATAAAAGAGTGGATGTCTAGAACCAAACCAGCACATAGTTGGGCTGAAGTTTTTATACGGTAAATGATCCGCTCAACAGCAGCATTATATGGAGCAATAACCATATGCTGCAATTGATTAACACAGGACTGAAGCTGAGGTACTTAATCAATCACAAAAGCCACTTATCTTGAGTCTATTAGAAAGCAATAGGGCTTTTTACTATTATTCAATGAGCTAAAATATGGAACAGGGGGAAATAAAAGAAAAGTTAATGTTATTCTTTTCTGTAGAAAAACAATAAGTGCCTTTTATCATCCTTTCCAGCAAGAGGAAAGGAAATGTAGTTAAAAAATTATAAAAATTATATGTGTAAACTAACTAAAAGCAGAGCAGACCACTCTCTGGCTTTGGGATAGCACAGCCAGTGCCACGTGGATTTGCGGGCAGAGGTTCCTGCCCATGTCCCAACCATGATTAGTCATTGTAAAAGAAAGGCAGGTCAGCACAGGCCAAGTCCACACCAAGTTCAGACCATAACTGACAGGGATTAATTAATACTGCTCCTCAAGTCTGAGCATTTGCCCTGTTGGATTTTTAAGGATAAGCCTAGCCGCTGAGAATAAATGTAGTTCTGTCAGACCCAGGGCTTGGAGAGCAAAGAAAATAATTTCAAAGACACTGCATATTAAATTGTTTTAAGATGAGTTTCTTTTCAGACTCCAACGCCAAGATTTCTTGCTTCTTGCTAAAAGTTAAGCATTTTGTTTACACTTTCTCCACAGCATGTAAAGGACAATGGGTACTTGCAGAGAGCAATGAAACTCATCTATCTGTTCATCTTAAACTGGGGTGAGTTGCCTCCTGATGGCAAAAATGCCTGTTTGTCTCCTGTTACAGCATAGCCTCTGTGTGCTTTTGCCATGATAAACCTAAAAAAAAAGGTAACAATTGGCAAATGCCCAGATCATTATAGTTCTCCTTTTCTAGTGAAATCTCCTATTGCATTGAGCGATGTTTATCTCCCTTCCTCATACAATGCAGCTGGATAAGAATTTACTTCAACCCTTCCTGAAAAACCACCCAGCGCACCCTTTCCAAACTACTCTTCCCTTTTCTCTCTGCAGTTACTCCTGTTCAGCTGCTGGTTTACATCTGCAGCAGCCAGAGAGCCAAACTCTCCCCTCTTGCCCCACACTAGTGCAAAACAGTATCAAAAAACTGTGTTGGTGTAACAGAAATCTCAGTGACATTTCCAGCCCTCCTGAAACAAAGCAAACTAAGGCGAGATCTTCTGAACCACAAGTTGTGGGAAACACTGGCATGCAGCTGTCAAGCCTTTCATGTGCACAAGTAATACACCAGAGCACCACTGTTCGACTTTAAAACTTTCCTTGCTGCATCTTTTAAGATGCTTAATTCTTCCTCTGACCCAAATCAGTTCCAGATATTTTATGAGTCATTCGGCAGACTTATCAACGGCTTTGCTTTGAAACAGATTTTTGTCAATACACAGCAGAGCCACATTTGTTCCAGGGACTAGTTTAAGTCTGTCAGTTCTCATTTGTTCAGACCCCAGATTTACATGAAGACCACATTTATTTTTTCACATAGCAATGTTTCTCTATTTCAGAAGGAATAAAAAAAAAAAAAGAAAAATTAAAACTTTTTGGCTCTGAGCCTTTGTCAAAAAGGACACCCAAGGGAATCATTAAATGTGGGGTAATTCTCTCTCATGGATGTAATATTAATGCAGTTTCTATAGTCTACCTATTAAACGAATTGGAATGAAGACCAAGCTACTGTGAATAAAATAAATCTTATATAAAATTCACTAATTAAGTATATTACCACCAATAATGTTGCACTGAGGACATGAGTGGGAGCTGACTTTCAAGACTGATATATTCATTGAGGAAAGGATACTACTAGGCTTGAATTTGGAGAGAGATTTTTTTTTCTCTCTCTCCTTCATGTGAAGTTGATTTCATGGTAAAACCTCGCATAAAATATGTAGAAGCACATTAAGGTATGCAACACTAGACTTTTAATTATCAATATAATTTACTGAAAAGTTGGTACATTACCAACTTCTGTTACTACCCTGAGCATTATCACATTTTTTTATGTTAATATTCCTCTTTTATTAACTGAAGGAGACTAAGTGGCAAACGGTAATCTCACAGACATTTATACTCATCTGAAATCATTTTAAAATGACATTTATGAATAAAGTCTTACAGCCATTTAGTAATATGCTTGATAATCAGATCCCATATGTCTCATTACTTCCTCCTACATACTGGTTTATAAAATAATCACTTTAATTGAATGCTTGTTTATTTTTCTACAGTTGTTTAAAATAGTCTATAAAGGAAAGCATGCATGCACATATCTGCTTCCTGTCTTAGGTCAAGAGATTACAATAGGCATGGACCCAAGATTCATTGGAGGGCAACTTAACATTACATGTAAATTCCTTGCATTCCTACACGTAAATTCTCCTAGGTTTTGCAATCTTCACATATATTACCAGTGTCCTTACTTTTCCTTTAGTACATACAGACACTGGTGCACAATTTCCCGGTGCACAATTTCTTCCCATCACTTTGTTTATGAAGCTCCCTCCCTTTCCGAACCCCACTCCTGTCTTGTCTATCTGTTACTGTGTCACAAATAGAGGATTTCTATATTAAACTCAGCAAACTTCTTTGCCTGCTGCATTAACATTTCTTTCACAGTCTCACATTAAAACTTGCTTTTTTGCAGAGCTCTGGGTCATATGCCTGTTTCCATAAAAATGTGCCCACAGTGTATCAAATGCATTGTATCTAAGATTGCATTGAAGCTACCTTCATCTTGGTTTAAGGCCAGACAGATCGTCTATTGTCCCAAGAGGGACAAAAGAGTCACACTCACACAAATGGATTGGATAGTGGTGGAAAGTTTAAATGGAATAGCAATTAGTGTTTTACAGAAACTGCAAAGCATAGTGGCAAAAATACCCCAAGGTGTACAAGCCCCTTACACCGCACCCAAAGGCCTCCCAACACTTCCTTCTCCCCACCTGGGGTGTACCCAAAACCCCCAGGGCTTTCTTTCTTCCCCTGCCACTGCTAGGCTAGCTCAGTCTGGGCAGGTCTGAGACTGTCCCCCCCCCCTTCTCCTCCTGGCATTAGGCCTAGACAGGACTAAGAGGCCTGAAATATTCCCCCCCATTTACTCATAGGGAGAATCTCCCACGGGAGCAGAGAGGGAAGAAAGAGGAAGAGAATGACCTTGCAGATGGATTTATAGGGTACAGGATTATGGGTAGGAATACACTTTTTCTGTGTCCACCTACTGGCTGGACACTTGGAACCCTGAGGTGTAACTTATGTTGCCAGTCCAGGAAGCACCCAGCCTAAACCACCCACCTTTTTTATTTTCTTCACCTCTCCTTGTATTGCAGCTGTGTTTGAAATGGGACACAAACAGATAATTAGATCGGCTAATACTGATGAACCATATTTAGGGTGAAAAATGGTGCAAAGCTGTACATGCAGCAGTATCTCTTGAAGTGTGGATAGAGTTTGGTGCAGAGGTTATAAGTAACTCCACAGAGTAGAATCTCTCAACTGTTGGAGATTTAATTCTTAATGGACCAGAATAAAAATAGAATAATCAAAGCTATCTGCTCCCTTCACTGTAGTCTTCAGAGTCAGAGCAATGTCTCTTCATTCCTGACCTCCACTGTTTGCCTCTATACATCTCTTAGCTCTAGGAGCTGATGGCCCCCTGACTAGAAGCAAATGTAGCTGGTAGGGCTCAGTGGCAGGTATGAGCTGCTTATAATAGAAAGAATTCACTGCTGTCCATAACAACAATAAGCTCCGGAGGGACAAACCATACAGTAAGTGCAACCCAGGCAGGCAATCAGTTGGCAGACCAGATTGAGCCAACTGGCAAGGAAACAAAGGGGAGCTGAAAGTCAGAACAAGCAGCAGAAAAGTGCCCTGCTCAAGAAGCATTACAAATGAAAGTATAAAGTATTTTTGAAACTTATTTAAAACCATTGTTTCACTCCTTGATATTATACTGGATGATTTTACCTGAAAAAATTATGGCATTTAAATGTATGGAAATTAGGTATGCTCTCTAAATATACACAGAAACAGACATGAACAACACATGTTCTCCATATACAAGAATAACTAAAATGTTATCAAGCAACAAACTTAATATTGGCAGTGCATCCAGCTGACTGCTTGAGAGATGCCACCTGAAATCCTAAATGCAGAGTTAGGTAGTTTGTGTGCACTGCTGCACTAAAAATACCTGTTGCTTTTGTTCTTTTGCTGTAATTCTGTTTGGACTGTAAACGCTTTGGAGCAGGGATTTACAGCAGATGGGTTTGAAAAGGATGTAGTACAATAGCAGGAACAAAGTAAATCCTACATAACAGTGACTGGCCCATATGCAGACTGCCTACTTTGTGTGTCTGTTTGAGATGCACTTCACTCTGTGACCAGAATCACTTCTCTTACACAGGCACAATAATAATTTTCTCTAATTGATTCCCATAACATTTAAAATGCAAGTAAATCCACATACTAAGGTCTTAGTTTGGGTGCCCAAACAGCAGATTCTAGCTACTCTTAAGTGAGATTCCCAGAGTATTCCACACATCATGTAGGGCTGGCAGGTAGTTGTAACTTTGCACTAGGGGGGGTTGGGGGGGGAGAGTGTGTAGGAAGCACCACAACTTCAGCCTGTCTGAATTTTCAAATGCTGTGCTGGCTTGGTATCACCAGGTATTTGTGTTAATACAATAATACAATACAACAGGTTGGAAGAGACCTCAAGATCATCACGTCCAACCATCAAACCAATCCAACCCCCTAAAATACATACAGTACCATACTACAATACAGTACAAACAGTACAATACAGTACAATACAGTACAATACAACCCACCTAAACAACTCAAAAAAAAAACAACCCTGGCACCAAAGCACCCCATCAAGCTCTTCTTGAATACCTCCAATGAAGGTGACTCCACCACTTCCACAGGCAGCTGATTCCATGGGCAATCACTCTCTCAGGTATACTTCTTCCTAACTTCAAGTCTAAACCTGCCCTGGCGCAGCCTGAGACTGTGTCCTCGTTGTTCTGGTACTGGCTGCCTGGGAGAAGGAACCAACCTCGCCTGGCTACAACCTCCCTTCAGGTAGTTGTAGAGAGCAATAAGGGCACCCCTCAGTCTCCTCTTCTCCAGGCTAAGCAACCCCAGCTCCCTCAGCCTCTCCTCATAGGGCTTGTCTTCCAAACCCCTCACCAACTTTGTGCCCTTCTCTGACACGCTCCAGTAAGACAACATCTTTCCTAAACTGAGGGACCAGAACTGGACACAGTACTCAAGGTGCGGCCTAACCAGTGCAGTGTACAGGGGCAGAATGACCTCCCTGCTCCTGCTGGCCACACTGTTCTGATGCAGGCTAGGATGCCATTGGCCTTCTTGGCTGCCTGGGCACACTGCAGGCTCATGTTCAACCTACAATCAACCAGCACCCCCAGGTCCCTCTCTCACAAACATTCCAATTTACTCCCATTGTCCTATGTTTTTTTTCTGGTTAGACAACAGTGAAGAGGCCAACTTAACTTGGGAAATATTCCTATTTTCATGTATGTACTTTGTCTTATCTTTCTTTTTGTAATGGTTTAGTGCAAGGACTAACCTCCCTGCTCCCCCCACAAAGAAGTGAAGAAAGTAACACACAAAACTCAGAGGTAAGGAATAGGAGTTTAATATAACATGAGAATTGTAATCACACTTCATAATTACCTTACCTAATAATCTAATTGAACTAATAATACGATGCATGATTACCTTAGCTTGCCTATTTGCAGAATTGAATTGAAAATACATGGAGGGGGGGGAGGGAAGGGGGTTTGAGAGCAGAAAACACAGAAAACCCAAACCAGCACTAGCAACTCCCACCCATGCCTCCAGAGATCCACCCACACCCAAGAACCCAGAACCCAGAAGCAGCAACCAGAACAGAAAGTCTCCCATGTCGCAATCTGAACTTCAAGCCCCATAATACTTCACTCCAGCTAGCACTTTCGCTTTTGAAGCTGGCATGACTGCGGCATGGTATGAGTAACAGCAGCAGGTTCAATTCAATCTATGCCACTTTTTCACCTAAAAGTTATTGATTTATTCAGCCTTTTGTTAGATCTTAAGTTTCCTAACCATCATTATCACTCTTATGTTCAGGTGGACTCTCGTATTTTGTCAACATCTTTAAGTCTTGAGCCCAAAACTAAAGACAAACTTGCCAATTGCTCGTCTGCAATGCAAAATAGTTATTCCCCTGTCTTACATTCGACATTCCTGTTAACATAAGTGAGGCTAACATCTGCCTCTTTTTCCAGATTTGATTGCCATCCTTGTTCTATTTCTGCAGTGCTGCTGCCTGACTAGATGTTCTCCAGCTATTTAATGCTCTTAAGTCATTTTGTTGGAGATTCTTACCCAACTTCATCGTGATGATTTTGGTGCCAAATATATTTTAATATAGCAAGAACTTATCTAATGCAATTAGATCCTGTCTTCCTTCTCACTCCAAAATCCTAAGTTTAGCATCATGAACAAGATGTACAAATGTAGTTTCACCCTCCATCATAAAGTCATTAATCCAATCCTGCTCAGTAGAGACTTCTGTAGGATCTGTTTTGAGATATTCTCCTCACGCCCAGTTTGTAATTATTGAGCAAAGTTTTCTACCTCTCACCACACAGCATAACAGGGATTTCACTCACCTATTTCCCCAATTTTCTCATGAAAGTCATACATGAAAGTATTCAGGCTGATCCAAAGTTAATTATATCATGTATTCATAACCTATTATTACATACATCAAACACTGGGATTTTAATCCTTTCAACTAAAAACGAAGTTAGAGTTGCTTGCTATTGAAGACAGTCAGACTTTCCCCCAAGATTTGTTCTAAACAGTAGCTTACATTATCATTTTAGCTCAAATCAAAGGTATGCCTCTGAAATAAATATCCTGATGGTCCCTATGCTTTAGTTCACACTGATTTCCTGAGTTCCTTGTGAATTAAACTAAACTAAAAACACCCATCAAAAGCCTACTGTATGTGTTGCATGGGACCAAACAAAAGTTAAATAAAGGCACTGTGTGGACTAGTGGTCTTTCAACTCTGCCTCTATAATATCCACCCTACTGTTCTGCACTACTTGCTGACTGAACGTAGCCTATATGCAGTTCTTCCAGTCTCACTTCCAAAAGTGATAGCTTATTAGCGTCTTCAGATAGATCCTATGAATCTGAAGGTGCATGTCATGAGTTTTGCTGACATGTTACGCTAACCCGTTCTAATTTGTTTCGTTAATTGGAAGTGGGGGAAGGAGGGAGGGAAGTATAATGTACTTTATCTGTGCCTTCTGTTATTGTTTTCCTCCTCTTTTCAGTACAGAATTTTCTTTCTTCCTTCCTTCCTTCCTTCCTTCCTTCTTCCTTCCTTCCTTCCTTCCTTGCTTCCTTCCTTCCTTCCTT
>JAAWVA010001002.1:0-15180 GCA_015227895.2 Colaptes auratus
GGTGAGCTCAGAGGGCTCCTCCAGCCGAAACAGTTTCCGTTTCTGTGTTTGCTCTCCTACCTGCATGAGGAAGAGGGAGCGAGTTGCCTCCAGCGCGCTGATGCTCCACACGCCCGCAGCTGCTCCTTGCGCGCTGGGGGGAGTGGAAGGCACGAAGCTGTTCCGCAGCCTGCCACAGGAGGGCGCTGAGTGCCCCCGGCCTGGGCCGCCGCTGCCGGCCGGGCTGGGCGATGCAGGCAGTGAGCTGTAGATGTCACTTTGACACCAGCCCAGATAGCAGGGGCTGGCGCCCGAAAGTGCCAGAGAATCACGGAATCGTTTGGATTGGAGAAGACCTCTAAGATCCCCGAGTCCATCCGTCAGCCACCGCGGCCGCCAAACCATGTTCCCCAAGTGCCACGGCCACGCTTCCCCCGAGGGGAAAGCAGAAACGAGACCTTTGGCCTCAGGGCTGGGCTGAAAGGCTGATGGTGCCCAGCAAACGCTGGGTGCTGATGGTGAACTGTTTCAGACCAAGCTGCCAGTGGGCTCAAGCTCCTGGAGCGATCAAGGGATGGCCAGGAGAAGGACGGATGCCTCGCTGAGTGTGGCGCTCAGGCATGCTGGTGACCCCTTTCAAGTCAAGCTTCAGAGAGGAGGCCAGGAGATGAATGGATCCCTCATGAGTGTGATGCTCCAGCACAAGCTCACAACTCTTCCTAACCTCAGAGAGCCCCACTGAACAGAACATTTTGAACACCCAGCTCTGGGAGAAGCTTTTTAGAGCCCACATCTGAGCAGGCTGTGGAGATCCACACAGGAGGTGTGGGCTGAGCAAGTCTGGCTGCACAGAGGAGCTGCTCTCAGGATGGCTTCCCCTGAGTGCCTGTGGTTTTCTCCTCTGCTAGTCTGGACTTCCCCTCTCAGGTCAAGCAGGGGTTGCAGGTTTTCTCCTCAGTGTGAGGGGAAGAATGAGCCTTTTTAGTAAACACTCAGCTGCAAAACCAATCCAGCAGCGGAGCGTGGAATTACCACCAAGCTCTGCTGCAGCTCCTGGGCTTGGCAGGGCTGGGGGGTGCCCACAGCTTGAGGTGGTTTAACGGCTGCTGGTTCCCTGGGATCCCCAAGGAGGGGCTGCAGAGCCTGGATGCTTCCTTCTGGAGCTGGGGATAAAATCACAGAGTGAGGCTGGGGTGGTGCCTCTGGAGATCATCTGATCCAACCCCTGCTCAAAACAGGAGCTGCCAGAGGGAGTTCAGTGAAAGGATCAGTGGCAGCCTGGGGATGGCATGAAGAAGTGTGTGGCCAGCAGTCAGGGAGGTTCTCCTCCCCCTCTTCTCTGATCTAGGGAGGCCACCTCTGGGACTGCTGGTCCAGTTCAGGAGAGTTGGGAACCACTGGAGAGAGTCCTGTGGAGGCTACAAAGCTGCTCAGGGGCCTGGAGCAGCTCTGGGAGGAGCAAAGGCTGAGAGCCCTGGGGCTGAGAGCCTGAGGAGAGCACCCCCCAGAGGGGAGCTGAGCAATGCTCAGCAAGAGAACCAAGCTGGGGGGCAAGAGGCTGGGCCAGGCTCTGCCTCATTGTGTGCCCAGGACACAGGGGGCAAGGGGCACAAAGTGGAACCCAGGAGGTCCATCTGAACAGGAGAGAGATAACTTCTTTGCTGTGAGGCTGCTGGAGGCCTCAGCAGGCTGCCCAGAGAGGTTGTGAGTCTCCTTGTGTGCCGAGCTTCCAACCCCCCCTGGCCCTTGTGCCCCTGGGCAACTGCTGTGGCTGCCCTGCTGGAGCAGGGGGTTGGACTGGATGAGCTCCAGAGGTCCCTTCCAAGCCTCACCCTGCTGGGATTCTGCTTGAGTTGTTCAGGCTGTGTGCAACCAGGTTTTGATTATCTCCAGGATGGAGAGTCCCCAACCTGCTCCTGCTTTGACCCACCCTTACAGTTAACAACAAACCCAGAGAGCCAAACTCTCTTTGAGGGAATTCCTCTGCTGTCCCTTGCCCCTTTGCTGGGCACCACTGGGAAGAGGAGTCTGCTCCAATCATGTTGAGCCAGCCTGGCTGAATTAAGATGAAACATTTGTTTGCAGGGGAAAATAAATTATATTTTGGTTCCTTTGAAATTCTTTACAGCTCCACCATAGTGTTGAAGCAGGGGCGGGGGTGGGGGGAGGGGAAAGGGAAGAGGAGAGGGGAAAGAGGGAGAGGGGAGAGAGGGGGGCACCAAACCCCATGCTTTAGGGATGAAAAACTTCAGGCTTTTGTTTAAGATAGGCTTGGAAATGACATGCTTGCGTTTTTTACTACACTCTGACAGTCTCCACTTGAGATCTGCCTGCCTTTAATTAAGGAGAGGGGACCAAAAATGCCTTCAGACAGGCACTTGAGAAAGGAGAGGATCTGTTTTTTATTTGGGGGGAACAGAACGTTGCATTGTCTCCACTTCAGGGCAACACAACCCCAAGTAAACAACTAACCCCCACCAGCCCCCAGAACACCAAACCCAAGGCCTGGCTGTGCAAGAAGGAAGATTTCACTCGGGGCTGGCCTAAGAGAAAATGTTTTCCGCTTCCCTCCTCTTGGATGGGAGCCCTGGGGGGCAGAGCAGCTCCCTGTGCAGGTCTGGGGCTCCACCTCTGGCAACCCAGGGGGGGATCTGGATGGGTCATGCTCATTCCTGGTCCACAGATTCACTCATTCATGGAATGGGTCGGTTGGAAGGAGCTTCAGGTCATCCTTCCAACCCCGCTCTGCCAACCTCCCACCGAGGGCTGGCCACAGGTTCCTCCCACGGAGGCAGCAGAGCACAGCCTGGCCTGGGTTGGCCTGGGTAGTGCAACGTCTGCTGCGAGCGGCTGCCAGGCCCTGGAGCCCTGAGGACCCAGCTGGAAGGAGCCTGCTGGTGTGGGCAGAGGCAGCTGTCAGGAATGCATGGCCCAAACCCCCACCACAGCCTCTTGCTGACTGGCTCTTGTCACTGATGTGGCTCTTGAGCCTCTCCAGAGAGGCTCAGAGGCCAACCCAGCAGAGGAGAGGTGGGGAGAGCTGTACCAGAACATGTGGTGGTTTTCTTGCCCCAGTCTGCTACATGTAAGGCATTGAAAAGGAAAGAAAAAGAAGTGTTTCCCTTTCTCAGGAGCTGCTCTGCACCTCTAAACCACCAAGGCAAGCATCCGTGGTTGCTCACTGCTGGGTGGCAGGTCGCGGCTGGGGCTGGGAGGGTGCTCATGGTCCTTGCACAGAAGCCTCTCTGCTGGAGCAGCCATCTGCTCCAGGGAGGCACTGCCGGGGTCCTGCCCCTTCCAGGTTGCCCTGGGAGCAGCAGAGCCCGAAGGAGGTCGGGATGCTCGGGGCAGTGGAGCAGGCTTAGGGCTGCAGCTGTCTGCAAGGGAACTGGCATGTGTGTGCCTGGAGCTCAAGGCCTGAGTGATCCAACCCGGTCCCCTGGGTGCAGACCCTCATCAGTCCTCTCTAAACACTTGTCACCATCTGCCTGGGCTTCATGAGACAAGTTCAGTTTGTGATGGAGGTGGAGCCGTGGGGAATGGGGACCTTGACTGACAGCTTGGCTAAACTTCAGGACAGGCTGAGGGCTTGTGGCTACCCCCCAAGAAGCTCTCCAGGGGCAGCAACCCCCAGCCCAATCTTCCCTTCCCAGGCTCTACATGAGGGTAAGAGGGTCCTGGGGCTCTTCAGCCTGCAAAAGAGCAGTCTAAGGGGGGATCTTCTCAATAAGATCTGCTCACAGATATCTGAAGGGTGGAGGTCATGAGGCTCTGGCTGGGCTCTCTTCAGTGGTGGCCAGGGGCAGGACAAGGGGTGATGGGACAGAACACAAAGAGAGTTTTACTCTTCAACTTAAGGAGAAACTCCTCTGGTGTGAGGCTGGCTCCCAGCCTGAGAGAGGTTGTGGAGTTTCCTCCTGTGCAGAGCTTCCAACCCCCCCTGGGCATTGTGCTCCTTGGGCAAGCTGCTGTGGCTCCCCTGCTGGAGCGGGGGGTTGGACTGGATGGTCTCCAGAGGTCCCTCCCAACCCCTCCATGCTGGGATTCTATCATTCTAAAGCTCATTACCTGCAGTCCCATGGTTGCCTCAGTGGGGTATGGAGAGCCCTGGCCACCTCCTGCAGGAGCCATTCTCCAACCTTCTGCTCCAGGGAAATGTGTTTTGGGTAGGAAAGAGATGCCAGAGAAGGAAGGCAGTGGGAGGGGATGCATTTCATCTCCCACTTTAGACTGAAGCCTGAGATCAAGCCCATGGATAACAGCATCTGGGAGAGATTATGGCCCTGCCATGGGGGCTGCTGTTTATGCCAGATGCAGTGGCTCGTGGTGAGAGGCATCAGGTGGCCTGACCTGCTCCACGGGGGGGGGCTTGTTTGCATCTCATAAACAGGAACAGTTCAACCCCACACCCTCCTCCCTGCAGACCCTCCCTCCCTGACTGCCTCTTGGACTCCCCTGGGCACAAACCCAGCATGTGCTGTCCAAGACCTGCTGCTTCCTGGGGTTTGTGCTGAGCTGGGGCTGGCCTGGGGAGCAGAGTAGTCCCAACAGGTAGCCCTGGTGGAAAGCATCTGCTCCTTGCAAGTTCATCCTTGCTTGCTGCAGACTTTCTCTGTTCCAGTGGCAGAGTTTGGAAGTTCCTCATTGGTTTATCTTCTTTAGGTTCTTCTTCTTTAGGTCTTTGCTTCTTCTTCCTCAGGGTGAGTCCAGCTCTTGGGGCCTTTGTTCCTCATCCCCAGCATCTGGCTGCAAGAGAGGCAGTGTCTGGTGGCCTCAGGAAGCTTGCATGGTCCTGAAGAACAGGTGGAATGGGGTGCCGCCCAACCCCAACCCGGGCAGGGAGGTCTCCCAGCCAGCTGCTCTGCAGATGAGCTGGAAGCCAAACCTGTCTCCGCCCAGCATGGATGAGAGAGAGGCCAGATTCGGCTCAGGTGCAGAGGGGAGAAGAGAGGTGGATGGCTGAGACCAACCTTCCTCCACCCCCACCCACTCCCTCCTCTGCACTCAGTGCCTGGTTCTCATTTTCTCTCAACCCTTCCCTTGCACTCAATCTCTGACCTTCCCTCTCCCTGCAGTGCCCTTCTCCTCTGCTTCTGCCCATCCTTGCTTCCCTGCATCCTCCCCTCCTCACTTCCTCCTGCCCCTTCTCATCCTCACAGTCAGGAAACAGCTCCCAGCAAGCTACCAAACCAACCCCTGCAGCTTGCCAGCTCCAGGAGTTGTCCAGGAGGGGAAATCGAAGCAAATGGTCCACGAAAACTCAGCAGCAGCCAGAGTGTGCAGCTTGCTGTGGCTGCTGAGGGGCTCACACCTGCGGGGAGAGGTCCAGGAAGGTTTTTTTTTTCTTTAGACTCTCTTTTTAGAGCTTCACTCGTTTGGTTTTTGGTTTGGTTTGGTTTGGTTTGGTTTGGTTTGGTTTGGTTGCTTTGTGTCCTGCATGAAGCTCACAGTCAGAATCACTCAGCAGCATAGGGATGTCATGGATCAGAGAGAAGGAAAGAGATCTGCTCCCCCGCCTTTTGGGGAGGACAGAGGCTGACTCCCAGTGGAGGGATTCCTGCAGAGCTTTCTAATCTGCTTAGCAGCAGCTCTCACACCTCCCCCCGAAGCTGCCGGTGATGGACTTGCAGGCTGAGCTCCAGGGCACCTGCCAGCCCTTGGATCTGTCCCACTTCAAAGCCCTCCATCCCCAGCTGCCCCGCACCCAGCAGGGCCAGCAGGGTGGGGCAAGAGGTGCCTTGCTTTTCATCTTGCTGCAGTCCATCAACACCAACCCATCCCCCCCGGGGGCTGTGGGGGCTGGCCGTGAGATAAAACTCCGCAGTCCTCTCCTGGGAGGTTCAGCTGTGGAGCAGGAGGGAGGTGTCTGCTGTGCACCTGCCCTTTGGGGGACCTGGCTTGCTCTAGCTCTGTGTTAAGCCAGGTTTAGCTGGGCTTCTCCTGGCACCCAGTGCCACAGGCTGTCTGTTTTATTGTGGGCTGATTCCATCCTGCCAAGGGTTGGCCTTAGTTTTGCTGACTTTTTTGGGCCCTTTCTGGAAAGGGATTGATGCGAAGTGATAGGAGGGGACCAAAGGATTTCCCTGGCTGGAGTGATGTGGCCATGGCCTGGGCATGGCCCAGTCCTGACTTGCCCAGGACAGGGTTTTTGGAATCACTGATGCTGTGTGGCTTTTGGAGGCTTGAGATTGGCACAAACATGCACACTTGATTCCTACCCTGGGATTGGAGCTGGGTGGGAGGTGCTCTGGGTGTTTCCCAGGTCTGTGCTTGATCGCTTGGGAAGGGCTTGGGGTGTCTAATCCTGGTGAGGAGGCTGTGCTGCTCCTTTTGAACCACCTGGAGCAAAGCGAATCCTTCCCCTCCCAGAGATGGTTCAGCTCCTGCTGCCTTCAGACAGAGCCCCATCCAGGAGGTGCTTTTGCTCTTGTGTTTTATTATCCAGTAGTAAACATTTATTGGTGAAGTGAGAGCCTCAGCACAGCAAGTGGTGACAGGAGCAGGATAAACTCTGCTGCCATTCGTGCCCTGCTCAGTGGAGGATGTTCTATCCTTGCTTGGGGATTCTCAGGCTGTTAACAGCTGACACCAGGCACAGGCTGCCCAGAGACACAGCTCTGCCCTTGACATTGATGTGTGAAGGGTTAATAAAGGGCTTTGCTCTGTCTCCACCTTCACATCTGCTGATTAATTCCAGCCAGGTGTCTAACGGTTCAGGTCTTAAACAACACAACTGCTGAAGTGTCTGGGAACACTTAGGCTTCACCTGCAATTCCAAGTATGGATAAATATTTGCACCTCCGTGGCTGTAGGACACCTTTGAGATATGAAGGCAATTACAGGAGGAGGAGGAGGAGGAGTTCTTGAGGAGGGCAAACCGACTGAGTTCCTGGGGAGCAGCCTTCTGCCGTGCGGGCAGGCAGGACCCTGGGCTCTCTTGGCAGCCCTTTCTGTGGTCTTGGGGAAGGTCATGGGGGGGCAGCTGGCTTTGGGTGCTGGAGGGGCTGCTGTCCCCAGCACCTCTTGGGAATTCAAACACGCTCCTGTTTGATTTGGGGCTTCAGAGTTTCTAGCCGTGGTGGCCCCCAGGGATCCGTTTTGCATGGGAGAGCGAGGAGGAGAAATGCAGGCTCCGGGAGCCTGAGCAGAGCCTCTCTCTCCTCAGTACCCTGAGGGGAGGCCCTGCATGCTCAGCCACCCTGGCAAACACCTCTGCTGCTGCTGGAGTCCTGCCTCCAGCTGCTTTCATGGCTGTAGGCTCTGCCTCTTTCTGTGAAGAAGTGAAGGGTTTCAGCAGCTGCACCTTTTGGGGCGTTACAGCCCCACGAGTCTGCATCTCTGCCTTTCAGCAGGCAGCTGTCCTGTGCTGTGTGCAAGGATGACAGAAAATGCAGGGTCAGCCCTCTGGTGAGGGCAGCTGGGCTGGGCTGTGCCTCCCTGCACACCTGGGCACTCCAGTAAGTAAGTTCATAGAGTCACAAAGGTTGGAAATGACCTCCAAGCTCATCGAGCCCAACCCTCAACCCAGCCCCAGCATGGCCATCAAACCATGGCCCCAGGTGCCATGGCCACAGGGTTCCTGAGCACCTCCAGGGCTGGGGACTCCACCACCTCCCTGGGCAGCCTGTGCCAGAGTCTCACCACCCTTGTACTGAAGGACTTCTTCCTCAGCTCCAGTCCAACCCTGCTCTCCCTAACGGCTTCAAACCATCCCCCCTTGTCCTGTCTCCAGACACCCTCAGGAAAAGTCTCTCTACAGCCTTCTTGTAGGATCCCTTCAGGTATTGGAAGGCAGCTCTAAGGTCTCCCAGAGTCTTCTCTTCTCTCTCTCTCTCTTCTTCTCTCTTCTTCTCTCTTCTTCTCTCTTCTTCTCTCTTCTTCTCTCTTCTTCTCTCTTCTTCTCTCTCTTCTCTCTTCTTTCTTCTTCTTCTCCTCTCTCTTCTCTCTCTTCTTCTCCTTTCCTCTTTCCTCTTCTCTCGCTCTTCTCCCTCTTCTCTCCTCTTTCTCTCTTCTTCTCTCCCTCTTTTCTCTCTTCCTTCTCTCTTCTTCTCCCACGTCCTCTCTCTTCTCGCATCCCTCCTCCCTCTTCTTTCCTCTTTTCTCTATTTCTGCCTTCTCTTCTCTTCTCTCTTTTCCTCTCTTCCCTACTCCTCTTCTTCTACTTCACCTACTCTTCTCTCTTCTTCTTCTCTCTCTTCTTCCTCTCTCTCTTCTCTTCTCTCCTTCTCTCTTCTTCTCACTTCTTCTCTCTTCTTCCCTCTTCTTCTTCCCTCTTCTTCCCTCTTCTTCCCTCCTCTTCTTCCTCCTCTTCCCTCTTCTTCCCCTCTTCTTCCCCTCTTCTTCCCCTCTTCTTCCCCTCTTCTTCCTCTCTTCTTCTCCCTCTTCTTCCCCTCTTCTTCCCCTCTTCTTCCCCTCTTCTTCCCCTCTTCTTCCCCTCTTCTTCCCCTCTTCTTCTTCCCTCTTCTTCTTCCCTCTTCTTCTTCCCTCTTCTTCCCTCCTCTTCTTCCTTCCTCTTCTTCCCTTCCTCTTTCCCTCCTCTTCTTCCCTCCTCTTCTTTCTCCTCTCTGCTCCTCTCTCCCTACTTCTCTTCTTTCTCTGCCCTTCTCTGCCCTTTCTCTTTCTCTTCCCTCTTCTCTCTCCAGGCAGAACATCCTCAACTCCCTTAGTCTATCCTCACAGGGAGGTGCTCCAGCCCTTTCTGGCTCTCCTCTGGCCTCCTCCATGGCTTTTTGAAGAGATTCCCTTCCCTCCAGTGCGTGGTGAAGTCGCTCTGCACCTCTCTGTCCACACCTCTGGGGAGCCTGTGGTGTATTACAGCACTGCAGTAACTTCAGAGGCATTTCCACAGCCAAGTGATCATAATAATGCTCATAAAGTACACTCCAGCGTGAGGCAGCTGTGATTATCCACCTTAAGGTGGAAAAAGAGTATAAAAACAGAGAAGAAAAGGACCTGGGCTGAGTTAATAGCTCTGGAAGAAGCATAAATTTGGAGGGACTCATATTGCAGAGGCTGATTTTGTGTGTGCAATAAAAGGAACTTTATGGCTCTGCTGTGTAATTTTGGTTGAGTGTTTTGGGGTTTTTTTGGGTTTTTTTTTTTGAAGCAAAGACCTTTTAAATAAGTTATAACTTCCCTCCTCTCAGTTTAATGTTGCTTTAAAGAGAACCAGCAGCCACTTGGGTGCTGTGCACGAGAGCAGGCGGGAACGAGCTGGGAGTGCAGCTAAGAGCCTTTAAGGCTGCAGAACCTCCACTATGGGGACAGGCTGGGAGGGTTGGGGCTGTTCAGCCTGGAGAAGAGAAGGCTCCAGGGAGATCTTAGAGCAGCCTTTCAGTACCTGAAAGGGCTCCAGGAGAGCTGGGAAGGGACTTTGATAAGGGCTGGGAGTGGCAAGATGGGGCAATGGATTTGAGCTGGGAGAGGGGAGACTGAGGCTGGAGAGGAGGAAGAAGTTCTTGAGAGTGAGGGTGGGGAGACACTGGGAAAGGTTGCCCAGGGAGACTGTGGATGTTCTCCTCCCCTGGAGGGGTTCCAGGCCAGGTTGGATGAACCTTGAGCAGCCTGGGCTGGTGGGGGGTGTCCCTGCCCATGGCAGGGGCTTGGAGCTTCAAGTTTCCTTCCAACCTAAACCGTTCTATGAATCTATGACTCTTGACCCTGGCCATGGCCTGAACAGGTGAGGATTGTGAGCAGGGGATGCTTTGGGCCCCTAAGAGAAATGCTCAGCCCCAGGCTGGCTTCCTCCAAGCCCTCTCTGGGCTTGTTGGCCACATGTCTCCGTTCGGTGCTCTGGCAATAAATCCCTGATCCCAAATCCCTGGTTAGTAATCGTCGTGTCTGGAGGCGTTTCTGGACGCTGTTCACAGGCTGTGGGGAGGCAGAGGGCTGCCAGACTTCTCTTCCCTCATTTCTCAACCTGAGGGTGATGCTTTTACAGGAAAATGAAGGGAGGGAGCCTGAGGGTACCGAGGAGCAGATGTCCCAGCCCATGGATGGTTAATGCCAGGCCTGGATCAGAGACAAGGCAGGTTCTGCCCTGCGCAGACTGGGAAGAAAGCATTCACCACATCCTTGGGAGGTGAAGCACTGACACCTCTGATCACCTCCTGCCTGAGGAATCAAAATTTTTTGGGTTGGAAAAGCCTTCAAGGTCTTCAACCCAACCGCCCTCCAACTCTGCCAGGCTGGGACTAAACCATGCCCTCAGCACCACAGCTCTGCAGCTTTGCAGCCCCTCCAGGGATGGGGATGCAACCAGCCTGCTGTGAGAGCCCTTTCCGTGAAGAAGCTCCTTCCAAAGTCCAGCCTAAACCTCCCCTTGGGGCACTTGAGGTCATTTGGTTCTAAGAGGAAGAGGTGGGAGAGTGGAGCTGGTCTGGGATGTGGCTCAGTGGGATGCCATAGGCTGCAGGATGGCAGAGACACCTTCTCCCATGCACCTTCCCTGTGTCCCTGGAGCTGGGGAAGCCTGGAGCTGCTGGGAAAGCCTCTGACTCAAGCAGCAGGAATGCAGACAGCATCACCCCCTGGGGCTTTTGTCTTCCTCCTTTGCTACACTACGCATCGGGAGCAGGCAGAGCGACCTCCAGCAAAGCCCCCAGCTCGTAAATCCTGGCTGCTGCCAGGCCCGCAGGGCTTTCTTCCCTCTGTCAAACTGGAGTATCAAATCCCCTCCACACGTTTTAATTGGGGAGCTGCAGGCTGTGACGTTCCCTGGGGGACATCTGCCCTGTGCTTGCACAGGCAGCAGGGAGGTGCCAGAACCTCCCCGGGGCAGCGCCGCGGAGCAGCAGCGGCAGCAGCCAGGATCCTCCAGCCTGGAAGCACTTAGGGCTTGGGTGGCTGCTGGAGCTGTGGCACCCACATGGGAGCAAGCTGGGGAGGTGCCTGCCAGGTGCTGGGTCCTGGTGGTGCTCCTCAGGGCTGGGCCAGCGGAGGTGGTGGTTGCCCAGTGACTGCATGGCAGCCGCGGGGCGGTGAGGAGCTACTCCCCCTTGCCCTGCTAAAGCAGCACATGGAGGGGGGCAAAAGTAATCATGGATGGGTTTGGGGTGGAAAGACCTTCAAGATCATCCAGGCCAACCAGTCTCTAACTCTGCCAAGGCTGGGACTAAACCCTGGCCCTCAGCACCACAGCTCTGCCCTTTGAAACGCCCCAGGGATGGGGATGCAACAATCTCCTTGTGCAGCCTGCTGAGAGCCCTTCCAGGAAGAGTTTCTCCAACCTGAGCCTCCCTGGTGCAACTTGAGGCCATTTCGTGTCCTCTGGAGGTCCCTTCTAGCCTCAACCATCCTGTGATTCTAGGATTCCCTTTGGGAGTCAGAAGGAATCTTCACTGAAGCCCTGGCAGAGCTGACTGCCAGGGCTGTCCCCCTCAGCTCCCCGGAGGCTGCCACAGGGAGGTGGTTTGGGATTGTTCTGCATTCAGGGAGTTTTTTCCGTGGGAAATGCACATTCCCAAAGCGTTTCTCTGCTGCATCCAGGATGCAAAGGAGACTAAACTGAAGGGTGACTGGTGACTGAAGGATCATTGCCTGCTGGCTGCTGGCTGGAATCTGCTCTGTAACGGGCCGTGCTCTTCGGGGTGAGGTGTTGAACCCAAGGCTCTCTGCTCAGCCCCTGCCTGGGTGGAAAGTTCACTTCTCTCAGACCTGTAAATCTGAACAGCTCAGGAGGCAGCTGGGGTCTAATCCAAAACAGTAGGATGGGTGTGAAATCTCCTCCTGGAGGCCTTTCCTGCTGTGCTGGATGCAGATCTGAGGCGCTTTGCACAGGGCAAGGCTGCAGGCAGCGGATGGGGCGCTGGGGTCCCATGTCCTGAGGGACTGGGGGGTGGTGAGTGGTTCCCTTCTGCCACTGCCGGCAGGATGCTGGGCACCAGAGGGACTCAGGCTCCTAACACCCCTGGCCAGTGCTAGAGGCAGGTGGGGTTTGGTGGACTAAACAGCTGTCCCAACCCTTGGCTGAGCTTTGGGAGAAGACCCTTTGAAAGTCTCCTGGCTTGCAAGACTTGAGTTGGATGCTCTCCATGAAATCCAGGGCAGGTGATGGCTCTGGGAATCAAGTTAGATGAGCAACCAGATCACCTTAAAACCTGCTTGGGACCTGGTGCCATGGAACAGATCAAACCTTGCCCTGAATGTGCAAGTTGGGCTGAAGCACAGCTGGACAACATCCCCCAAGCCCACTGTGATCATCCTTGGCTTTGTTAGGTGAGAGGGGCTGCTGGGGTGACTCATGGAGGTTTCTGCAGCCCTGCAGAGCTTGTGATGATCACAGAATCACAGAACTGTCAGGGTTGAAGGGAGCTCAAGGCTCAGCCAGCTCCAACCCCCCTGCCATGGGCAGGTACACCTCACACTGCAGCAGGGTGCTCAGAGCCACCTCCAGCCTGGCCTTAAAAGCCTCCAGGGATGAGGCTTCCACCACCCTCCCTGGGCAGCCTGTGCCAGCTCTCAGCACCCTCACGGGAAGAGCTTCTTCCTCACATCCAAACTGATCTCCTCACTTCTTTGTTTCTTCACTCCCTGACACCCTCAAAGTCGCTCCCCAGCTTTCTTAGCTGGCTGGAGATGTGGCCACAGGAGCAGGAGGCAGCTTTAAGCAGTGGACAGCATCTGTGCCAGGGCTGGTGATTCCTCCTCCTTGAGTGCAGCAGGCTGTTCGTGGCTTGCCGGCGAGCAAGGCTTAGCTTGGAGGCCTTTTTAACCTTAAACCAGACATCTCCAGGTCTGGCTAAATGGCTCCAAGGCCATCACTGTCTCATAAAAGGAGCAGGTAATGGAGCGTTTCTTGACAACTGCCCAGATGAAGTTTCTCTAAGGAGAAACCTCTGTGAGCCTTCCTGGAGGAAAGCAGGGCTGGAATGCTTTGATTTACGAGCGGGGCTGGGATGCCCGGAACGAGCAGGCCTTGGACAGCTTACACAGGCCGAGCAGGAGGCTCCAAAGACCTGCTGAAATGCTTTGTGGTCAGAGGATTTCGCTGCTCCCCCTATCATCTCTCCCGGTATCAAACGCAGCACAAATTCCTTCCTGATGACACAGGAGGCGGAGCCTTACCCGAGAAGCCGGCTGATGGGCTCGGGGTGGAGCGATCAGCAGAAGGTCCTTTGGTGTGTTTTTTTAAGGGAGGGCTGGAGTGCCTTGGCTGCTGTGGTGTGGCCTCATGGAGCTTTCTGCAGCCTGCAGAGCTCAGAATGCTGTTTGATGCTGCCTGGAGATGTGGCCATGGAACCAGGGACCTGGTAGGGCTCATGTACCACTGCACCTCCCTTGAGCTTTCTGCAGCCTGCAGAGCTCAGGATGCTGTTTTCTGCTGCCTGGAGATGTGGCCATGGAAACAGGGCCTGGTAGGGCTCAGGTACCAGTGCACATCCATCTCCCAAGGGAGAGTCCCGCTTGGAGCAGGAGATCCTCCCCACAGCGTCCTGAGAGAGCCATGCCCTGAGCAGCTCTGCTCTCCCACCCTTCTTGCCCTCCCTTGCCATGGAGAGGGATCCTCCTGAGGACAAATTCCATCCTGGAGTGCTGGCTGCTGGCTTCCAATGTTTGCAAGGTCTAAAACACTTCCACTGAAATCCCTTTGGGTATGGGGACACCACCCCCACACCCCCCCAACCAACCCTCCGACAGCCATCACACCACCCACCCCTTCATGGTGCTGGGGAAGAATTGCAGCAGGATGAGTCCTCCAGGCTGTGATTTAGACCTGTCTGCCTGGGAAGCTCTGGCTGAGCCAAGCAAGAGGACAGATCCTGCTCTCCCATCCTTACTCTGCAAACCAGCTGCTGGTTCCTGCTTAACCCCTCTCCAAACAGACAGGTTTAAAGCGGAAGGTTTGGGTTTTGTGCCAGCCCCATGCAAAAGATGTCCTGAATCCTATCTCCAGGCAGCCAGACTCTTGGGAGGCTTGGAAAATACCAAGCACCTTCTTGGCAAGAGGCAAGGGATAAGAGGGAGGTTAGGAACAAAAGTGATTATAATTAATTGGCCTTTCCTCCTGGGAGAGAGGGGTCCTGGCCCTGCTCATCCCAGCAGCCTGCTGGAAAAGGGTTTTGCAGATGAATTTGAGGGTGGGAAGAGAATGAATTCTCAAATTTAATGAATTCTCAATATTTTAGCTTGATGAAATAATGGAGAGGGGGGAAAAAAAAAGAGAAGAAATATCCTCAATATTTAGCTGGATGAAGTAAAGGGGGAAAAAAACACCAAACTCCTTCATATTTAGCTTAAGGAAGTGAAAGAAAAAAAATCCTCAGTGTTGAGACTGGATGCAGGAAGGAAGGGGAAAAAATCCTCAGTGTTGAGCTTGATGAAGGAAGGAAAGGGGGAAAAAAATCCTCAGTGTTGAGCTTGATAAAGTAAAGGAAAAAAAATCTGAATATTTAGCTTGATGAAGGAAGGGAGGAAGAAAAAAATCCTCAGTACTTAGCTGGATGAGTAAGGGAAAACAAAATCCTCCATATTTAGCTTGATGAAGTAAGGAGGGGGAAAAACCATGGTCCTCAATATTAGCTTGATAAAGTAAGGGAGGGAAAAATAATCCTCAGTGCTTAGCTTGATGAAGTAAAGGGAGAAAAGAATCTGAGCATTTAGCTTGATGAGGTCAGGGAGGGAGAAAAATCCTCAACATTTAGCTTGATGAAGTACAGGAAAAAGAGTTTTGGCTGTTTAGCTTGATGAGGGCAGGGAGGGAAAAAATTCCTCAATACTTAGCTTGAGGAAGTAAGGCCAAAGAAACCCCAAAGGAAACGAAGTGGCAGCAGGAGCTGGGGCAAATGCTGTGGTGGGCACAACCTCTGCCCTGCTGGCAGCTCCTGCTGGTTGCCCTCAACCCAGTTGTGATTCCTTCTTGTTCTGCACAAATCAGCTCCCAAAGGAGCCTGTGGAGCAGTGGCAGCAGCTTTGGAGAGCAGCAAAAGATGAAGTGTGTGATGTGGAGCAAGAGGGATCCATAGAGTCACAGAGGTGTTGTGCTTGCAAAAGACCTGGAGGTCATCCAGGCCAACCATCTCTAACTCTGCCAGGCTAAACCCTGGCCCCAGCACCACAGCTCTGCCTCTTCAAACCCCTCCAGGGATGGGGATTCAGCCACCCCCTGGGCAGCCTGGGCCAGGCTGTGAGAACCCTTCCAGTGAAGAAGTTTCTTCTAATGTCCAACCTAGGGCATCCTTGGTGCAACTTGAGGCTGTTTCC
>JAAWVA010001003.1:0-15172 GCA_015227895.2 Colaptes auratus
CCTAAACCTTCTCTGGTGCAGCTTGGGGCAATTGCCTCTTGTTCTACCACATCATACTAGGGAGAAGAGCCCAACCCCCACCTCACTCCAACCTCCTTTCAGGGAGCTGTGGAGAGCAATGAGGTCTCCCCTCAGCTGTCTGCTCTCCAGATCCAGCAGCCCCAGTTCCCTCCAGCTGCTCCTCGCCAGAGCTGTTCTTCAGACCCTTCACCACCTTTGTTGCTCTTCAGCCTGGAGAAGAGAAGACTACAGGGACACCTTAGAGCACCCTTCCAGTACCTGCAGGGGCTCCAGGAGAGCTGGGGAGGGACTTTGGGCAAGGGCTGGGAATGCCAGGTTGAAGGACAATGCCTTTCAGCTGGGTAGAGGGCCATGGCCATACCTTGAACCCCTCCAGGAGTGGGGACTCCACCACCTCCCTGGGCAGCCTGGGCCAACTCTTGCAGCACAGAAATTGTTCCTCAGCTCCAACCTGAGCCTCCCCTGGCACCATTCCAGGCCATTTCCTCTGGTCCTATCACCTGGTACTAGGGAGAAGAGCCCAACCCCCACCTCACCCCAGCCTCCTTCCAAGGAGCTTGGTCCATTTTAAGGCAGTTTCCTTTCTTTTTTACCCTGCTAAGGAGGACTGTTGGCAGGAAATGAACATCCCAGCACAAGAGCAGCCTGGGAACTCACACAGCACTTCCCTGTTGTTGGTTTGAGATCTCCCCAGAGGTCAACATTCTGGAGATCAGCTAATGAGATCAGCCCCACAGATGGCTTCATCTCCCTGAGCTTCTCAGAGGACGATAATAGGTTTCCCTGAAGCCATGCTGTGTGCAGCCTGGGGACACACAGCCACCCAGCCCCAGGCCAGCTGCCTGGGGAGGAATGGAATGGAATGGAATGGAATGGAATGGAATGGAACTAACCAGGTTGGAAAAGACCTCAGAGATCACCAAGTCCAAGCTGTCACCCAACACCTCCTGACTACTAACCCATGGCACCAAGTGCCACATCCAATCCCCTCTTGAATACCTCCAGGGATGGGGACTCCACCACCTCCCTGGGCAGCACAGCCCAAGGGCCAATCTCTCTGCCTGGGAAGAACTTCTTTCTAATATCCAGCCTCACCTCCCCTGGCACAGCCTGAGACTGTGTCCTCTTGTTCTGGGCTGGGGGCCTGGCAGAAGAGACCAAGCCCCAGCTGGCTCCAACCTCCCTGCAGGGAGTTGCAGAGAGCAAGAAGGTCTCCCCTGAGCCTCCTCTTCTGCAGGCTAAGCAAGCCCAGCTCCCTCAGCCTCTCCTCCCAGGGCTGTGCTCCAGACCCCTCCCCAGCTTTCTTGCCCTTCTCTGGACACCTTCCAGCAGCTCAACAGCTTTCCTGACCTGAGGAGCCCAGAGCTGGACACAGGACTCCAGGGGTGGCCTCAGCAGTGCTGAGCACAGGGCAGAAGGACTTCCCTGCTCCTGCTGGCCACACTCTCCTGCTGCAGGCCAGGATGCCCTTGGCCTTCTTGGCCCCCTGGGCACACTGCTGCCTCATGTTCAGCTGCTCTCCACCACTGCCCCCAGGTCCCTCTCTGCCTGGCTGCTCTCAGCCACTCTGCCCCCAGCCTGTAGCACTGCCTGGGGTTGCTGTGGCCAAAGTGCAGCCCTGGCACTTGGATGTGTTCAATCTCCTGCCCTTGCCTCTGCCCATCTGCCCAGCCTGGCAAGGTCCCTCTGCAGAGCTCTCCTGCCCTCTAACAGCTCAACTCCTGCCCCCAGCTTGCTGTCAGCTGCACATTCACTGCTGATGGACTCAGTGCCCTCCTCCAGATCATCAATAAGGATATTGACCAGGCTGGGGCCCAGCACTGCTCCCTGGGGCACACCACTGGTGCCTGGCTGCCAGCTGGCTGTGGCACCATTCACCACCACTCTCTGGGCTCAGCCTCCAGCCAGTTCCTGACCCAGCTCAGAGTGCTGCTGCCCAAGCCAGGGGCTGACAGCTTGGCTAGGAGCTTGCTGTGGGGGATGGTCTCTTGCTGGTCTCTCAGAAGGTCAGCAAGAAACCTCAGGGCAAAGCTGAAGGACTCTCCTGAGGAGCGGGCAGGCAGATGTGAATGGCAGGAGCAGGTCAGGCCTGATGTCCCCGCAAGCAGGAGCGACCTGGGGGACGTGCAGAGTCCCTAAGGACCTGTGAGGTGACTGATGGAAAGCTCTGCTTGAATCATCCAGTCATCTGGGGGGGGGGGGAAGAGATCTTTAAGATCATCAGGTCCAACCCAGCACTGCCAGGGTTCCACTAAACCACGTCCAGAACAAAACCAAGCCAAACCCTGACCAGAGCCAAACCAAACCATGTCCAGAGCTCAACCAAACCAGATCCAGAACCAAGCCAAACCATTGTGTCCAGAGCTGAACCAAGCCAAAACACATCCAGAGCTAAACCAAACCCTGTCCAGAGCTCAACCAAACCAAACCAGATCCAGAACCCAGCCAAACCATTGTGTCCAGAGCTGAACCAAGCCAAACCATATCTAGATCTGAACTAAACCCCTGTCCAGAGCTCAACCAAACCAAACCAGATCCAGAACTAAGCCAAACCACCATGCCCAGAGCTGAACCAAGCCAAACCACCATTGTGTCCAGAGCTGAACCAAACCAAACCACATCCAGAGCTGAACCAAACCCTGTCCAGAGCTCAACCAAACCAGATCCAGAACTAAGCCAAACCACAATTAGAGCTGAACCAAACCCTGTCCAGAGCTCAACCAAACCCTGTCCAGAGCTCAACCAAACCAAACCATATCCTGAACTAAGCCAAACCACCATGTTCAGAGCTCAACCAAACCAGATCCAGAACTAAGCCAAACCACCATGTCCAGAGCTGAACCAAGCCAAACCACATCTAGAGCTGAACCAAACCATGTCCAGAGCTGAACCAAGCCAAACCACATCTAGAGCTGAACCAAACCATGTCCAGAGCTGAACCAAACCATGTCCAGAGCTGAACCAAATTAAACCACATGCAGAAGTAAGCCAAACCAAATCACCATGTCCAGAGCTGGCCATGGCCCTCAGCACCACATCTACAAGGCCTTGAAACCCCTGCAGGGATGGGGACTCCACCACTGCCCTGGGCAGCCTGGGCCAGGCCTTCCCATTTTGGGGAAGAAATTGTTCCTCATGTCCAACCTAAACTTGTCCTGGTGCAATTTGAGGCCATTTCCTCCTGTCCTGTTCTGTGGGAGCAGAGCCCAACCCCCACCTGGCTCCAGCCTCCTCTCAGGGAGCTGCAGAGAGCAGTGAGCTCTCCCCTCAGCCTCCTCTTCTCCAGGTTGAACACCCCGAGCTCCCTCAGCTGCTCCTCCCCAGCCCTGTTCCCCAGAGCCTTCAAAGCCCAGATTCAGAGCTAGGCTTGCAGAAGATGAAGCTTGTGGCACAAGTGGTGGTTTGGAGGAGAACTTTCCCTTCAGTGCCTTCCCTCCCTGCTTCTCTGAGCTACACACTGTGTCTTTGCTTTCAGCAAAGTAGAGGATTCAGAGACTCATAGATTGGGTTGGGTTGGAAGGGACCTTCAAGGCCATCCAGTCCTCAACCCCCTGCCATGGGCAGGGACACCTCCCACTGGCCCAGGTTGCTCAAGGCAGCCTGGGTGGACTTAGGCAGCCATGGGTGGAGTCCTTTGGAACCCTGGTAAGACAAATTCTGTGGGGTTCTGTGCAACAGGACACTGGCTCCTGCTGAAGGGATATTAGGAAGGAGATCTGCTCTCAAAGCTCAGAGTCCTGGACTGGAAGGAGGGAACTGATGACCTATTCTTACATAAATCAGAGAACCCCAGCACTTGAAAGGGACCCCTGGAGCTGCCCCAGCCCCAGCCCTGCTCCAGCAGGGCCCCCACAGCAGCTTGCCCAGCAGCACAGTGCCCAGGGGGGGTTGGAAGCTCTCCACACCAGCAGACTCCACAACCTCTCTGGGCAGCCTGCTCCAGGCCTCCAGCAGCCTCACCACAAACCACTTTCTGCTCCTGCTCAGCTGCCACCTCCTGCCTTCCAGGCTGTGCCCCTTGGCCTGGCCCTGGCCACCACTCAGCAGAGCCTGGCCCCAGCCTCTGCCCCCCACAGCTCCTTCAGCTCTTGCTGAGCATTGCTCAGCTGCCCTCTGGGGCTGCTCTTCTGCAGGCTCTCAGCCCCAGGGCTCTCAGCCTTTGCTGCTGCCAGAGCTGCTCCAGGCCCCTCAGCAGCTTCCCAGCCTCCCCTGGGCTCTCTCCAGCAGCTCTCTGTCCCTCTGGGCCTGGGGAGCCCAGAGCCGGCCCCAGCACTGCAGCTGTGGCCTCAGCAGGGCAGAGCAG
This sequence comes from Colaptes auratus, assembly GCA_015227895.2. Classification (NCBI taxonomy): domain Eukaryota; kingdom Metazoa; phylum Chordata; class Aves; order Piciformes; family Picidae; genus Colaptes; species Colaptes auratus. The sequence goes on from JAAWVA010001003.1 coordinate 4,325, forward strand.
GGAAGGAAGAGAACCTCCCTTCACCTGCTGGTCACAGTTCCTGCCCCCTAGGACACCTTTGTCCTTCTTGGCCACCAGGGCACTGCTGGCTCCTGGGGACCTTGTTGTCCCCCAGCACTCCCAGCTCCTTCTCCTTGGAGCTGCTTCCCAGCAGGTCTCCCACTGCTGCAGGAGGTTGTTCCTCCCTAGGAGCAGGAGCTCCACGAGGTTCCCCTCCTCCCAGCTTCCCAGGGCCTTTTCAAATGCATTTCCCCCACCCCTTCCCATCATTTGTCTCTGAAAATAGGTCACAATTTCCCTGCAGTTGCTCAGGATGCAGGGAACCTCACCCAGTTTTTGCTTCCCTGTCAGTCATACGAGGCTCCTGTCTCCTGGAGGAGAGGCACAGGAAGGATTTACATATTCAAGGTTTGGTTTGATCTGAAGCCATCAGGGGCTGCTTTGTGGGTCCTGCACAGGATCTGATCATCAAAGCAGGATCCCTCTGCTGCCACAAAGGGCCCACCAGAAGGATCAGAGGGATTTGGGACTGCTCAAAACCCACTTTTAAGGGCTGCCACCTTCAATTAACGTTCCTACTAATTGCTGGAGCTGGAAAAATCTCTTTCTGCTCAGCAAGAGCCTGCCTGAAGCCTCCAGGAAATGGTTCAGTGCCAGAGAAAAAGTGGTAAGGAAGGAGAGCTTTGAAGGCAGCCTTTGGAACATCAAGGAAAACAAAGAGTCCTGAGGTGTCCCAGGGGCGAGGTGGCACTGCCCCAGCTAATAGTGTGGCCAGCAGGAGCAGGGAATGCTCTGCCCTGTGCCCAGCACTGCTGAGGCCTCACCTTGAGTCACAGTGCCACAGGATCACCAAGGTTGGAAGAGACCTCAGAGACCATCGAGTCCAACCTGTCACCACAGACCTCATGACCAAACCATGGCACCAAGGGCCACATCCAGTCCCCTCTTGAACACCTCCAGGCATGGGGACTCCACCACCTCCCTGGGCAGCACAGCCCAAGGGCCAATCTCTATGGCTGGGAAGAACTTTCTCCTAACATCCAGTCTAAACCTCCCCTGGCACAGCTTGAGACTGTGTCCTCTTGTTCTGGGGCTGGGGGCCTGGCAGAAGAGACCAACCCCCAGCTGGCTCCAACCTCCCTGAGGAGCCCAGAGCTGGACACAGGACTCCAGGGGTGGCCTCAGCAGTGCTGAGCACAGGGCAGAAGGACTTCCCTGCTCCTGCTGGCCACACTCTTCCTGCTGCAGGCCAGGATGCCCTTGGCCTTCTTGGGCCCCTGGGCACACTGCTGCCTCATGTTCAGGCAGCTGTCAATCAGCACCCCCAGGTCCCTCTCTGTTTGGCAGCTCTCAGCCACTCTGCCCCCAGCCTGGAGCACTGCCTGGGGTTGCTGTGGCCAAAGTGCAGCCCCTGGCACTTGGACTTGTTGAATGCCATCCTGTTGGCCTCTGCCCAGTCCGTTGAAGGTCCCTCTGCAGAGCCCTTCTGCCCTCTAACTGACCAACATCTGCTCCCAACTTGGAGTCCTGTGTCCAGCTCTGGACTCCTCAGGTTGGAAAGCTGTTGAGATGCTGGAAGGTGTCCAGAGAAGGGCAAGAAAGCTGGGGAGGGGTCTGGAGCACAGCCCTGTGAGGAGAGGCTGAGGGAGCTGGGCTTGCTTAGCCTGCAGAAGAGGAGCTCAGGGGAGACCTTCTTGCTCTCTGCAACTCCCTGCAGGGAGGTTGGAGCCAGCTGGGGCTTGGTCTCTTCTGCCCAGGCCCCCAGCCCCAGAACAAGAGGACACAGTCTCAAGCTGCACCAGGGGAGGTTAGGCTGGAGGTGAGGAGAAAGTTCTTCCCAGGCAGAGAGATTGGCCCTTGGGCTGTGCTGCCCAGGGAGGTGGTGGAGTCCCCATGCCTGGAGATGTTCAAGAGGGGATTGGATGTGGCACTTGGAGCCATGGCTTAGGCAGGCAGGAGGTGTTGGGTGAGAGGTTGCACTCAATGATCTCTGAGGTCTTCTCCAACCTGGTTAATTCCAACCAGCCCAGAGAAATGAAGAGATCAGCCCTGCAGCTCTGCAGGACAGAACAGGATGTGCTCAGAAGGAGGAGTCCTAACAAACATGAAGGCATGGCCCTGCAGGACTTTGTTAGGGATGGTGGGGTCGGGTTGATGGTTGGATTTGATGATCCTGGAGGTCTTTCCAACATCCATGACTCTATGAGGCTGTTAGGGAGAGTGGGGTTGGGTTGATGGTTGGACTTGATGCCCTTAGAGGGCTTCTGCCAGCCCTCAGGACCTAGCTGAGGATGTCCCTGCTTACTGCAGGGGGAGCAGGGCTGGATGACCTCTAGAGGTCCCTTCCAACCCACACCATTCTGGGAAGCTATTAGAGCTGGGGCTGTTGGGTTGGTGGTTGGGCTTGAGCTTAGAGAGCTGCACCAACCACACCAATTCTGTGCAGCCATGGCACTTGGGGACATGGTTTAGTGGTCATGCTGGTGCTGGGTAGATGGTTGGACTTGGGGACCTCAGAGTCCTTTCCTTGATGGTTCACAGGATGTTAGGGGTTGGAAAGGACCTCTGAAGATCATCAAGTCCAAACCCCCTGCCAGCACTTGATTGATGGTTGGACTTGATGCCCTTAGAGGGCTTTGCCAACCTTCATGATCCTATGAATCTATTCGGGTGGGAGTGTTGAGGTGATGGTTGGACTTCAGCTTAGAGGGCTTTTGCCAACCCAACCAATTCTGTGCAGCCATGGCACTTGGGTTGATGGTTTAGTGGTCATGGTGGTGGTGGGGTGATGGCTGGAATGGAAGATCTCCAAGGGCTTTGCTAACCTTCGTGATCCTATGAGTCTATTATGGATGGTGGTGTTGGGTTGATGGTTGGACTTGATGCCCTTAGAGGGCTTCTGCCAGCCCTCAGCACCTAGTTGAGGATGTCCCTGCTTACTGCAGGGGGAGCAGGGCTGGATGACCTCTAGAGGTCCCTTCCAACCCAAACCATTCTGGGAAGCTATTAGGGCTGGAGCTGTTGGGTTGATGGTTGGACTTGGGGACCTTAGAGGTCCTTTCCAACCTGGCAGCTTGCAAGGCAGTAATTAACTGGCCCTCAGCTGGTTCTGGCATGGAATATCTAATGTCAATCATGGAATTGTCAGGGTTGGAAGGGACCTCAAGGCTCAGCCAGTCCCGACCCCCCTGCCATGGGCAGGGACAGCTCACACTGCAGCAGGTTGCTCACAGCCACCTCCAGCCTGGTGAGCAGGGGAGCAGAATCCCCACACCCACATCCCATGGACATACAAGTCAAACCTGAACCACAGGGCCTCATTTTATCCTCACCATGAGGGACACCAGCATCTCCTGCACTGACAGCCAGCTGCCTGAGGCTCTTGTGTCCAGCATGAAGCACCCATGTGGAATTCTCTGCCCTGGGGAAGGCACAGCTGGAGTCCTGCTTCCAGTGCCATGCTTCCCAGTGCCAGAGGGACAGAGAGCTGCTGGAGAGAGCCCAGGGGAGGCTGCAAAGCTGCTGAGGGGCCTGGAGCAGCTCTGGCAGCAGCAAAGGCTGAGAGCCTGCAGAAGAGCAGCCCCAGAGGGCAGCTGAGCAATGCTCAGCAAGAGCTGAAGGAGCTGTGGGGGGCAAGAGGCTGGGGCCAGGCTCTGCTGAGTGGTGGCCAGGGCCAGGCCAAGGGGCACAGCCTGGAAGGCAGGAGGTGGCAGCTGAGCAGGAGCAGAAAGTGGTTTGTTGTGAGGCTGCTGGAGGCCTGGAGCAGGCTGCCCAGAGAGGTTGTGGAGTCTGCTGGTGTGGAGAGCTTCCAACCCCCCTGGGCACTGTGCTGCTGGGCAAGCTGCTGTGGGGGCCCTGCTGGAGCAGGGCTGGGGCTGGGGCAGCTCAGCAGGTCCCTTCCCATTGCTGTGGTTCTGGGTCTGTGACCTGGGGGTGCTCTAAGGACCCTCCATGGTTCACACTGAGTACTTGTGCAGGAGGGTTGAGACCCCCCAGGAGGCTCATCCTGCAGCCCAGGCTCAAGCTCCCTGAGCTCCCTGAGCCCAGAGCAGCTGCTCTGACCAATCATTTCTAACCCCAGCCCCCCTCACCCTCTCCCCACCCCAGGCCCTGCTGTGCATCCTGTGGCTGCTAGACCCAAGCTCCTGCCCTGCTCCTGTGGGGCTCCTGCCTGGTGTCACCAAGGATCAAAGGCAGAGCAGGACTCTTGCTGCAGGACAAAGGTCCTCAGCTCACCCTCAGGACCAGCTGCCCCTGAGAGAGAACAAGAGAAGGATGCTGGAGCAGAACCCCAGGTGGTCATGGCTTGGAAGGGACCTCTAGAGAGCATCTGGATCTTTAGCAGGGGGGTTGGGCTGGACGGTCTCCAGAGGTCCCTTCCAAACCTCCACCATGCTGAGACTTTATTTCTTTGCCATAGAAGCACAACATCAAACCCACCCCTGAGCACCAGGAGCCACATCCAGGCTTGCACAGCTATCTCCAAGCTGAGACCACGGAAGTACCCCACAGGGAGTGCTCTCATCTCAGGCACTCACAACACAAAGGCTCTTTGCTGTCGCCCCTCCAATAATAGTTTAGTTGCTATCTGGTGCTGAGGACTGATCTCAGTTTTTAATCACACAGAAGGGAAAGGGAAAGAAGGATTATGGGCAGCAACTGCATCAAATCTCTGTCAAGAGGCCCTCCAGGATGTGAGCAACCTACCCAAGCTGTGTGCAACCCACCCCAGTGGAAACACAGAAGCTAAACCAACAGAAACCAGCCATCATTACATCCTGTTTGGGTGAAAACCAGCCCTGGGGGGGCTGGCTCCCCCTCCACACAGAAGCTGAGGTTGGGTTGCAGCAGCTTTCATTGCAGGAAGGAGATCTGATCACAGCATCAGGCAATGCCAGGCTGGAAGGGACATCCAGGAGCATCTGGTCCAAGCATATCAATTAATGAATTCTTCCAGCCAGCTAATAATGGTTAGGCCAGAACTGAACACAGCTCTTGCTGAGCATTGCTCAGCTCCCCCCTGGGACTCAACAGCCCCCAGGGCTCTCAGCCTTTGCTGCTGCCAGAGCTGCTCCAGGCCCCTCAGCAGCTTCCCCGCCTCCCCTGGGCTCTCTCCAGCAGCTCCCTGTCCCTCTGGGACTGGGGCACAGAGCTGGCCCCAGCACTGCAGCCGTGGCCTCAGCAGGGCAGAGCAAAGGGGCAGAGCAAAGGGGCAGAGCAAAGGGGCAGAGCAAAGGGGCAGAGCAAAGGGGCAGAGCAAAGGGGCAGAGCAAAGGGGCAGAGCAAAGGGGCCCTGCTGGCCACACTCTTCCTCACGCACCCCTGGACACCTTTGTCCTTCTTGGCATTGCTGGCTCCTGGGGACCTTGTTGTCCCCCAGCACTGCCAGCTCCTTCTCCTCGGAGCTGCTTCCCAGCAGGTCCCCCTCCCCCCGTGCTGCTGCAGGGGGTTGTTCCTCCCCAGGAGCAGGACCCTCTCCTTGTCCTGGTGGGGCTCCATGAGGTTCCCCTCTGCCCAGCTCTGCAGTCTGAGGGCTGTCAGCCACTCCTCCCAGCTTGGTGCCACCAGCAAACTCCGACTCCTAGAATCATTAAGGGTTGGGAAGAGGCCTCCAAGGTCATCGAGATCTACCCCAGCCCAGCTGCCATGGCCACTAAACTCTGCCCTGGAGCACCACAGCCACACTCAGCTGACCACCTGGCACAGCTTGGAGCCATTCAGTGGGGTCCAAGGGCATCAGAGCAGAACATGACAGCAAAAGAGACCCTGTTCCTGGCACCTTCCATCCCCCACCCCTGTCTAAGGACAAGTGAGCTGGAGGAGGCCAAGCAGCATCCAGCACAATGCAGCAGAAGGGGGAGAGTGAAGAATGGTGCCCACAGGAGGACCAGGAGTGAGGATGAGGAGACAAAGCCACCGTGCTAGGGCAGGCAGAGGAGAGAGGGGCAGGCAGCTGAGGCAGCCACTGAAGTGGATTTGGCTCCAGGACTTGGAGAGGAGCCCAGAAAGCTCAAGTCTCAAACCCCCTTCTCGGCTGTCAGCCTCCATTTGCAGCAGGGAGCGGCAGAAGCGCTCCGAGCTCTGCTGCTGGACACCCGAAGGGTGACAATGCCCTGCCAGTGGCTTGGCCAAGAGGCTGAGAGCTTCTGGGGCTGCCTGTGAGATCACCACCACAGAGGGGGAGGGCTGGGCTGGCTTTGGGCTGCAACTGACTTGGCCTTGAGCAACCAAGTCTAGCTGAGAGGCATCCCCTTGCATGGAAGGGAGGATGGAGCTGGGTGATCCTTGAGGTCCCTTCCAACCCTAACAGTTCTATGAACTCTGAGGTCCCTTCCAGCCTGAGCCATTCCAGAACCCTATGATAATGGCCTTGAAAGGTCCCTTCCAGCACAACCCATTCCACCATTCCTTGATTCTTGCTAGTCCAGCACTTACTCTCCAAATCACAGTCTCACAGTCTCACCAAGGTTGGAAGAGACCTCAAAGATCATCGAGTCCAACCTGGCACCACAGACCCCATGACTAGACCATGGCACCAAGTGCCACATCCAATCCCCTCTTGAGCACCTCCAGGGATGGGGACTCCACCACCTCCCTGGGCAGCACAGCCCAAGGGCCAATGACTCTCTCTGGGAAGAACTTTCTCCTCACCTCCAGCCTAAAGCTCCCCTGGCACAGCTTGAGACTGTGTCCCCTTGTTCTGGGGCTGGGGGCCTGGCAGAAGAGACCAACCCCCAGCTGGCTCCAACCTCCCTGCAGGGAGTTGCAGAGAGCAATGAGGTCTCCCCTGAGCCTCCTCTTCTGCAGGCTAAGCAAGCCCAGCTCCCTCAGCCTCTCCTCCCAGGGCTGTGCTCCAGACCCCTCCCCAGCCTTGTTGCCCTTCTCTGGACACCTTCAAGTCTCTCAATGTCCTTCCTAGACTGAGAGGCCCAGAACTGGACACAGGACTCAAGGTGTGGCCTAACCAGTGCTGAGCACAGGGGCACAATGACCTCCCTGCTCCTGCTGGCCACACTCTTCCTGCTGCAGGCCAGGATGCCCTTGGCCTTCTTGGCACCCTGAAGCACACTGCTGCCTCATGTTCAGGCGGCTGTCAATCAGCACCCCCAGGTCCCTCTCTGTTTGGCAGCTCTCAGCCACTCTGACCCCAGCCTGTAGCTCTGCCTGGGGTTGCTGTGGCCAAAGTGCAGCCCCTGGCACTTGGACTTGTTGAATGCCATCCTGTTGGTCCCTCTGCAGGGCCCTTCTGCCCTCTAACTGACCAACATCTGCTCCCAGCTTGCTGTCATCTGCAAATTTGCTGATGACTGTCTCAATGCCCTCATCCAGATCATCACTAAAGATATTGACCAGGCTGGGGCCCAGCACTGCTCCCTGGGGCACACCACTGGTGCCTGGCTGCCAGCTGGCTGTGGCACCATTCACCACCACTCTCTGGGCTCAGCCTCCAGCCAGTTCCTGACCCAGCTCAGAGTGCTGCTGCCCAAGCCAGGGGCTGACAGCTTGGCCAGGAGCTTGCTGTGGGGGATGGTGGCAAAGGCCTTGCTGCAGTCCAGGCAGACCACATCCACAGCCTGCCCCACAGCCCCCAGGCAGTCACCTGGGCATGGAAGGAGCTCAGGTTGGAGAGGCAGGACCTGCCCTGCCTGAATCCCTGCTGGCTGGGCCTGAGTCCTTGGCCATCCTGCAGGTGCCAGGATAATCTGCTTCATCCCTGAGGTGAACCCATTCCCACCACTCAGCCACCTCTTAGGAGCTGCTGGGCCGTGGTTCTCCTTCAGCAGAAGACACCAGAGATGCCTGCAGCCAAGCCAGCTCAGGAAGGCAGGAGATGCCATCACCAGGGGTGCCCAGCAGCTTGCCACAGGCCACAGGAGCACAGAGCCATGGGAAGGCAGAACCACACTGCCTGGCTGTGGAGCTCTGCAGATCAGCCCTCCAGCCCAGTTGCCAAGCCAAGGAGCTCAGAGGGGCCAAAGTCATCATGAGCAGCTGCCTCCCATCTACAGAGGCACAAGGGACACATTGCCTGGTGACAAATGGTGGCTGCTGCCTTCTACCAAGATGGTTGCTCCAGCAGATGTTTGCAAACCAGCCCCAGCTCTGTCACAGGGAAAGGCAAGGGAACTGGAAGTGTGCCCAGGGGGGGACCTGGTGCCACCAGCAGCCCGAGAGTACCATTTCCAAGAGGCAATTGATGGCCTCTGGTGAGATCTTAGCTACACAAGCTGCAGGAGAAAAGGCATAAAAGGAGTAGGGGGAGGTAAGAACACAGAGGTTGCTCCTCAGGGAAAGCTTGGAGCAGCTGAATTCAGGATCATGAGGAGCCCAAATGTGTTCACTTCACCTTCAGTGGGACAGGGAAATCATCCAAGCACAGCGGCCTTCCAAAAGGAGGTGAAGAAAACCAACCCAAAGCACCCACCCCAGAGAGCAGCTGCTCCCTGCCACTGTGGTAGAGTCACTGAACTATTGTGGTTGGAAGAGACCTCGAAGCCCATCCTCTCCCACCCTGAACCCAGCACTGCCAGGCCACCACCAGCCCATGGCCCTCAGCACCGCTTCTCCATGGTTTCAAAGGCTCCTCCAGGGCTGGGGAATCCACCACTGCCCTGGGCAGCCTGGGCCAGGCCTGGACAACCCTCAAGGGGAAGAAATTGTTCCTCAGGTGAAATGATGGAGCAGATCATCCAGGGGGCAATAACTGCACACCTGCAGGACAGCCAAGGGCTCAGGCCCAGCCAGCAGGGATTCAGGCAGGGCAGGTCCTGCCTCTCCAACCTGAGCTCCTTCCATGCCCAGGTGACTGCCTGGGGGCTGTGGGGCAGGCTGTGGATGTGGTCTGCCTGGACTGCAGCAAGGCCTTTGCCACCATCCCCCACAGCAAGCTCCTGGCCAAGCTGTCAGCCCCTGGCTTGGGCAGCAGCACTCTGAGCTGGGTCAGGAACTGGCTGGAGGCTGAGCCCAGAGAGTGGTGGTGAATGGTGCCACAGCCAGCTGGCAGCCAGGCACCAGTGGTGTGCCCCAGGGAGCAGTGCTGGGCCCCATGCTCTTTAATGTCTTCACTGATGATCTGGATGAGGGGACTGAGACAGCCATCAGCAAATTTGCAGATGACAGCAAGTTGGGAGCAGATGTTGGTCAGTTAGAGGGCAGAAGGGCTCTGCAGAGGGACCTTGCCAGGCTGGGCAGATGGGCAGAGTCCAACAGGATGGCATTCAACAAGTCCAAGTGCCAGGGGCTGCACTTTGGGCCACAGCAACCCCAGGCAGAGCTACAGGCTGGGGGCAGGGTGGCTGAGAGCTGCCAAACAGAGGGGGACCTGGGGGTGCTGATTGACAGCTGCCTGAACATGAGGCAGCAGTGTGTCCAGGGGGCCAAGAAGGCCAAGGGCATCCTGGCCTGCAGCAGGAAGAGTGTGGCCAGCAGGAGCAGTGAAGTCATTGTGCCCTGGCTCTGCACTGGTGAGGCCACCCCTTGAGTCCTGTGTCCAGCTTTGGGCCCCTCAGGTCAGGAAAGCTGTTGAGACTGCTGGAAGGTGTCCAGAGAAGGGCAACAAGGCTGGGGAGAGGTCTGGAGCACAGCCCTGGGAGGAGAGGCTGAGGGAGCTGGGCTTGCTTAGCCTGCAGAAGAGAAGGCTCAGGGGAGACCTTCTTGCTCTCTGCAACTCCCTGCAGGGAGGTTGGAGCCAGCTGGGGCTTGGTCTCTTCTGCCAGGCCCCCAGCCCCAGAACAAGAGGACACAGTCTCAAGCTGTGCCAGGGGAGCTTTAGGCTGGAGGTGAGGAGAAAGTTCTTCACGGAGAGAGTCATTGGCCCTTGGGCTGTGCTGCCCAGGGAGGTGGTGGAGTCCCCATCCCTGGAGGTGTTCAAAAGAGGATTGGATGTGGCACTTGAAGCTACAGTTTAGTTGTCATGAGGTGTTAGGTATTGGGTAATAGGTTGGACTTGATGATGTCTGAGGTCTTTTCCAATCTGGTTGATTCTATGATTCTCATGGCCCAGCTAAACCTCCCCTGGGGCAATTTGAGGCCATTTGCTCTCATTCTAGCAGTGAATGTCAGGGAGGAAAGGCCAACTCCCACCTGGCTCCAGCAGTGCAGCATTCATTGCTGCACCCCAGGACCTGAAAGGTCTTTTGCAATCCAAATGACTTTCTGCTTCTATCATTTTCACTAAGCCAAGACAGATCTTCAGATCCAAAGCCTGATGGAGAGGAGAAGGTCCCAGGGACAGCTTCCAGGGCTTAAAGGGGAGATCAGGAAGCTGGGGGGCAGACTTTTTCTCAGGGCCTGTGGTGCCAGGCCAAGGGGGATGGTTTGGACTCCAAGAGAGTGGAGAGAAGGGAGAAATGTTTGCCCCTGAGGGTGGGGAGAGCCTGGCCCAGGCTGCCCATGGGGGTGGGAGCTGCCCCAGGGCTGGCAGCACTGCAGGTCAGGCTGGCTGGGGCTCTGAGCAGCCTGCTCTGGCTGGGGCTGGCCCTGCTGGCTGCAGGGGCTGGGCTGGAGGAGCTTGGAGGGTCTCTTCCCAGCCAAGCCATGCCCTGATTCCATGAGTGAGAACACAGCAGAGAGCAGCAGCTCCAAGCAAACAGCCTCTGAGGCTCAGGGCCTGCTTCTAGCCCAGTGGAAATGACAACTTGCCTCTCACCCTGCCCCATGGCTGGCAGCACTGCAGGTCAGGCTGGCTAGGGCTCTGAGCAGCCTGCTCTGGCTGGGGCTGGCCCTGCTGGCTGCAGGGGGTTGGGCTGGATGAGCTTGGAGGGTCCCTTCCCAGCCAAACCAGGCTGGCATGCCATGAAAGCAAGTTGGTTTCTTTTCCTTCAATCCTGTGAAATCATGGAAATGCTG
>JAAWVA010001004.1:0-15167 GCA_015227895.2 Colaptes auratus
TGTGAAGAACTTCCTAACATCCAGTCTAAACCTCCCTGGTGCAGCTTGAGACTGTGTCCTCTTGTTCTGTGTGCTGGCTGCCTGGGAGAAGAGACCACCCCCACCTGGCTACAACCTCCCTTCAGGTAGTTGTAGACAGCCATAAGGACTCCCCTGAGCCTCCTCTTCTCCAGGCAAAACGACCTGAACAGGTCTCCCCTGAGCCTAACTTTTGTTAGAATGTAAGCTCCAAGTGCTACCCTCTCTTTTATACTTGTGGTTGTCCACAGGCACAGGGATGTCTTTGAATCTTTTTCATAGCATTTACCTCATTGGGAAGTGGGAGTGCTTCAAGTGAGGTAGTGGCTCTGAATCTGCTCTGTCCGAAGAGTTTTCCTTACTTTCCAAGGAGGGCCAAATTTTAGCAGAGGCTGGAATAGAATCATAGAATTGTTAAGGTTGGAAGGGACCTCAAGGATCATCCAGTTCCAACTCCACTGCCATGGGCAGGCACACCTCACACTACAGCAGCTTGCTCACAGCCACATCCAGCCTGGCTGCAAAAACCTCCAGGCATGAGGATTCCACCACCTCCCTGGGCAACCTGTGCCAGGCTCTCACCAGACGGCAGCAAGATTTCTTCAGTATTTGAACTGTCTTGTTTGAGGAGGGTAGTCATTTAATGAAGGAACCATTTCACTGCTGGCTGCATCAGTGGGCAGATGTTACACAATTCCAGAAAGGACAATCTGTTCCAATTAAGAAGAGAAATGTGGTGGGACTTGAGAGCATTGTTGTTTCCTTAGGGGCACTACCACACACCTACAGGCTGGGGTTGGAGTGCCTGGAGAGCAGCCAGGCAGAAAGGGACCTGGGGGGACTGGTTGATAGTAGGCTGAACATGAGCCAGGAGTATGCCCAGGTGGCCAAGAAGGCCAATGGCATCCTGACCTGCATCAGCAATAGCGTGGCCAGCAGGAGCAGGGAGGTCATTCTGCCCTGGTTAGGCCACACCTTGAGTCCTGTGTCCAGTTCTGGGCCCGTCAATTTAAGAAGGACGTTGAGACTTGAAGGTGTCCAGAGAAGAGCAACAAAGCAGGGAAGGGGTCTGGAGCACAGCCCTGTGAGGAGAGGCTGAGGGAGCTGGGGTTGCTTAGCCTGGAGAAGAGGAGGCTCAGGGGGAGACCTTATTGCTCTCTACAACTCCCTGAAGGGAGGTTGTAGCCAGGAAGGGGCTGGTCTCCTCTCCCAGGCAACCAGCATTAGAACAAGAGGACACAGTCTCAAGCTGCACCAGGGGAAGTTTGGGCTGGAGGTGAGGAGAAAGTTCTTCACAGAGAGAGTTGTTAGCCATTGGAAAGTGCTGCCCAGGGAGGTGGTGGAGTCACCGTCCCTGGAGGTGTTCAAGGGGGGACTGGACGTGGCACTTGGTGCCATGGTCTAGTCATGAGGTCTGTGGTGACAGGTTGGGCTTGATGATCTTCGAGGTCTCTTCCAACCTTGGTGATACTGTGATACTTGGGGCTAATTATCTGCCTTTTAAAATTTGCTTCCCCTCTCCCAAGACTCCCACAGTGAGTTGCATTTTCTTTAGATGCTTCTGGATTGCTGGTTCTTTCTAGAAGCGAGGAGGCAACCTATGTGTACTTAGCGACTCTTCCACAGGAGCGAGCTCCGCAGACCTCCCGATTGGCACTTCTGCTGTCTGAAGTTCTCTCCTGGCTTTAAGAGTTCCATAATATTTTGTTTTCCAACAAAAACACCTGCCTTCATATTTCACCAAGTGGGACAGCCCTTGCTCTGGGAACCAGTCACTCGGGTGCACACGTCACAGTCCGTGCATTTGAAGTGATGAATTGTGTTAAACCAACGTTTAGGGAGTAGCTGCTCGTGGCAGGAGGTCCTCTTTGCTGCCTGAATTATAAACTGGGAGGTCTCTTCTCTGCTCCAGTTTTTTTCTCAAGGCTGTTTAATCCATGAGATTAAGAGGTGAAAATTAATTCTTTGTATGCTGCTGAAACTTGAGAAGGCAGGCAAGGAGTGAAGTTACCCAGAGGTTTGGCAGTACCACGAAGTCAGTAATAAGCTTTTTGCAAAGCATTCACACGTTACCCTCTTTTCCTTACAAGAGCTTTCAGTTTTACATGGGTATTGTTTCCTGTGACTTACACCAAAGTGCAAAACCCCTGCTTGATGTTTTGGAGCAGAGAAATGCTGGAGTGCAGATATGCACTACAGTTGTTCCCTCATGTGCTCCTCACAGGATGTTAGGGGTTGGAAGGGACCTCCAGAGATCATTGAGTCCAACCCCCCTGCCAGAGCAGGAGCAGACAATCCAGCACAGGCCACACAGGAACACACCCAGATGGGGCTGACAAAGTCTTCAGAGAAGGAGACTCCACAACCTCTCTGGGCAGCCTGCTCCACGGCTCTGGGACCCTCACAGTGTCATAGTATCACAGTATCAGTCAGGGTTGGAAGGGACCACAAGGATCAGCTAGTTCCAACCCCCCTGCCATGGGCAGGGACACCCCACACTAGATCAGCCTGGCCAGAGCCTCATCCAGCCTGGGCTTAAACACCTCCAGGGACAGGGTCTGAACCACCTCCCTGGACAACCCATTCCAGGGCTTCACCACTCTCATGGGGAAGAACTTCCTCCTCACCTCCAGCCTGAATCTCCCCACAGGATCCTCCTCATGTGAAGTTCCTCCTCATGTTGAGGTGGAACATCCTGTGCTGCAGTTTCTATCCGCTGCCCCTTGTCCAATCCCAGGGTGCAACTGAACAGAGCCTGTCCCCTCCCTCTTGACTCTCAGCCCTCAGATAGTTAGACTGGAATAGAATTAACCAGGTTGGAAGAGACCTTTGAGATCATCGAGTCCAACCTATCATCCATCACCATCTAATGAACTAAACCATGGCACCAAGCATCCCATCCAGTCTCTTCCTAAATACTTCCAGTGATGGTGACTCCACCACCTCCCTGGGCAGCCCATTCCAATGGCAAATAACTCTTTCTATGAAGAATTTCTTCCTAACATCCAGCCTAAAAAACATTGATCAGACATTGATCAGATCCCCTCTCAGCCTTCTCCTCTCCAGACGAAAGAGCCCCAGGGCTCTCAGCCTATCTTCATCAGGCAGTGCTCCAGTCCCTTCACCATCCTTGTAGCCCTCTGTTGGAGTCTCTCCAGTAGATGATAATAGTAATCAGTGAAGCTCTTCCTCAGTAGTAAACTGGCACCATGTGCTGTGACCCTCTGTATCCTGATCAGTCACAGGCATTATTTTTGCTTCCCATCTTGAGACAGGCTTTTAAAGGATGAACTTGGTGGTGAGCAGTGCTGGAACCTGAAGGCCAGTCACTGGTTCCTGTAGACCCATGTTTGACTCCCAGTCCTCCCTTCTAGCCCATTTCAAGAAAAATAAAGATTTCACCTCTTTGAGCATGTCATGGTTTGAGGCAGGTGCCTCTTTAAATAAACCATGGCCTGGAGTCCTCCAGGAGGACCAGAGAGGTCCAAGGGATGGACTGGAAAATTGTGCCTTTGTTATTCAGTCCCCAAATCCTTGCCATCTCTATGCATTTGGCTGCAAAGTTATTGTCTTTCTCTTTCTTCCCTTTTTCCTCTCTGGATGCAGTGAGTGGGTGTGGGGGAAGGATGCTTCCAGTCCTGTCTGTGGCTTTCAAGCTCTGACTTATTTTACTGTGCAATGTTGGCCTGTTTAGGTCTAATACCAGGGACTACAGGGAGGCAATTTCAGACCCAGCCAGCCTGAATCCAGCCTAGCAAAGTTGGGGAAGAAAGAGCCCTGGGACATATCAGCCAGCTTGATCTAGTGTAGAGTGTCCCTGCCCATGGCAGGGGGGTTGGAACTAGATGATCCTTGTGGTCCCTTCCAACCCTGACTGAAACTATGAAACTATGAAACTATATGTTAGACCTCAGGTGGGGAGAAAAGGAGCAACTGGGTTGTGTGGTTTAGTGTGGTTGGGGGAGGTTTTTTATGTATCCTTTGCATGTATTAGGTGTTTAGGATTCATGTATTTTGTATTGTCCTGCATACTTTGGAATACAATTCTGTATTTCTCTCCAACTCAATGAGAGCCTCTTTATTTTACTTCTTCTGGGAGTAAAAACATTTAAAATAGAATAGAATAGAACAGGATAGAACAGAACAGGATAGAACAGAATAGGATAGGATAGAATAGAATAGAATAGAATAGAATAGAATAGAATAGAATAGAATAGAATAGAATAGAATAGACCAGGTTGGAAAAGACCTCAGAGATCATCAAGTCCAACCTACCACCCAACACCATCTAATCAACTAAACCATGGCACCAAGCACCCCATCCAGTCTCTTCTTAAACACCTCCAGGGATGGTAACTCCACCACCTCCCTGGGCAGCACATTCCAATGGCCAATCTCTCTTGCTGGGAAGAACTTCTTCCTGACATCCAGCCTGAACCTCCCCTGGTGCAGCTTGAGGCTGTGTCTGTCTGCTCTTTAAACCAAGGCAGAGCACTTCTTTTCATTGGGACAGCCATTACAGTTTGCCATTCCCCTCATTCTTCAGTGCTAAAATTTTGGGTGTCAGAGATATTTTTTTTTTGCCTTCTGATGTGGCTTAAGGAAGTCTTTGAAGTAAGTTACATTAGCATATAAGCTCTGGAAGTCTCTGGTTGCACTTGGGGCAAGATAATAAATATTTGCTCAGGTGCCCTGTCTTAGGAAGTAAGTGTTTTCTGCCTTGTCACAATATGTTAGCTGTTGTGCCCTATTTTTGTAAGTCACTTGCCACGTTTTTCAGGCCTGGGCTGCTTAGTTCTAATTTTTGACCCTGCAGATTATGTATCTTGAAGGTTCTTTTGATCCCAGCAGCCTGAATTCAGACTGAAAATATTCCTCGCGTGCATTTGAATGTCTCCCTCCCTTGGGAAGGTCCTTGGGAAGGTCCTCCCTGACTGGCAGAGGAAATTGATCAGTCATCTGTCACTTAATGATGCTGTTAAAGGTGCTGTGAGCTTTATCTCTTACCCAGAGATAAGTTCCAGTTGCATGGCAGGCATCCACATATGGTACCTGGTATCTAGTAAGTCGTGCTTCTGTCGGGCTGGCACTATGGTCTACCCTACTAAGAAGTTCTTCCCAGCAAGAGAGCTTGGCTATTGGAATGTGCTGCCCAGGGAGGTGGTGGAGTCACCATCACTGGAGGTGTTTAGGAAGAGACTGGATGAGGTACTTGGTGCCATGGTTTAGTTGATTAGATGGTGTTGGGTGATAGGTTGGACTCAATGATCTCAAAGGTCTCTTGCAACCTGGTCTATTCTATTCTATTCTATTCTATTCTATTCTATTCTATTCTAGTCTAGTCTAGTCTAGTCTAGTCTAGTCTATTCTAGTGTATTCTAGTCTATTCTAGTCTATTCTATTCTAATTCTACTCTACTCTACTCTACCCTATCCTACCCTGAGTAATGAATCTGAAGCATTCTGAGTATTATAGATTTAAGTCTTTGTTGGTGAATTGTGCAATTGGTTGGCACAGATACAGTAAATAGCATGTCCATCATCATCATCATCATCTCCATCTCCTCCATCTCCATATATCTATATCTCTCTTTATCTCTTATCTATATCTAATCTATAACTGTATTTATAGATCTATATCTTCTCTATCTCTATCTCTATCTCTATCTCTATCTCTCTCTGTGGAGGTGCTGGAAGGCGTCCAGAGAAGGGCCATGAGGATGATCAGAGGGCTGAAGCTCCTCTGCTATGGAGACAGATTGAGAGAGTTGGGATTGGAGAAGAGAAGGCTCTGTGGAGACCTTCCTGTGGCCAATCTCTCTTTCTGGGAAGAATTTCTTCCTAACATCCAGCCTAAACCTCCCTGGCACAGCTTGAGGCTGTGTCCTCTTGTTCTGGTGCTGGTTGCCTGGGAGAAGAGACCAACCCCCACCTGGCTATAACCTCCCTTCAGGGAGTTGGAGGCAGCAAGAAGGTCTCCCCTGAGCCTCCTCTTCTCCAGGCTAAGCAACCCCAGCTCCCTCAGCCTCTCCTCACAGGGCTATGCTCCAGACCCCTCCCCAGCTTTGTTGCCCTTCTCTGGACATGCTCCAGCAAGTCAACATCTTTCCTAACCTGAGGGGCCCAGAACTGGGCACAGGACTCAAGGTGTGGCCTCATCAGTGCTGAGTGCAGGGGCAGAAGGATAGGGCTGGAACACACAGATCATTTCAACGTGTTTTGAATAACTTGCCCATAGCAAACCAGTCAGTAGTGGGCTCTGGTTTTGGTTAGCTCCTGTCCTCTGGATGGGAACAGTAAGGCATAGTGTGCTTCCAGATGTGATTCAAAGGCTCAAAACACTTCAGTGAGTCAGAAGGCAGGGTGTCAGCAGCCATGTTTCTCACCATCATTGATGCTCAGGCAGGAGCCTGGGGGAGCCCGATGGAAACAGTTGCCTTGCGGTTTGGTTGCAAAACTGTTGGCTCCATGTTCTCATGGAGTCTGTGTATGAATGTGGCTGGAGTCTGGCATCTCATAGCTCTGTCATGTCTACACATTTCCTGACATCTTGGGTATTTTTTGCACAAAGGCTGCAGGTAGTACCAGCCAACACATGGCTTGTGTTACTTTTGCGTTGCTCTTGTGAGGATTTTGTGTGTTGACTCCTCTGTTCTAGCTGTGGAGTGTCACAAATGCAGCCTTGTTTGGACAGGGGAATGTGTGCTCTGTGACACAACTGCTTTCTGATGCATGTTGCACTGCCTTGTTGGCTTGGGATTTTCTATTCATGTGAAAGGGAAGGGGAGAGCAGGGCAGGAAAGCAAAAGAGTAAGAGATCACAGTACCACAGTACTTTAGAGGTTGGAAGGGACCTCCAGAGATTTTTGGGTCCAACCCCCTGCCAGAGCAGCATCACCCAGGGGAGTCTGCACAGGAATGCATCCAGATGAACTTGGAATGTGTCCAGAGAAGGAAAATGCCACAACCTCTCTGGGCAGCCTGCTCCAGGGCTCTGCCACCCTCACTCTAAAGAAGTTTCTCCTCATGTTGAGCTGAAACCTTCTCTGTTCAAGTTGGTCTGCATTGTTCCTTGGCTTAGTGCTGTGCACCATTGAAAAAAGCTTGGCCCCCTCCCCTTGACCCCCAGCCCTCAGCTATTGATAGACATTGATCAGATCCCCTCTTAGTCTTCACTTCTCAAGACTAAACAGATGTTCATCTGGCTATGAATTTTCCCTCTCCTGGACAGGCTGCCTTGTCCTTTACCAATTAGAATCACAGAATCAGTAAGGTTGGAAGAGACCTCCAAGATCATCAAGTCCAACCTGTCACCCAAGACCTCATGACTACTAAACCATAGGCTTAGTTGCCTTCCCTGTGCTACGTGACGTGCTTGCCCACTGAGAGCTGAGCTGGCAGTTCAGACACAGTTTGTTGCTACTGAAAAAAACCCCACTGCAGGCTTGGGTTGCTTGGCTGCCAGTCTTGGGAAACAGGAGTGTGGTGTTCTGGCTACAGGCAGAGTATACAGATCCCAGCATTTTCAACAAGTGTGATTCTGCTTATTTTCAAGTTGTCAGGTTTGCTTGGAACAGTTTATGCAGATGACTTCAGCTGATTTGGGTTTGGGTTTGAGGTCGGTTGGTTTGGGGTTTGTTTTTTTTTGGTGGTGGTGAAGTATCTTAAATGTTCTGTTTGCTGCCAGATTTGCTGAGGTATCATGATGCAGGTAATTTATGGACTTGACTTTATGGAGATTTATGGATGCAAACATTAATGCACTTGTGGTGGGTTGAAGTTCCCCCCCCCCCCAACATTACCTATGCCAGACCAGCTCAGTTGGGAGCAAATGAAAGCTGTATTTAGAATAGAATAGAATAGAATAGAATAGAATAGAATAGAATAGAATAGAATAGAATAGGCCAGGTTGGGCACACTGCAGCCTCATGTTCAGCCTCCCATCAACCAGCACCCCCAGATCCCTCTCTGCCTGGCTGCTCTCAGCCACTCTGACCCCAGCCTGTAGCACTGCCTGGGGTTGCTGTGGCCAATGTGCAGAACCCGGCACTTGGATGTGTTCAGTCTCCTGCCCTTGGACTCTGCCCATCTGTCCAGCCTGTCGAGGTCCCTCTGCAAAGCCTCTCTGCCCTCCAGCAGATCAACACCTGCACCCCAAGCAAAAACTACACTCTACAGTGGCATGCAATGAATGTGTACAAAATACCCGGGAGTTACAATAGTTACAGGTATTTACAATTAATAAACAGCACAAGCATCCCCCTGCACAGGACATGGGGAAGCTACTAGCTTCTCCCTTCCTGCCTCCCCCTTGATCACCTGTACAAAAAGAGAAAGGAGCAGAGAAGTTAGACTTAGTCAAGGCTTAGTTCATTCTGCCCCTGTACACTGCACTGGTTAGGCCACACCTTGAGTCCTGTGTCCAGTTCTGGGCCCCTCAGTTTAGGAAGGAGGTTGACTTGCTGGAAGGTGTCCAGAGAAGGGCAACAAAGCTGGGGAGGGGTTTGGAACACAAGCCCTGTGAGGAGAGGCTGAGGGAGCTGGGGTTGCTTAGCCTGGAGAAGAGGGGGCTCAGGGCAGACCTTATTGCTCTCTACAACTCCCTGAAAGGAGGTTGTAGCCAGGTGGGGGTTGGTCTCTTCTCCCAGGCAAGCTGCACCAGAACAAGAGGACACAGTCTCAGGCTGCGCCAGGGGAAGTTTAGGCTGGATGTTAGGAAGAAATTCTACACAGAGAGAGTGATTGCCCATTGGAATGTGCTGCCCAGGGAGGTGGTGGAGTCACCATCACTGGAGGTGTTCAGGAGGAGACTTGGTAGGGTGCTTGGTGCCATGGGTTAGTTGATTAGGTGGTGTTGGATGATCGGTTGGACACGATGATCTCAAAGATCTCTTCCAACCTGGTTAATTTTTTTCTATTCACATTCACCTGTTAAAAACAAAACCTTATTCCTAAAAAAAACCCCAAACACTAAACTCTTCTAAAAATTGCTAGCTGAACAGAAACTTTGAACAGCTGAAAAAAATCACAGCACTATGTGTCTGTATATATATATATATATGGGCTGCTTGTCCAGTGAGGCAGAGGAGGATTTGATAGAGGGGCTCATATCTTCAGAGGACTCCTACAGCAGTTGTGTGTTTAGGGACTCTGACTTTCACAGAATCACAGGGGTTTTTTTACTGTCTCATTCTTGTGCTGTGAAGTACAAGAATAACTAAACTAAGAGCTTCACTGAATCACAGAATGTCAGGGGCTGGATGGGACCTCAAAAGCTCATCCAGTCCAACCCCCTTACCAGAGCAGGAGCACCTAGAGCAGATCACACAGGAACACATCCAGGTGGGTTCTGATTGTCTCCAGAGAAGGAGACTCCACAACCCCCCTGGGCAGCTTCTTCCAGGGCTCTGTCCCCCTCACAGGGAAATAATTCTTCCTCCTGTTCCCATGGCACTTCCTCTGCCTCAGCTTCCACCACTGCCCCTTGTGCTGGCATTGGGCATCCCCCAGCAGAGCCTGGCTCCAGCCCCTGGGCACTCACCCTGCACAGCTTTATCAACAGGAACGAGGTCACCTCTCAGGCTCCTCCTCTCCAAGCTGCAGAGCCCTCAGCTCCCTCAGGCTCTCCATGCTCTTGATGAGTAAACCTCCAACCCTTAGAAGACTTAAAAAATTAATATTCCTTTAGTGCATACAATTTGAAATCTCATTTTCATTTTCACTGTTAGCCTAGAGCATAGAACTGCTGACAAATGATCATCACTTCCATTAATGTTCTGAAGACTTGGTATCAAACTTCAGAGGGTGGCACAGTAATTCAAACAGTCACATACAGTGACAGAAGAACAAATAGGGAGCTTTCTATTGGACCCTTTTTCTTGAGTTGTGGCACTCTTCAGATGATGAATATGAGCTTGGTTCAGATGATGAATATGAACTGCCTTCAGTTTTGGGCTCCCCAGTTCAAGAGGGACGGGGATCTGCTGGAGAGGGTCCGGTGGAGGGCTGCAAGGATGATTAGGGGACTGGAGCACTGCCTGGGGAGGAGAGGCTGAGAGCCCTGGGGCTGCTTAGTCTGGAGAGGAGAAGACTGAGAGGGGATCTGATCAATGTCTATCAATATCTGAGGGTCAGGAGGGAGGGGACAGGCTCTACTCAATTGCACCCTGGCATAGGACAAGGGGCAGTGGATATAAACTGCAGCGCAGGAGGTTCCACCTCAACATCAGGAGGAACTTCCTTACTGTGAGGGTCCCAGAGCACTGGAACAGGCTGCCCAGAGAGGTTGTGGAGTCTCCCCTGGAGACTTTCCAGACCCATCTGAATGTGTTCCTGTCTCACCTGTGCTGGATTCTATGCTGCTGCTTTGGCATGGGGGTTGAGCTCGATGATCTTTGGAGATAGCTTCCAACCCCTAACATCCTCTGATCCTGTGATCCTGTGAAATAACTCAATTATTGATTCCTTCAGGGAATCATTTGGTCTGTACTGAGTCCATGTATAAAGCACCATAGTTTACAAATCCTTATGCAACAGTTGGCAGCAAACTTTCTTTCTGTGAAATGGATATTATCAGGAAGAAGGTCTTCTATATGAGGGTGGTGGAGCACTGGAAGAGGTTGCCCAGGGAGGTGGTTGAGGCTCCCTCCCTGGAGATATTCAAAGAGAGGCTCAGTGAGGCCCTGGGCAACCTGATCCATTTGTTGATGTTCCTGCTGACTGCAGGGAGGTTGGACTGGATGAGCTTTGGAGGTCCCTTCTGGCCCAGATCATTCCAAGATTCTATGAATCCTTATCTCATAATTTAAATGGCAGAGAGCATAACAGAGTCTCTTAGTCAGCATGCTTGCTCTCCTATGTTGGTCTTTATTGGGCTAGAGGCCAAATGGTTTACTTAGGGAATGGTGTGCAAAGCATTTCCTTCCATGTCAAAGCAACATCCAATGTGAAATAATCCTCAAGCCATGACTGATACCTCATAGCCTCAAACCAAGAGTGCACACCACTGTCACCCAGGGTGTGAAGTTGTAGCTGGTATTTGGAGTTGTGTTTCAGTGGTCAGGTGGAAATAATGATGATGGTAAGAATGTCTTGATGCCATATTTAGCATGTTTTCTTTTCCTGAAGTGGGAAGATCTAACAACAGGAAGCAGTTTTCTCCCTTCTCATGCTGCCAGCAGCCAGCAGAGCACCCTGTCCTAAGATCTGCCTCTTTTGCAGGGAGAAGTAAATTGATGATTTCCCTGCTGCCCATGATTTCCAGGTTGAATTTGCTCCTTCAAGCAAGTTTAATGCAGGAAATATAGCTGGCAGCAAGTCAGCTCTTCGTCCCTGTAGGTACATCTGTACTACCACAGTCGGAGGAGCGCCCTAGGAAGTTTATGCCTTGGCTGTGCTCAGGGCAAATCCCCAAGTCAGGGAAATCTGAGCATGGACTAGAGGCTGTTGTATTTATCTCCCCATGAGCAATGTACTCCAAAACCCTGAGAGTTCCCATGATGAGTGTAAAGCAGATCACACCAGGTGGCCCAGAACTGCAGGATTCTGTCAAGCACATCTGTCAGAGACAGCTGAAGGGGCTGGGGTTGCTTAGCCTGGAGAAGAGGAGGCTCAGGGGAGACCTTCTTGCTCTCTACAACTCCCTAAAGGGAGGTTGTAGGCCACACCTTGAGTCCTGTGTCCAGTTTTGGGCCCCTAAGTTTAGGAAAGATGCTGAGTTTGCTGGAAGGTGTCCAGAGAAGGGCAACAAAGCTGGGGAGGGGTCTGGAGCACAGCCCTGTGAGGAGAGGCTTAGGGAGCTGGGGTTGCTTAGCCTGGAGAAGAGGAGGCTCAGGGCAGACCTTATTGCCATCTCCAACTCCCTGAAGGGAGGTTGTAGCCAGTTGGGGGTTGGTCTCTTCTCCCAGGCGCCCAGTACCAGAGGACACAGTCTCAAGCTGCTCCAAGAAAGGTTTAGGCTGGAGGTGAGGAGAAAGTTCTTTCCAGCAAGAGATTGGCCATTGGAATGTGCTGCCCAAGGATGGTAGTGGTTTCACCATCCCTGGAGGTGTTCAAGAGGGGATTGGACGTGGCACTTAGTGCCATGGTCTAGTAGTCATGAGGTGTTGGGTGACAGGTTGGACTTGATGATCTTTGAGGTCACTTCCAACATTATTGATTCAATGATTCTATGATTTTGTACATATTCATTGCATTTCATATTCCTAGATTGTAGCTTGCTTGTGAACAGCCTTCATTTGCTTCCATCCCAAACTGAACTAAGTCTGTTAGTTTATTTTGGGGGGAGTTCTCCACTTGTACTACACAGCACTGCACTTGTAGTATGGTGGGTTGAAATCTAGAGTGGTAGAGGACATGGGAAATGTACCTGGGGTGTGTATGTGTGGATGAGCCAACAGTTAAGTTGTGGACCTGAGCTGGTATATGCTGTTCAGGCTCGAGTCAAGCAGTGCTCTTCTTTCTTCAGCTGTTTATGGTCAAATAGTTTGGCATGCATTATTTGGTTTGAGGTGCTAGTTTGAAGTTCACTATGGTGGTGAAGGATCTGGATGTGCTGGAGCATGTCCAGAGAATGGCCATGAGGATGAGCAGTGGGCTGGAGCTGCTCTGCTATGAGGACAGACTGAGAGAGTTGGGGCTGTTTGGTCTGGAGAAGAGAAGGCTCCGAGGAGATCTTCTTATGGCCTTCCAGTATCCAAAGAGGGGCTAGAGGAAAGCTGGGGAGGGATTTTTAGGGTGTCAGGGAGTGATAGGACTGGGGGGAATGGAGCAAAACTAGAAATGGGTAGATTGAGATTGGATGTTAGGAAGAGGTTCTTCCCAAGGAGGGTGGTGAGAGCCTGGCACAGGTTGCCCAGGGAGGTGGTGGCAGCCTCCTGCCTGGAGGTTTTTGCATCCAGGCTGGATGTGGCTGTGAGCAACCTGCTGTAGTGTGAGGTGTCCCTGCCCATGGCAGGGGGTTGGAACTGGCTGATTTCTATGATTCTATTAAATTCTGCACTTTCATTTGTTTGGTTTAGTTGGGTTTTTTCCTTTCCTGCTGTTGAAAGGCATTTGCTGATGAATTGCTCTGAAACCTTCAGGGATCATCCCACTATCATTTTTCGTCCATCCTGCTAGAATTTTACTCACAGTCAGCACTCCATGTTAAGTTGCTGGCATTATTGGATTGCTCTTCCTGCTAGGATTTCCTTGATATGAACAAACAGAGAGTAAATACCTCCCAGTGGTGTCCAGAATACTGGTGAGTTGTGGTTAAGGAGCATAATGGGACAGAGCAGTGGCCATTGGCAAAGGGTGACCTGGGATGCTGAGTTATTCATGGCTGTTCTGCTGCCTGCATTTTGAAATCCTTCTGTCATCGAGGAGGATGTACAAAGACATCTCACAACAGTGACAGGTATAAACCCACCAAAGTCACTATTAAGCAGTGGATGTTCGTGTGACTGCCATAGTCACAGGCTCACAGGATATTAGGGGTTGCAAGGGACCTCTGAAGATCATCAGGTCCAACCCCCCTGCCAGAGCAGGACCATGGAATCCAGCACAGGTCACACAGGAACACATCCAGATGGCTCTGGAAAGTCTCCAGAGAAGGAGACTCCACAACCTCTCTGGGCAGCCTGCTCCAGGGCTCTGGGACCCTCACAGTGAAAAAGTTCTTCCTCATGTTGAGGTGGAACCTCCTGTGCTGGAGTTTATATCCATTGCCCCTTGTCCTCCCAGAGGGTGAAAGTGGGCAGAGCCTGTCCCCTCCCGCTTGACCCCCAGCCCTCAGCTATTTAGAAACATTTATTAGATCCCCTTTCAGTCTTCTCCTCTCCAGACTAACCAGCCCCAGGGCTCTCAGCTTCTCCTCACCAGGCAGTGCTGCAGTCCCTCCAGCATCCTTTTAGCCCTCCCTTGGACTCTCTCCAGCAGATCCCTGTCCCTCTTGAACTGGGGAGCCCAGACCTGGATGCAGTATTCCAGGTGAGGTCTCAGCAGGGCAGAGCAGAGGGGGAGGAGAACCTCCTTGGCTCTGCTGGACACACTCCTCTGAATGCAGCCCAGGATCCCCTTGGCCTTCTTGGGCCCCAGGGCACATTGCTGTCCCATGCAGAACTTGTTGTCCACCAGCACTCCCAGCTCCTTCTCTGCAGGTCTGCTCTCCGGCAGATCCCCTCCCAGCCTGTACTGGTGCAGTTTATTCTTCATTCCCAGGTGCAGGACTCTTGCTTATATTTCTTCACAGAGAGAGTTTTTAGCCATTGGATGTGCTGCCCAGGGAGGTCCTGAAGTCACCATCCCTGGAGGTGTTCAAGAGGGGATTGGATGTGGCACTTGGAGCCACGGTTTAGTAGTCATGAGGTGTTGGGTGACAGGTTGGACTTGATGATCTTTGAGGTGTTTTCCAACCTTGTTGATCCTGTGATTCTATGAATACACATATTTGTCATATTTGAATAGTGGAAAACATGTTTCCTGCATTTTAACACTGTATTAGCTATTCACATTTGCAAGTGTTAGACATAGTAGAGGTGTGTTTAGTTGATTTTCCTTAGGCACTTGGGTAAACACAGTGCATGGATGTTCCTCTGCTGCCTAAAGCAAGCAGGTCAAGGGAGGTGGTTCTCCCCCTCTACTCAGTTCTGATGAGACCCCACCTGGAGCACTGCCTCCAGTTCTGGAGCCCCTATTACAAGAGGGATCTGGAGGTGCTGGAAGGTGTCCAGAGAAGGGCCAGGAGGATGAGCAGAGGGCTGGAGCACTCTCCTGTGAGGACAGACTGAAGGGTTGGGGCTGTTCAGTCTGGAGAAGAGAAGGCTCCCAGGTGACTCATTGTGGCTTCCAGTATCTGAAGGGGCCTACAGGAGGCTGGGGAGGGACTTCTCAGGCTCTCAGGTAGTGATAGACTTTGGGGAATGGAATGAGCTGGAGGTGGGGAGATTCAGACTAGATGTGAGGAGGAAGTTCTTCCCCATGAGAGTGGTGAAGCCTGGACTGGGAGTGTCCAGGGAGGTGGTTGAGGCCCCATCCCTGGAGGTGTTTAAGCCAGGCTGGCTGAGGCTCTGGCCAGGCTGATGTAGTGTGGGGTGTCCCTGCCATGGCAGGGGGGTTGGAACTAGCTGATCTTGTGGTCCCTTCAACCCTGACTGATACTATGATACT
>JAAWVA010001005.1:0-15150 GCA_015227895.2 Colaptes auratus
AATAGCTTGTGAGCCCGGCGCCTGCTTTAAGGTTTTGCACAGCCTCTGTTTTCCAATTAAGCAGCCAGGAAGAGATGAAACCTTCCCGATTTTGGGGTTGGTTTTTTGGTGTGGGTTTGTTGGGGTTTTTTGGGTTGGTGTTTTTTTTTTTTTATTACTTTTTAAAATACATATAATAAACCCAAATGCAATTTATAAAACAGAACTGGAGGTGCTGACAGTATAAAACAGTTTATTTTGCAGTCTTGGTCAAAACATATGGCAGCAACTTTTGGAGCCCCGTGCCAGATGGCGAGTCTTAATCGATTGTGTCTGTCGGGTGGTATGTTAATTCTCTGTGAAAAGGGTTTCTTCAAACTCAATTAAAGAAAAAACAAAAATTACTTTCATTCTCTTACTAAGTGACTCAGGAGAAAACTGCCATTTCGAGGGGTTGGTGGAAGTTGGGAAAGTTTTTGAACATAACATCCCCCCTCCGCCCCTCGCCAAGTTCTTTTACACAGCAGGTAACATTGACGCAACCGGCTGCCGAGGCTGTGGTTGTTATTCATCGGCACTGCTATCCAGTATCTGAAGGCAGCTACAAGAAAGCTGGGGAGGGGCTTTTTAGGGTGTCAGGGAGAGATAGGACTGGGGGGAATGGAGCAAAACTAGAAATGGGTAGATTCAGGTTGGGTGTTAGGAGGAAATTCTTCACCATGAGAGACTGGCACAGATTGCCCAGGGAGGTGGTGGAAGCCTCATCCCTGGAGGTTTTTGCAACCAGGCTGGATGTGGCTGTGAGCAACCTGCTGCAGTGTGAGGTGCCCTGTCCATGGCAAGGGGGTTGGAGCTGGATGACCTTTGAAGTCACTTGTAAGCCTGACAGCTATATGATTTGTGAATCTGGAGAAACTTACCTTGATGATAATGCTCTTTACCTTGCACATCTCTTTGTCTTGGGGAATTTTTTTCTTTTAACTAACGACAGCACTTTGTTTTGCAAATTAGAGTGATTTTGAGCACTAAAGACCCCAGAGTAAGATCTCAAAGGTTCACGCTAAACTCATTACTCCAAATTCTAAACGCATTAAAGTAATGGGAGTGTGAGGTCTGTTTCTGCAGCTCAGCAAAGACACTTTTCGTATAATCACAGAATTGTCAGGGTTGGAAGGGACCTCAAGGATCAGCCAGGTCCAACCCCCCTGCCATGGGCAGGGACACCTCACACTGCAGCAGGTTGCTCACAGCCACATCCAGCCTGGCTGCAAAAAACCCCAGGGATGAGGCTTCCACCACCTCCCTGGGAAACCTCTTCCAGTGTCTCACCACCCTCATGGGGAACAACTTCTTCCTAATATCCAATCTAAATCTACCCATTTCTATTTTTTCCATCCCCCCTGTCACTCCCTGACACCCTAAAAAGTCCCTCTCCAACTTTCTTTTAGCCCCATTCAGATACTGGAAGGCCACAAGGAGGTCTCCTCGGAGCCTTCTCTTCTCCAAACTGAACAGCCCCAACTCCCTCAGTCTGTCCTCATAGGAGACATGCTCCATCCCTCTTGTGGCCCTTCTCCAGACACCTTCCATCACCTCTGGATCCTTCCTGTACTAGAGGCTCCAGAACTGAACACCGTGCTCCAGGTGGGGTCTCACCAGAGAGGAGCAGAGGGGGAGAATCACCTCCCTTGACCTGCTGGGCGCACTTCTCTTGATGCAGCCCTTTTAATGTACCTTTTATGGGACAATAACTACTATCAACTTTAACTACAGCTCTACCCAACACAGCTCTGTGTTTCCTACACCCCTCATATTAAAATATTATAAGATCTTAAATACAAACCTTAGGTGTAATATAAAATCCTGTATTTTATGTATGACCGCTGCACAAAGGGCCGCTCTCCAAAGTCGTTTGAGCAGGCAGGTTTGGTTTCAACGAGGATGAAATTTCCTCCACGCCAAATAAATAATGAGGCATGAATTTTTGATACAGGCTACTTCCTGGTGGACGTGGTTGGACACAAAGTCATTAAATTCAACTCAAATCCTCCCTGTTGTAGCCTCTGTGTGTTTTAATGACCACGTTAGCAACCCGGGCGCCTGAATGAGTAGAAGGTTTAGAAGCCCGCGGGTTAACGGCGGCCAATAATAAGTCTGCGTGCATTTTGGGGTGGTTTTACTGCCACCATTCCCTTTTGTTGTACGTATTGCTGGTGACACAGGCTGAGATTTGGAGCTGAAGTAAGATATGTGCAGAGCAGATATCCAAATGAAAGGAACTGGTCCCCGGAGAGAAGCGCAAGCCTTTGGTAGGAGCCAGCTTTAATGGAGAGCCGGCACTTAACGTATCCGCCACTTACAACCTGTGAAATGGATGTGTGCTGAAACGGAGTAGCAGCCAGGTCTGGTCTCCTTGCCATGTTCATTTTATGACTGCTTGCTTTTGAAACAGAGCAGGGCTGCAGCAAGATGCACACGTGCACTCAAAGCACTAGGGGTGGAGTTCTGCCCTGTCCTGGGCACTGGTGAGGCCTCGCCTCCAGCACGGTGTGCAGTTCTGCAGGAGGGATCTTGAGGTGCTGGAGCAGGTCCAGAGGAGAGCGACCAGAGTGGGGATGAGGCTGGAGGAAAGTCTGATGAGAAGAGGCTGAAGGAGCTGGGGGTGTTCAGCCTGGAGAAGAGGAGACTCAGAGGGGACCTTATCACTCTCTACAACTACCTGAAGGGAAGCTGTAGTCAGGTGGGGGTCAGGCTCTTCTCCCAGGAAACTTGTGACAGACCAAGAGGGCATGGCCTGAAGCTGTGCCAGGGAAGGTTTAGTTTGGATATTAGGAAGCACTTCCTCAGGGAAAGGGGAATCAGACACTGGGACAGACTGCCCAGAGAGGTGGTGGAGTCGCCGTCTCTGGAGGTCTTTAAGGAAAGACTGGGTGTGGCACTTGGTGGCATGGGCCATAGGCTGGACTTGATGATCTCAGAGGTCTTTTCCAGCCTCAATAATTCTGTGATTCTCTGTAAATTCTGTGCTTTCTTCAGCAGTAATCCCACACAAGCACAAAGCAGAAACACTCCCATTTCCCCAACATAATCCAGCAACACTGGCAAATGACAACCTTACCTGGTGGCTGGGATCTTTTAGAACACAGCTGTGACATATTTTATGCATCACAAAGAATGATCAAACAGTTCTCTGGAGCCTTTCTGCCGTGGAATGTGGCCCCATGTCCCTTATCTGCCCTTTTTGTTGGGCTGTAGTACTTTTAAACTGTAAATTAGCTGCCTGTTACCAGCCAGAGGATAGTTTGTAAGCATAATGTATTTAGGGACTCTGCAAATTGGTGCTCTGTATTGTTTTTAATAAATTGATTGTTTGGAATACAGGTAAGATAAATAGTACAGACAAATTTAGGAACAAATACCACTGTAGCTAATGAAATAATTTTAAATGGACCTTAACTGTATCAATACAGGTTGGGAGATGATCTGCTAGAGAGCAGCCATCTGGAAAAGGACCTGGGAGTCCTGGTGGACAACTAGTTTTGCATGGGACAGCAATGTGCCCTGGAGGCTAATGGGATCCTGGGCTGCATTCAGAGGAGTGTGTCCAGCAGATCCAGGCAGGTTCTCCTCCCCCTCTATTCTGCCCTGCTGAGACCTCACCTGGAATATTGCATCCTGTTCTGTGCTCCCCAGTTCAAGAGGGACAGGGATCTGCTGGAGAGGGTCCAAGGGAGGGCTATAAGGATGCTGAAGGGACTGGAGCACTGCCTGGTAAGGAAAGGCTGAGAGCCCTGGGGCTGTTTAGTCTGGAGAGAAGACTGAGAGGGGGTGCTTGGTGTCATGATCTAGTTGTTTGGGTGGGTTGGATTGGTTGACAGGTTGGACGCGATGATCTTGAAGGTCTCTTCCAACCTGGTGTATTGTATTGTATTGTATTGTATTGTATTGTATTGTATTGTATTGTGATTTAATAAATGTCTATAAATATCTGAGGGCTGCATGTCAAGAGGGAGGGGACAGGCTCTGCTCAGTTGCACCCTGGGATAGGACAAGGGGCAATGGATGGAAACTACGGCACAGGAGGTTTCCACCTCAACATGAGGAGGAACTTCTTCACTGTGAGGGTCACAGATCACTGGAACAGACTGCCCAGAGAGGTTGCGGAGTCTCCTTCTCTGGAGACTTTCAAGACTCATCTGAATGCATTCCTGTGCAAACTGTGCTGGATTCTATGGTCCTGCTCTGGCAGCGGGGTTGGATTCTATGAGCATAGGCTGAGGGAGTGGGGGGTGTTCAGCCTGGACAAGAAAGGACTCCAGGGGGACATTAGAGCTGCCTGACAGTACCTGAAGGGATCCTACAGGAAGGTTGCAGAAGGACTTTTTACATTTTGCCCACCAACAGGACAAGGGGGTTGAAATTGAAGGAGAATAGGTTTAGATTGGATCTTAGGAAGCAATTCTTCACTATGAGGGTAGCAAGACTCTGGAGTACATTGTCCAGGGAGGCTATGGATGCCCCCTGCCTGGCGATGTTCAAGGCCTTGGATGGGGTCTTGAGTAGCTTGGGCTAGTTGAGAGGTGTCCATAGCAGGGAGGTTGGGTGAGATGATCTCTAAGGTCTCTTCCAGCCTAGGCCATTCTGTGATTCTAGAATTCTGTGGTAGTTTTTATCAGTAGATGCCTTATATACTCTTTAACAGGAGATAAATCTTAGACTTTTCCATATGTCTCTTGTATCTCCCAGTGTCTGGGTACTAATTTGGTTCTG
The DNA here is from genome assembly GCA_015227895.2 of Colaptes auratus. Lineage (NCBI taxonomy): Eukaryota > Metazoa > Chordata > Aves > Piciformes > Picidae > Colaptes > Colaptes auratus. The sequence goes on from JAAWVA010001005.1 coordinate 4,750, forward strand.
CTGCTCCAAAAGGAGGGAAATAAGTCTCCTTTCCTTACAATAGTTTCTGCACCTCAGCCAGGCTAGAAGGCAGCAGTCAAGCAACCTGGCCATCTGCAAATTTCTTCCTCTCTTCAGTGATTCTTCCATTCATCTTCACATATCTTATTCTGGATCTCAGCCTGCAGAGAAAACTCTTTCTTCTCTCTCTGGAAAACCGCCGTTTTAAAGTGGCATTAATCATGAACTGCATTTTCCCTCAAGACACCTAAGAAAAAGATGCTTTGATTAGTGGAGTTTAGAAAGATGGAAGCAGAATTAGAAGAACAAAAAAAGAAGGGAAATGGACAAATAAAGACAAAATGACCATAAAAGTAATTATGTTTCCTGAGTCTCTATTTTTATCATCCCCTTTTAAAGTATTGCTTGGTGATAATGCCTGCCTTATTTCAGTAATCAAGGGCAGCCTTTGCCAAAGCAACCACAAGGTTGGACTCAATGACATTTCAGGCCTTTTCCAACCAAAAAGATTCTATAAGGAATATAGTCCTCTATAAGGGTCGAGGAAGGAGCCAAATATCCTTCAGAGTGGGAAACAAATGTTAGAGATGGCTTTTCGTACCTCTCATAGTCTACCATACAAGAACAGAACTGGGAATCATCACCTCCTGCTTCACAGAAGAGCCTGCAAGGCCCCATAAGAAGAAAACAGACAACAACCCAGAGAAACAAAATTATTCTCCTTGTGCCATTGCTAAACTGAGATACAAACCACTGAGAAGCCAACAGCAATGTTGTTATTTCATAGGATCACAGAATTGTCAGGGTTGGAAGGCACCTCAAGGATCAGCCAGTTCCAGTCCCCCTGCCAGACACCTCACACTACAGCAGGTTGCTCACAGCCACAGCCAGCCTGGCTGCAAACACCTCCAGGCAGGAGGCTTCCACCACCTCCCTGGGCAACCTGTGCCAGGCTCTCACCACCCTCATGGGGAACAACTTCTTCCTAACGTCCAATCTGAGTCTACCCATTTCTCACAGTGACCATCCTGTTTGAACCAGAGGTCATCACCACCATTGAAAAAGTGCAGAGAATTACTTCTACACTACATATGATTAGGTGTTTTCCTTTTTCCACCCTTCCCTGTAAACATTCCTCAAAAGAAACGATTTGAGAATCTTTCTGACAACTATTTTATTGTTAGGTGTTTCCAGTTTAGACCTTTCTGTGACAACATTTGATTTGGATTTGCTGTTGACTTTGAGTTTTTGTTGGCTCATTGGCTCCTTGTGAGTGTGTGCTATCTTTGTTGTTGCTGGCTTGGTTTGTTGATTGCTTGGTTTGACTTTTTGTTTTGTGAAATTGTGTGTGTGTGTATGTTTGGTTCTGTTTGTTGTTTTGGTTTTTTTTTAATTGATTCATGGTTTTAGTTTTTGCTTTGTTTAGTCATCTTTGTAGAACTAGCAGCATAGAATCATAGAATCAGTCAGGGTTGGAAGGGACCACAAGGATCATCTAGTTCCAACTTCCAACACCCCTGCCATGGGCAGGGACACCCCACACTAGATCAGGCTGGCCACAGCCTCATCCAGCCTGGGCTTAAACACCTCCAGGGACGGGGCCTCAACCACCTCCCTGGACAACCCATTCCAGGGCTTCACCACTCTCACAGTGAAGATCTTCCTCCTCATGTCCAGCCTGAATCTCCCCACCTCCAGCTTCATTCCATTCCCCCTAGTCCTATCACTACCTGATATCCTAAGAAGTCCCTCCCCAGCCTTCTTGTAGCCCCTTTCAGATACTGGAAGGCCACAATAAGGTCACCTCAGAGCCTTCTCTTCTCCAGACTGAACAGCCCCAACTCTTTCAGTCTGTCCTCATAGGAGAGGTGATCCAGCCCTCTGCTCATCCTCTTGGCCCTTAGTGGGCATTCTTAAGGTCAGCAAGGAGGAATCCTTTAAAAATAACATCTGGACAGTTTCAGGAGAGATATCTGCTTCCTTTTGCTTCCACATTGTTAGTTTGTAGCTACTGAAACTAAGATAGATCACACAGTGTGTGAGGAAAAGAAGAAGTTGTGCTCAGATGGCTTTTAAACATTTCCCATTCCTTCCCTTTCTTCTTTTTCGCTCCTTCTCTCCCCTTCCTTTTCGCTCCTTCTCTCCCCTTCCTTTTTTGCTCCTTCTCTGCCCCTTCCTTTTTTGCTCCTTCTCTGCCCCTTCCTTTTTGCTCCTTCTCTCCCCTTCCTTTTTTGCTCCTTCTCCCCCTTCCTTTTTTGCTCCTTCTCTCCCCCTCCTTTTTGCTCCTTCTCTTCCCCTTCCTTTTTGCTCCTTCTCTCCCCCTTTCTTTTTTGCTCCTTCTCTGCCCCTTCCTTTTTTGCTCCTTCTCTCCCCCTTCCTTTTTGCTCCTTCTCTGCCCTTCTTTTTCGCTCCTTCTCTCCCCCTTCCTTTTTGCTCCTTCTCTCCCTTACCTTTTTTCCCATTGTATTTACTTAAGTTTGTCAAGTACCAGTAGGCCTGAAAACATTCCCAGTGTATCACAGTTCTGACTCTCACGCATTTATTTATGGCCTTTATCAGTAACAGATGAGCAAAGGTACGCAGACGGGATGATGCTGATGTGGCATGGGCAATTAGCCAGGGGAGACTGGGAAGGGAATAGCAGACAGCTTCTCATCTGAAACAAAATAAGAAAACAGGTTTATGGTGGTGTACCAAGCCAAAGCTGTAAATGTGCTTTGATTTAAATGCATGCCTGCTATGCTCTCTTAATTAATGGAGAATCGTAAAGTTCAGTTAATTTAACAACCAAACGTATACACAGAGATTTTTCCCCTCCTCCCCCCCCCAAAAAAAAAAAAAGAAAAAAAATATACAATTCTCTGCCTATGTTGTTAGGATAGGATCCATATTTCAGCTGGAAAAACTCTTGGAGAAGCTGAGCAATCAGCCTCTCTGGGTCTGGTGCAGTAATGTACTGGCTTGTGCACACGAGGTCTTATTATAGAGATGTCAGGTTGAGTTTGAAACATAAACATATTTTTATTTATACATTAGTGCTTATAGTGATCAATGGCCATGTGTGCAGTATATTAGAATTTGGTTTTGATCAGCAGAAAGCAATTATTCATAAAACTCAAAACAGAAGGCAAAGTTGTGAAAGAAAGGAGAAGAATTATGTCTTTCTTACAGGGAAGGTAATTTTAATATAGACGAGATTGGTCCAAGTCCTGCAGTTTGGATTGATAGATTATCTAGCAGAACTATCATTTCAATAATCTCAATGACAGTGCAGCAGTGGATACTTGGTACAATATTATAAATTAAATTTACTGGGAATGTCATTGCAGAGAATATGGAAAGAGATCTGTCATTTGTATTTGTGGAAGTTAAGATGGGGGGTGTGGGGGGGTGTGGAAATAAGATTCTCTGACAAAACATAGCCAAAGAAAAAAAATAGTCTGGGTGATCCAGACATGCCACCAGTTGTCTAAAAGATTCTTTCCATCATCACTTTGCTCATTAGGATACTTGAATGATGCTAATGTGTATTTGATGAGAGAGGGATGGTATTCTCTTAAACACAGAGATATTCTTCAGGAGGATTGTTGGCAGGATCATAGAACCTGTGATTCTGTGATTCTGTGATGACAGTTTCTCCAAATGCTCTCTCACCCTCTAGCAATGGGTGACTCTGGCACCAGCTGGGCAAGAGAGAGTGGCACTCCTTTACTTTTCCTTTATATATACTTTTCACTATTTCTCTATATAGTTTTTGAAGTCTTTCTATTCTATTTTATTTTAGAATCCTGCACTCAGCCTAGTTTTCCATGTGTACAGAATCAGAGCATCAGGTTGGTTGGAAAATGCCTCCAAGATCATCAAGTCCAACCTTAGGTAGATCTCCCACGGTCCCTATCTCTTATCCATCATTCCTATGCAGAGATTTTACTGGTCAATGGTAGGCTGAACACGAGCCTGCAGTGTGCCCAGGCAGCCAAGAGGGCCAATGGCATCCTGGCCTGCATCAGGAACAGTGTGGCCAGCAGGAGCAGGGAGGTCATTCTGCCCCTGTACACTGCACTGGTTAGGCCGCACCTTGAGTACTGTGTCCAGTTTTGGGCCCCTCAGTTTAGGAAGGATGTTGACTTGCTAGAATGTGTCCAGAGAAGGGCAACAAAGCTGGGGAGGGGTTTGGAACACAAGCCCTATGAGGAGAGACTGAGGGAGCTGGGGTTGCTTAACCTGGCGAAGTGGAGACTCAGGGGTGACCTTCTTGCTCTCTCCAACTCCCTGAAGGGAGGTTGTAGCCAGGAGGGGTTGGTCTCTTCTCCCAGGCAGCCAGCACCAGAACAAGAGGACACAGTCTCAAGCTGCACCAGGGGAGGTTTAGGCTGGATGTTAGGAAGAAGTTCTACACAGAGAGAGTGATTGCCCGTTGGAATGTGCTGCCCAGGGGGGTGGTGGAGTCACCATCATTGGAGGTGTTCAGGAGGAAACTTGATGGGGTGCTTGGTGCCATGGTTTAATTGATTAGGTGGGTTGGATTGATTGATAGGTTGGACTCAATGATCTCTAAGGTCTCTTCTAACCTGGATTTATTCTATCTAACATATCCTAGGGATATTGGTGTTTGTGGATCAGGATCATGGCCCTGGTATCTACTAGGTATTAGCCACAGCACAGCACAGGGGATGGTTTGCGCTAGCTGCTACCTAAGCTGACAGTAAATCAAAGGAGTAGTAGTCAATACTGCCAAAGTTGCTGAGAACAAAGTTCAGCTGAGTGTCTCAGTCCTACCTACTGCAAATATCTCTAACTTCTGGAAAGTAGGGGATTTGGTAACCTCATGCTGGAAAGGTACTTCAGAAACACCTACAGGAAAATGGGTTTGAATTCCAGTGTTACCCTTGGCAAACTAGGAAAGTGTTATTCATCTTCAGGATGAAGGTAAACAGGTCTGCTGAGGAGCAGATCATGGAACTGGGGTTGTTTGGTGTTGATAAAAACTCCTTGCGAGGAGGTTAGAGCCAGGTGGGGGTGGATCTCTTCTACCTAGTAATAAATGGGTGGTTGTAGTCAGGAGGGGGTTGGTCTCTTCTCTCAGGCAACCAGCACCAGAACAAGAGGACACAGTCTCAAGCTGCACCAGGGGAAGTTTAAGCTCGAGGTGAGGACAAAGTTCTTCACAGAAAGAGTTGTTAGGCATTGGAATGGGCTGCCCAGGGAGGTGGTGGAGTCTCTGTCCCTAGAGGTGTTCAAGAGGGTTTTGGATGTGGCACTTGGAGCCATGGTTTACTAGTCATGAGGTGTTGGGTGACAGGGGGACTTGATGATCTTTGAGGTCTTTTCCAACCTTGTTGATTCTATGATTCTATGATAGAATGAGAGGCAATGGCCTCAAGTTGCACAAGGGGAGGCTTAGGTTGGACATTAGAAGAAAATTCTTCACTGAACGGGTTCTCAGCTGGTGGACTGGGCTGCCCAGGGAGGTGGTTGACTGCTCATCTCTGGAGGTATTTCAGAGGCAGAGATGTGGTGCTGTGGGACATGGTCTATCAGCAGCCTTGGCAGAGTTAGAGAATGGTTGCATTTGATCTTGAAAGTTTTCTTCAACTAGAGTGATTCTAGGTGTAGGAAGTTCCATGGAAACATGAGGAAGAATTTTTCCCCTGTGAGGGTGACAGAACACTGGATCAGGCTGCCCAGGGTGGGTTGTGGAGTCTCCCTCTCTGGAGACATTCAAAACCACTGGATGTGATCCTGTGTGGTGTGGTACAGGTGGTCCTGCTCTGGCAGGGGGGGTTGGACTGGATGACCTTTCAGGGTCCCTTCCAGCCCCTAACATTCTGCTATTCTATGATTCTGTGATCCCATGAGTCAGGCTTCTGCAAACCAACCATCCACAAGTTCACTCAGCAGGCAGTGCAGAAGAGAGTGTTCACAGTGCACCCAGTAAAGGTGAAGTAAATCTCCATTGAGATGTCTGCATCTCACCCATGGGAGACAGCAGTAAAGTCAGTCACTGACTGCCTGATTCTTACCTGGGCAAAATGAGCTGATTGCAAGTCTGCCTCTGAGAAAAGAACTGTGAGGAGTAATGAAAGCCTCTCTCACAAAATTAAGAGTGGTGTTTGAGCTGAAAAAGGAATAACAAAAATGAGTGGAGAAAGGTGAGAGAAAAGGGCAACAGATCAGAGGGCTGGAGCACCTCTCCTATGAGGACAGACTGAAGGAGTTGGGGCTGCTCAGTCTGGAGAAGAGAAGGCTCTGAGGTGACCTTATTGTGGCCTTCCAGGATCTGAAGGGGGCCTACAAGAAAGCTGGGGAGGGACTTCTCAGGATATCAGATAGTGATAGGACATGGGGGAATGGAATGAAGCTGGAGGTGGGGAGATTCAGGCTGGACATGAGGTGGAAGTTCTTCACCATGGTGAAGCCCTGGAATGGGTTGTCCAGGGAGGTGGTTGAGGCCCCGTCCCTGGAGGTGTTTAAGCCCAGGCTGGATGAGGCTGTGGCCAGCCTGATCTAGTGTGGGGTGTCCCTGCCCATGGCAGGGGGGTTGGAACTAGATGATCCTTGTAGTCACTTCCAACCCTGACTGATACTATGATACTATGAACTGAAGGAGTGAGGCACCAAGGAAGATGGAACAAAATAGGGCATGACATGGGATATAAAATGTGGTAGAAAAGATGCTGAACTAACAAAAACCCCAAAAACCTCTACAGAGCTTTTAAATGGGGAAGAATTGTATAAACTTAATCTAAAAAGCCCAGAAGTGTTTGCAAAATCTTAAGAAACTGTCAATGAAAGTATTAAGGGAGGGCTGAGGGTGGGAAATGGGAGAAAAGATGTTGAGAGATTTGGGGTTGTTTCACGTTCGTGCTGAAATCTTGCACTAATTTTTTTATCCATTGGAGTTAATCAACCAGGGTTGACTCTGGGTTTACAACAGGCATGAAAAATCCAAGGGCTGTCCTTGTCTGCATGTTGTGATGGAAACCAGGATTGTGTATAAGTAGGGGGGGAGGGGGGGTAATAAATCCATTTGGGAATAGCTTAAGCAAACAGATTAATGGAATGCTCCATCACCACAGTGTATTTCTAACCCCATTCCCCTGGCTCTGCTGGCAGTGCAATGGTTTGAGAGCAGTTGCCAAACTCCCCATTATGTGCTGCATTAAGTCAGTTAACAACAGAGGTAAATCTCATTGCTTTGATTGGTTTAAGGCAGACCTTAAGTGCCACTGTTTTGCATTGACCAGAATGCAGTGTCCAAAAAGAAGCGTGACATCCCCTTACAGAAGTGTATTTTATCTACATAAAGGCAAATTAAAGAGCAGGTGGTGGATTTAGGAGAAGCTCTTTCAGCTCTCATTGCACACCATTGGAGGGAATATTCTCACTGTTAGTTAGAGACTATCACAAAGAGCAAAGCCCAAGGCTAGGTGAATAGCTCCTTCTAGAATTCATAATTACTTACCCAGCAAAGGATTTCATTACAGTGCATCTCAGGTGGGATGCAGCCCTGTGATAGGGAACAAATGAACCCATTTTAAATCTGATTGTATGCCAACACTGGGAAATGATCTATGGCTGCAGAAATGTATCCTTCTTAGAAATGCTGTTCACCACCTTCAGTTTTTCCCCAGCTGATGAATGTAGGGAGGTAAATCCAGCCTCACGGAACAAACCTTCCTTGTGCTGTTGCATGCACGCTATACCACTGCACCCGAAATTCTCCAAGGAATGCTGGAAAGCTGTCTTGCAGAGAAAGATCTGGGGCTGCTGGGTGACAGCCAGCTGAACCTGAACCAATGTGTGCACCCAGGTGGCCAGGAACGCCACCAGCATCCTGGCCTGGATCAGCAACGGTGTGGCCAGCAGGAGGGGGACAGGGATTGTCCTCCTGTACTCAGCACTGCTGAGGCCACACCTTGAGTCCTAGGTTCAGTTTCATGACCCTCACTCCAAGAAAGACATAGAGGGGCTGGAGCAGGTCCAGAGAAGGGCAACAAAGCTGGCAAGGCATCTGAAACAGAATCAGTAGAGAAGATCTAAGGGTTTGAGCTTTGAACAGCAATGGGGTCTGACAACACAGCTTTACAGAGGTGATAGTGAAGTGCCATTAAAGCAACTCTCCCAATGCCCAAGAGAAGAGAGAAGCATAAGCAATGTCTTGACTCTAGTGAGCTGCCAGGGACACTCAGAACCCACCCTGCCTTCCTCCCTTCCCAGTTCTGAAATCTGAATTCCTTCCTTTTCTTTTCCTTTTCCTCCCTCTCTCCCTTCCTTTCAAATTCCTTCCTCCTTCTCTCTCTTCCTTTCTTCCTTCCAAATTCCTTCCTTCTGAATTTCTTCCTTCCTCTCTCCTTTCCTCCCTTCCTTTCAAATACCTTCCTCCTTCTGTCCCTTCCTTCTGAATTCCTGCCTGCCTTCCTTCCCTTTAAACCAGTTCTCCTCATGTTTATAGAGGCAAGGACCAAGCACACTCCAAAGCCAGATGATGATTGTTTTTCAGGGCTTCACAGCAGACAGAAGCCAGGAAGGGTTTTTTCCTCCCACAGGCAGTGAAATTTGGATTGATGTCATTTCAGTGCTCATTAGCAAAGAAAGCCAGGGGAACATGATAAACAATATTAGCTGTTACTCTAATAAAGCCAGTCAAATTCTTACCTAGTGATGACAGTGTTTGATATTTTATAGCCACCACATGAAAAAAAAGCCCAATCTCTCCAAAAGCCTGAATATTTGTTTTCAATTGCAGGACAAAAGCTAAGCAGAGTTCTTGGCAAGGCAGGATTTGTTTCCCTGGTCACACACTGACAATGGCAATCACCAACAGCTCTTCATTTCTGCTGGGTTAAGGCTTGGCCCTGCAGCGTTGAGCACTTCTGTCATTAAAGCCATGAAAACAGAGGGACAGCAATTTAGAGGAGCATTCTGCTGTTAGTGACTCATAGGTGTTTCCAAAGCACCAAATTTGCAATAAATGTGAATTTCAGACTGTATACAAATCACACAATGGGTTGGGTTGGAAGGGACCTTTAAAGTTCATCCAGTCCAGCCCCTCTGCACTCGTCTGGGATATCTACAACTACAGCAGGCTACTCAGAGCCCCAAACAGCCTGACCAGGAATGTTTTCAGGCATGGGGCATCTACCACCTCTCTGGACAGCTTGGGCCAAGGTCTCACCAGCCTCAGTGTAAAAGAATTCTTCCTTTGAGTTAGTCTTAACCATCTCAACAGCTGCTGTGTATAAAGGGCACATTTGTCTTTGTTTTTTCCTCTGCAGCTTCCCAAAAGGCTTCTCATGAGAATCAGCCTTCCCTTGTCCCATTCATACATGAAGAAACTGATGTATGAGCAGGGATATTCCTCCACAGCTTAATGCCAGAAGCAGTCAAGTGGCTTCTCAAACCTTTCCTCTCCCTGCTTTACACATTGTGTTTGCACACTGCCTGCTTTAACTGCCAAAGGTAATGGAATAGTTTGGGAGAACATTACCCCTGAATGAGACAGGGGTTTCTGAATCCATCTTGTAGCCCCTGAATCTAGTGTTAGCCTGGTGTGGTGGGTTGAAATTTTCCCCCCAACACTGATTTTGCCAGACCAGCCCAGTTAGAAGCAAATGAAGGCTGTATTTACAGGCAAAGCTACAATCTACAATAGAATGCAATAGCCAGGGAAGTTTAGGCTGGAGGTGAGGACAAAGTTCTTCACAGAGGGAGTCATTCATCATTGCAATGTGCTGCCCAGGGAGGTGGTGGACTCCCCATCCCTGGAGGTGTTCAAGAGGGGATTGGACATGGCACGTGGTGCCATGGTCTAGTAGTCATGAGGTGTTGGGTGACAGGTTGGACTTGATGGTCTTTGAGGTCTCTTCCCACCTTGGTGAGGCTGTGATGTGTCTGACTATGTACAAACCATATGATATTTACCATATTTACAGGTATTTACAATTAACAAACTGCACAAAGACCCCTCTGGTCAAAGACCAGGGGAAGCTACTAGCTTCTCCTTTACTGCCACCCCCCACCCCTTTACCCTCCTGTACAAAAGAAGGGAGAAAGGAGCAGAGGAATGTCAACACCAAAACAATGCAGCCAAGGTCAAGCAGAATCAAGTGAAGAAGAGAGAAGAGAAAAAAAGAAATTGTTTTGGTACAACTAGCTTAAGTTCCTTATCTCTCCAATGAAATTGTTTGGAATTATCTTCATTTTCCTTTTTACACCCAATAGTGTTTTATTGACATTTTTACTACTTTCCTGTTCAAGATCTGTGAAAAAAAAAATTTAAAGGCATAGCCTAAAAGTACCACACCTGGGCTTTCCTGCACTTCAACCAAAGTGTCACTGAGATTTATCCTCTGCCATTATTCAAACAATTCCGGGAAGGGAAGGGAAGGAAGGGAAGGG
>JAAWVA010001006.1:0-15138 GCA_015227895.2 Colaptes auratus
GGTTTTCCTTGCACATTTCTTTCCCAAAGATCACTTTGGTGGGCATTATTCCCCAGGGCCAGGGCTGGAGCCATGTGCTCAGTTCAGGGAGGTGTCCTAAGGGGTCCTGGGAGAGTCTTGTGGTGGGGTGAGAAAGTTCCCTCCCCACACACAGGGAAAGAAACCACAGCTAGCTCAGTCAGAAAAGCAGATGAAAGCTATATTTACAGGCAGAAATGGAATGCATGAATATATACACAAATATACAATATTTACACATATACAGGAAAATACAGCAGTGAACACAATGCAGAAAAACCTTTCCCTCCAGCCGGCCAGGGGGGTTCCCTGAACCCCCCCGCTCCCTCACCACTCCCCTTTCTCCCAAAAAGGGTTAAGAGAGAGAGAAAAGGCAATTAAGGAAGAAATATCTGTTAGCTAAAAAACACATGCAAATTAGTGTTCTTATCTGTTAGCTGTTAACTCAAGGCTGTTCCTGCTTCAGAAAAGAGAAACCGTCCACTCACAGACAGAGAAGCACAGACTGCATCCAGCCTGCACCCAGACCAGACACAGACTGAACCAACAGAACCCAAACTCAAAATGCATTTTTATAAGCTACCAATGAAATTAGTTTAGACTATCTTGTTTTTTCAAATATCAAAAACATTCAGCCAGAGTGTTCAGCAACTGTCTCTTTCAAAGGCACAGCATCAACCGGTCACAATCCACCTCTTCTAAACAATTTCATTGGCTGTTCATACTGTCCATCCAATCTAAAGCAATAGCTACAATTTGTAAGTAAGTTCATAGTCCATTCCGGCTATCCTCAGGTGTAGATAATTCAGAGTCCAAGAAACAAGAAAAAAATGGAAAACAGTTTGTCTCTCGCAGATGAAGCGAAAAAAGGAACAGGGACCAGGGACTCTCAGTTGACTCAGGGCTCTCAGGGTTCTCAGGGTTCATGCACCGTGGATTCCTCAAGGATTCTTCCTTTGGGCGCGATGTAGCTGTACAACACTCTGAAATCAAACTCTTTCAGCTAAAGTTAAATTTCTTTGTGGAATACACTGAATTTCACCATTCTCTTGCATTACCCAATAAGTGTGACCCGGACCTTCAGCTGAAACCACCCCTCGGACAGGTTTAGCCTCTCCTGAGGGAGAAAACACCCAAACAGTTTACCTAACAGATTCTTTTCTTAACAACAGGAACTCTATCACCTTCTACTTTCTGTAGCAGATCTGAGTGTGCAGGTCCAGCTCGGTTCACTGAACCTCTACTATTTACCAGCCAGGTTGCTTGTGCTAAATGCTTTTCCCAGTTTTCAAAGATCCACCCCCCATGGCTTTAAGAGTGGTCTTCAGCAAACCGTTTTAGCGTTCAATCTTCCCTGCAGCTGGTGCATAGTAGGGGATGTGGAATATCCACTCAATGCCGTGCTCTTTGGCCCAGCTCTTTACAAGGTTGTTTTTGAAATGAGTTCCGTTGTCTGACTCGATCCTCTCTGGAGTTCCGTGTCTCCCCAGGATTTGTCTCTCCAGACCCAGAATGGTGTTTGCGTGCAGTTGCATGTGGAACTGGATAAGTTTCCAACCATCCAGTTTTGTCTCTACCATAATGAGCACATACTGCTTACCAGAACGAGAACATGGTTAGAGTGATGTAGTCAATCTGCCAAGCTTCACCATACTTGTACTTGGACATCTGTCACCATACCATAAGGGCTTAAGTCGCTTTGCCTGCTTAATAGCAGCACAATGTCACAGTCATGGATGACTTGTGTGATAGCATCCATGGAAATGTCTATGGATCTGTCACGTGCCCACTGGTAGGTTGCATCTCTGCCTTGATGTCCTGACGAATCGTGAGCCCACCGAGCCAAGAATATCTCACCTCGGTGTTTCCAGTCGAGATCAAGATCAGAGTCCATGTCTACTTGAGAAACTCTTGCAGCTAGATCTGCCTGATGGTTGTGTTGCTGTTCCTCAGGAGCTTTGCTCTTAGGGATGTGAGCATCAATGTGTCTCACCTTCACTGGAATTCTCGATCTTCGATCAGCAATGTCCGCCACAGCTCAGCTGCCCATATAGGCTTTCCCTTCTCTGCCAACCACTCTTCTTCCAGTTCTTTAGCCAACCCCACAGAGCATTGGCTACCATCCATGAGTCGGTGTAGAGATAAAGCTTTGGCCACCTCTCACGTTCAGCTACGTCGAGAGCTAGCTGGACAGCTTTTACCTCTGCGAACTGACTGGATTCTCCTTCTCCATCCTTTGCCTCTGCAACTCGTGGTTGGACTCCACACTGCAGACTTCCACCTTCGCTTGTTCCCGACCAGCCGACAGGAACCGTCTGTGAACAAAGCAGATTTCTTTTCATCATCAGAAAGGTCATTGTAAGGAGGAGCTTCCTCAGCACGAGTTACTCTCTCCTCTGGAGGTTTAGTACAGTTGGTACCTTCGGCCAACTTGAGATCACCTCCACCAGACCAGGTTTTCAAGATTTCCCATTCGAGCTCTCTGTGTTATCAGAGCCATCCACTTAGACCAGTAGAGTCTGTTGCATGATGTGGTGTGGAACCTTGGCCTTTGAACATCCAATTCAAAACTGGTAATCTGGGAGCTAAGAGAAGTTGTGATTCAGTTCCAATCACTTCAGAAGCTGCTTTTACTCCTTCATAGGCAGCTAGAATCTCTTTCTCTGTTGGAGTATAATTAGCCTCTGAACCTCTGTAACCTCGACTCCAGAAACCAAGAGGTCGTCCACGTGTCTCACCTGGAGCTCTCTGCCACAAGCACCAGGTTGGACCATTGTCACTTGCAGCCGTGTACAATGTTCTTAATGTCTGGACCATCTCGGACAGGTCCCAGACCCATTGCTTGAACCACCTCTTGCTTTATCTGGTCAAAAGCTGCTTGTTTTCAGGTCCCCAGTGGAAATTGTTTCTCTTTCGAGTCACATCATACAGAGGTTTCACAATCTGACTGAACCAGGAATGTGCAGTCTCAAAATCCCACTATCCCCAAGAAACGTAGAGTTTCTTGCTTGTTCATGGGATTGGCCATGGTAGAGACTCTATTTACCACATCCACTGGAATGTGTCGGCATCCATCCTGCCACCGCACTCCCCAGAAACTGGATCTCTCTGGTAGGTCCTTTCACCTTGTCTCGCTTGATGGCAAAACCTGCCGCTCAGAAGAATGTCAATGACTTTGTTACCTTTCTCGAAGACTTCCTCAGCAGTTTTACCCCAGACAATGATATCATCGATGAACTGGATGTGTTCTGGAGCACCACCTCTCTCCAGAGCATCGTGGATCACTGCATGACAGATGCTGGAGCTGTGGATCCAGCCCCTTGGCAATCTGTTGAAAGTGTACTGGATTCCTCTCCAGGTGAAAGCAAACTGAGGCCTGCATTCCTCTGCTATGGGAATAGAGAAGAAGGCATTAGCAATGTCTATGGTAGCATACCATTTGGCCTCTTTGGATTCCAGCTCATCCTGAGTTCCATCATGTCTGGTACTGCTGCACTCATAGGTGGAGTTACTTCATTCAGGGCTCGGTAGTCGACTGTCAGACGCCAGTCTCCATTCTGCTTTTGCACAGGGCCACACTGGACTGTTGAAAGGGGAATGAGTTTTGCTGATGACTTTCTGACTCTCCAGCTGACGAATCAGATTCTGAATGGGCAACAAAGAGTCAGGGTTGGTTCTGTATTGTCCTGTGATGCACAGTCTGAGAAGCACCGGCAATTTAATGTCCTCAATCTTGTGTTTTCCACAACTGCAGATTCATCAGAAAGATCAGGTCTAACAGACAGCTTCAGTTTTTGTCCATCAGTTTCTACAGATGCTACTCCAAAAGCCCATTTGTAACCTCTAGGGTCTCTGAAACGCCCTTCTCTCAGAAAATCAATTCCCAGAATACAAGGTGCTTCAGGTCCGGTCACAACTGTATGCTTCCTCCACTGTTTACCAGTTCAACTTATATCAACCTCCACCTTAGTTAACTCTTGAGATCCACCAGTGACTCCCAGAATAGTTATAGCTTCTGATCCCTGATAATTTGATGGCATTATGGTGCACTGAGCCCCTGTGTCAACCAGGCCCTGTACTTCTGAAATTGTGAAGTGCCAGGCCACTGGATGGGACCATCCCAATAGATCTGCTATCTTCTCTTACCCTCTCCTCCCCCTGGCGGGAGGCAGGGCACCCCTAGTTATGGGGAACATGCCCACATGTGCAATGAGCACAGTGTGCAGTGCTAGAACTGAGCCACTGTTGGAGCTACTAGAGTTGTCCTGGGGGACTGTGGAAGTAACAGCTACCCTTCTGGTATTGCTACCTCGGGTTCTGCCACTTTGCAGTTCCCTCAGTCTCCTGAAAAGATTAGCAGTTGGTTGACCATCCCATCTGTTCATGTTCTCACCAAACTGATCAGCAGAGTTATCCAAATACTTCCACGTGACTGCCTCGGTGGTCTGTTTTGGTTGGATCTGTTTTGGAATGACCTGTTTTGGAATGACATCCTTGGAGGACGCCCTATTCCTCACAGAGGAAACCTGTATCCATCCGGAGGAAGAATTGGAATTATCTCTCTGTGCCAACTGGGAGATGGAATTTACAATTCATCCTTCATCTCTTTCATGCAATTCTTTACTCACCAGACAGAGTTTCAATGGCTGAAACCAAAGAAACACGTGTCATGCTATCCTCCAATTGTCTCATTTGATCAGTGAATTGGCCACCGTAGGAGAAGCTCCGCCATAATTTCTTGCCACAATTCTGCTTGCCAGAATATTTGCATAATGAGGAGGAGCAAGTGTGATGAGCTTTTTAGCAAGACCAGTTCCTACAGGAATTTCATCAGGATTCAGAGTCTCATGGCCACCATAGAGTGCCTCTAACAGCAAATTCTCTCAGACGCTTAATTCCTTCCTCTATGGTAGTCCGGGCTTAGGATTCCATGGAGATCATCTCGGGAAGGATATCTCATGAGAGTTGCCATTAAAAGGCGTATCCACAGAGTAACCTTACCGAGAGTCCTGCCTAGATGTCTATCTATTCCACTGTCCTTTGAGAGAGTTCCTAGTTGAGCTGCTGACTTGTCTCCAACCATTAGAGCTGGAGCACCTGTATCATAGCATCTACCAAGCCAAGCTAGGATTGGCTCCTTATCTGCTCTGATGTAATCTTTACGCACATTCCTTAGCTATTCTCTTGGGAAGACAGTCAAGAATGTCATCTGACTCCTCCTCTTCCTCCTCTTCCTGAACTTGTTGCCCCATTAATCTCATTGTCACTCTCCTAAGAATCTCTTTAAGGTCGGGGTACCACCTCTAGTTGTTCTGCTATCAGCATTTGCCCTGCATTTCCATCCAGTGATGTTCTCAATAACTCAGCTATATCTTTAAGACAAATCTTCTCCTCCTCCTCAGCAGGGTCTCCTAAAGCCAGTTCCCTCACCAGCATCAGCATCTGAATCAGCTTTGGTCTTTCTACCTCTCGTCTTTAAACAGCTACCTGCTTAACTGGAGCTGTGTTTGAATTTACAGCTGGCTTAACAAGCTGACAGGTTTGAGACGGATCAGCTGCTGTGGAGGACACTTGCGGTCCCGCTGAAGAAGAAGAGGAAATGGCTTTGCCGCATTAATGCTGCCGAGGACGTGGGAGCCGCCATGTTAGGCACTGCCGCTGCCGCAGCAGCTGGCTGATTGCCAGAACCACCAACAGCACCGTTCAGAGCAGCCTTTCTGATGGAATTTTAGCTTCTCTTTAACTGATACAGATCCTCCATTCTCCTCATCACTAGATATTTCGGGGTCGAGTTAGAGCTGTTCTTTCTCCTCTTGGGTCTACGCCTAATTACAAAACAGGCCTTAGCCACTTCTTCTCCCGGTACAGAGCATTACTGGTTAGCCGCACCTTGAGTCCTGTGTCCAGTTCTGGGCCCCTCAGTTTAAGAAGATGTTGTCTTACTGGAGCGTGTCCAGAGAAGGGCAACAAAGTTGTTGAGGGTTTGGAAGACAAGCCCTATGAGGAGAGCTGAGGGAGCTGGGGTTGCTTAGCCTGGAGAAGAGGAGACTGAGGGTGACCTTATTGCTCTCTACAACTACCTGAAGGATGTTGTAGCCAGGCGGAGGTTGGTCTCTTCTCCCAGCAGCCAGTACCAGACAAGAGGACACAGTCTCAGGCTGCGCCAGGGCAGGTTTAGACTTGAAGTTAGGAAGAAGTTCTATACTGAGAGAGTGATTGCCCACTGGAATCAGCTGCCTGTGGAAGTGGTGGTCACCTTCATTGGAGGTATTCAAGAAGAGGCTTGATGGGGTGCTTGGTGCCAGGGTTTGGGTTTTTTTGTTGTTTAGGTGGGTTGTATTGTACTGCATTGTACTGTATTGTACTCTTTTGTACTGTATTGTACTGTATGGTACTGTATTGTATTTTAGGTGGTTGGATTGGTTGATGGGTGGACGTGATGATCTTGAAGGTCTCTTCCAACCTGGTGTATTGTATGTATTGTATTGTATATACAAGTACGCATTGCTTATCACCAACAGCAGGATTGCACACATCAAATAAATCACCTTGGATCCCAGCATCACTTAAAACTACTCTTTCACCTACTGGGATCTTAAACTCCTTTATCTCTATGGGCAGAGTGGTTGAGGTCACATTCCTGTATCTATTAAGCCAAAAGAATCCCAGGCACCGGTCATAGAGAAGCTGAATCTTATACTTAAACCATAGATACAATTTATACATCAAGTATCTGCCTAAGCGATCGAAAATCATCCCAGACCATGCTTATGGATAAGGACCCCAAAATTGAAAAAAACAGATGCTCTAAAAGCCAAACTTCATCCTGCAACTCCGACCTGAGCAGACAATAATCAAGCAACTTTCGCCTGTTTCTGGACAGCAATTATCCACAAGCCGCGCGTTGGGCGCCAATAAAATATGTGGTGGTGAAGAGAAAGTTCTCCCCCCCCTCACAATGAAACCACAGCTAACTCAGTCAGAGAAGCAGCATGAAGGTGCCTGATGTAGTGTAGGGTGTCCCTGCCCATGGCAGGGGGGTTGGAACTAGATGGATCCTTGTGGTCCCTTCCAACCCTGACTGAACTATGAAAACTATGAAACTATGAAATGCAGATGGATATGTACACAATACAGTATTTACAATATATACAGATATCAGCAATGAATGTAATACAGAAGACCTTTTCCCCTCCTCCAGCCAGGAGGGTTCCCCTTTTCCAAAAAGGTTAGAGAGAGAGAAAAAGGGCAATTAAGGAGAAAATTCTGTTAGCTCAAAGCATGTGCAAGAATTAGTTTTCTTATCTGGTTAGCTTTGTTAATTCAAGGACTGAGACTCAAACTAACTAAAACTTAAAGTTGCATTCTACCAATCTACCAATGAAATTAGTTTAGAATATCTGAATGTTTTTCAAAACATTCAGCCAGAGTGTTCCAGCAACTGTCCCTATATTAAAGGCACAGCCTAAAATGGTCACATACAGCAAGGGCCCAGTCTGTACTGGGATCATAGAAGAATGGTCTGATTTGGAAGTGACCTACAAAAGTCACCCAGTCCAACCACCAGCAGACAGAAAGGGACATATTCAACTAGATCAGGTTCCCACAGCCCTGTGCAGCCTCACTTTGAATATATGCAGGGATGGGGCCTCAACCACCTCCCTGGGCAACCTGCTGCAGTGTTCCAGCAGCCTCATGGTAAAAAACGTCTTCCTCACATCCAATCTAAATCTGCTCTGCTCTAGTTTGATGCCATTGCCTCTGGTCCTGTCCCTGCAGGCCTTTGCTGAAGGACCCTGCTCTTGCTCTTTTTGAACCTCATGAGGTTCACCTGGACACCACCTCTCCAGCTTGGCCAGGTCCCTCTGGATACCATCCTGTCCCTCTGGCATATCAACAGCACCACTCAGCTTGGTGCCATCTGCACACTTGCTGATGGTGTCTCCATCCCTCTGTCTATAGCACTGATAAAAATATGAAACAGCACAGGATGGGATGATGGAATCAGTTTCTACGGGACAGTGCTAGGACTGAACTGGTGATGTTAATGGGAGCCAGTTTGAAATGGAAGATGGCCCAGACTGGACTCTGGTGTGATTAGGTATGGAGTTGGGGACTGTGACAAAGCCCTTCTGTACAGGGAGTGCATAGGGGATTAAGGTTTTACTGAGACAAGGCCCAAGTACATTTAGAGGGATTAAAGGATCCTGATTGACTGGAACAGGGCCCAGACTGTGCTGGGAGGGCATGGGGGTGCAGTTTGTACTGGGATGGATGCATTCAGTACTGGGAAGGGAGCCAGGGGATACATTCTGTGCTGGTATGGGACACAGACTATAGAGGAAGAAGACATATGATCCAGCTTGTACTGGGATGAGGCCACATCTGTACTGGGAGGGGATAAAGGACCCTATTTGGGCTGACGCTATACTGGAAGGGGTTCAGGGTATCCAGTTTTGGACTCCAAGTAGGTGCAGTCTGTAATGGGAGGGGGTTGGGGTATGAAGGCATGAGGAGACCTCCTGTTCTGATGGCAGTCTGCTCTGGAGCACAGCTCTGTCCCCAAGCAGCCCTGGCCTGTCCCTGCCGGCAGTCCCAGCACTGCCACCCAGCAGCACAGTGCCCAAGCTGCCAGAGCACTCAGGTCCTACCCCAGCACAGAGGCTCAGCAGGGAGGGTTGAAGGACAGAAAGAGCAGTGAGGACAGCCCAAGCTGTGGGGCTGCCTGCAGCTGCTGCTGCTGTGCTGGGACTCCTGCCCCTCCACCTCTGCACACAGGCACTGCCCTGCAGCTCCACAGAAGCCTTGGAGGAAGGAATTCACAGAAACAGCTCCCTGCAGGGTCCTTTCTTGTGTTGAACACCACAATAAGCCAAAGTTCCCTGAGGTAGGATGTGGAGCAGGAGAGCTTGAGGATCTGGGGCACTTCACAGAAGAATTGTCTCATAGCATTGCCCTGGCAGAGGGGCAGAGAAAATGTGTTGGCTGTGTGCAACAGAGCATGGAAATACCCACATGCCCAGGCAGATGCTGCCATGTGGAGACAAACTCTGCTGCCCAGGAGGGTCTCATAGTGCAGGGGTCTGCAGATGGCAACGTAACGATCGTAGGACATGGTGGTGAGGAGAAAATACTCTGCTGAAAGGAAAAATACAAAGAGAAGGAGCTGAGAAACACATCCTGCATAGGAGATCTCCCTGGTGTCCCTCAGCAAATTGTCCATGGATTTTGGCACAGCGGTGGAGATGGCACCCAGGTCAAGGAGGGCGAGGTTGAGGAGGAGAAGTACTGGGGTTGTGGAGGTGTTGGTGCCAGGCTATGGTGTGATGATGAGGCCATTGCCCTCAGGGCAGCCAGGTAGATGCCAGGAAGAGGCAGAAGTGCAGGAGCTGCAGCTGCCTTGTGCCTGGGATGGCAGGAGGACAGGAAGTGGCTGATGGACGCTGTGTGGGGCATCTGCTGCCTCTGGCCATGGAGACCTGTGCAAGGAGGGAAAGACAGTGACAAGTTAGGGTACACTTCTCTCAGCCTCATTGTAAGCCCTGTCCCTGAGCTGCAGGAGGAATGGATCAGCTCAGTCCCCATCACTACCAACCCATGGCAGAGTTCATCACAGCTTCAAATGCAGCAGGGACCCAGAATTGCCATGAAGATTCCTCTGGTGTCAGAGCAGAAAGTGACCAACAGCCCAGTCCCAGGGAACAAGAGTCCCGTTGTGGTGGGTTGAAATTTTCTCCCCAGCATTAGCTTTGCCAGAGCAGCTCAGTCAGAAGCAAATGAAGCTGTATTGACAAGCAAGAGCTGCACTCTACAATAGAATGCAATGAGCAGGTACAGAACATACAGGAGTGACAATATTAGACAGGTATTTACAATTAGCAAATGACACAAATCCCTCCTGGTCGGAGACCAGGGAAGGTGTTCCTCTGCCTCTAACCCCTACCCCTCTGTCCAGAAAGAAGGAGGAGTGGAGAGAGAAAAAAGCAGTGGGTTAGGTTAGCCAAGGGCAGCCAAAGCAGGTGAGCTCTCCCCAGCAAAGCAAAATGGCTGAGATCAGAAGAGAAGAGAGAGAATTGTTTATGGTACAGCTCCTCTGATTCCAGATATTTATCCAATGCATTTGTTTAGAAGAATCTTTTCTTTTCTTTTCACACCCAAGAGATGATCTATTTATTGTGTTTCTCCTTTTCTGCTCAAAATCTGTATAACTAATTTTAAAGGCATTGCCTAAAGCCCCCCACATAACCATGGAGAGGTGGGAAACAGGGAGCATGCCTGCAGTGCTGCAGAGACAGTGAAGGGAAGAGAGAAAGGCAGAGGGGCTGGGGGTGAAGGCTTCTCCTTACCTAGCTCTGCTCACTGCTGCTCACAGGATGGAACTGAAGGGCTTTGGTCCTCTTTCTGTGTGTGCACTCCAGGAGCTGAGCATCAGCTGCTGAGATGGAAATGCCTCCAGGAGCTACAGCTGCATTGTCCTGCACCTACAGCTTCACTGTTTCAGTGACTGCAGTGACTTCTCCTTCAGTGAGCTCTCAGTCAGCCTCACAGTCCTATCCATCTTGAAGCTCTCTCTGCCTTCCTCATCTCTCTGAGATCCTCTGGCAGTGTCCTCAGCCCTGTTGTGTTGTGCAGAGGAGCTGCTCCTGGCCAGAGCTGTCTCCTGCAGAGCTGCCTGCTTGCCAGCAGCTCCCTTCAGACCAGGAGCCTTGCCTGGCTCAGCACAACAGAACAAGCCCAAAGCATTTAAAGGAGCCCTCTGGTGGCTTTGGTGCTGAGTCCATGAACCTCAGAGACTGAGAAGCTGATGAAACCTCTCCAGAAGTCAAAGTCAGATTCCAACTCTGAATTTTTTCTTCTACTCTTAATGGGTCCCAGTGAAGCATACGGGAAAAGGGTCCCAGGGTCTGGTTAGAGTAGAAGAGACAGTGTATGCAAGGGAAGCATCACTTGGAGGCACTGAAGCATCTCCAGGCTGTGGGGAGAGCATAGAACTGAGGCAGTGCTGAGAGGTCAGACAAGCAGCTCAAGGTGGCTCTGCTGCTGAGCAAACCTGGAGGGTTTCATGATCCCAGGGCCAAGCCCTGACCCCCAGCCCCTAGCAAGGCAGAGCCTGTCCCTCACCTGTGGCTCTGGGCTCTGCTGAGGGCAGTGGGGAGTGAGGATGAGCATGAGCAGGGTAGGACCTTGTCAGGTTTTGCTGTGGTGTTGCTTGCAAAGACAACTCCTGCTGAAAGGGAATGAAATTACCTTTTTAAATACTTTTTTAATCATTATCTTGTGCACTAAAAACCTCTCCAATTAGCTGCGAAACCTTGGCAAGAATGAGGTTTCAGCAGTATTTAATGAGCCCCATGGAGTATTTGGGGCTGATTACTCATCCTTAGGTACTGCCAGCCAGACTCTGCCAAGGTACTACCAAGACCTCTCAACAAGTCCAAGGCAGAGAAAACTCCAAAGTCCCTTGAAGCACTGATTGGCCTCACTGAGCTTGTTCCTGACAAAGGCTCCCCAGGGACTCCTTAGAGCAGCTTGTTAGAGGCCAGGATTGCAAGGGAGACAAAGGCAAAGTGCAGGCAGAAAAACTTGCCTTGGTCTATAAAGCAGAAAGGCCAAGCCCTGACAACTGCCCTTGCAAGAGAGAACCACACTCAAAGCCTCAAAGCCAAGTTTCTCCTCCCAGGCCTTGGTGGCAGAGGCAAGTGCTAATCAAGGCCAAAGGCCTTGGTCCTGTTGTGCCTCTCACCTTGCCAGAGCCCTTGGCCATCCTACTGCAGCCTCTCCTCCACTGTCCCATGCCTGCAGCTCTTTCCCTTCAGGCTGCTGACACCAATCTTGCTTTCCCCACCTACTCTCCCCCTGCCATTTCCATCCTTCCTGAGCTGTCTCAGCTTTCCCTGCCCTTTCCTGACCCCTCTGGATGGCCTCATGCATAGCAGCTCTGCCCTTTGAGGGACATTTCTGTGGCCTCATCTCCACCTGAACCTTCCAAGCTGCACTTTGTGGAGGTTTTGTCCTCCCCCCTCCCCCAGAATAGCTCCATCCTCTCTGAAACCACCTTTCAGCCATGTGCACACTGCTCTGGCAGTGCCCTGAGCCTCATTTCGCAGCTGAAGCCGCCCGGTCCCTCTGTGCAGGGTTTGCTTCATCCCAGGGCATTGGAATGGTTCCTCCCAGACTCCGTGGTGCCTTTTGGACTGGGCCTGTGTGGTGGTTTTGGCCCTGGCTGGGGGCTTAATGCCCACCAAAACCACGTCTATCACTGGCTTCTTAGATGGACAGGGAGAGGGGAAAGATTTAAAAAGGCAGTGTAAGAATAGAAGCAATTTAACACTCCGGGATAGGCACAAGCATAGACACACAGGGTGAAAGCAGAGAGGAAGTGAATCTCTACTGCCCAGCAGCACAGGGGGATCGGTCTCAGGCAGCAGGGCTCTGTGTCAGAGTGATTCCTCTGCAGGACAACATTCCATGGACCATCTCCTTACCACTTTGCTCTTATAGCTGAGCTGACCCACACATGGCATGGAGCACTCCTTTGGCCACTTCAGGTCACCTGGCCTGGCTGTGTCCCCCTCCCAAGATCTTGCCCCCCCTTAGCATACCCCATGGCACAGGGAAATGTTGGAAAAGCACAGCCTGAGTGCTCTCAGCTGAGCAGCAGCCAAACACTTGCTGTTTTACCAACACCCAGCCACAGCCCTGCTCACTAGCAGAGATGCTCAGAGAGAATTAACTCCAGCTCAACCAAACAAATACAATCTCCACTCCTTATTCCTACTCCAAACCCCAGTGGCTGACCTTGGGTTTCACCTGATGACTTCTGCCAGAGACTCCAAGTACTCCATGCTCCCCAGCTGCAGTGTAGAGGATATTTTGCACCAATGGTGCCATTCAGATAGCCCCAAGTGCCACTGCACAGCTCCCTCCTGTTTGATCTGCTCAAAGCCTTGTTGCTCACTGCCCCACTCACAATGATCTGCTTTCAGGTCACTCGATAGAGAGGGCTCACAAGCTGACTGCAGCCTGGGACACTCACTCTGCAGAGCCCCACGGCCTAGGACAGACTGTGTCTCCTTCTTGTTGGGTGGTGGAGACATGGTTGCTATCCTGCTGACCATGTCCATAGTACATGACAGCATCCAGCCTGCCACTTTCTTCCCAGAACTGAATTTTCCTGTGCTTTCCTCATGGCAAATTCAGCCTTCAGAGTATCTGATAATTTTTTTTCTCCCTTCCTCCAACACCTTCTTCTGCTTTGTGGCCCCACACAGTGATGTCATGGATGTTTTGGAGATGTTCAGGAGCATCAGCCTTCCCAGTGCAGTCTGGATTACATAGACCATAACAAATGGTGGAGCTCTGCTTCCACCTCTGGGAGAGTTGATTCCAGGTGTCTTGCACACCCCTCCAGGTGACAGCAAATTCTGGCCTGCACTCTGTGCTGATAGAATTGAGAAGACAGCACTGGCATGTTGATTGTAAGAGAACCTCTTGGCTGCCTTTGAACTCCAGCTCATCCTGGAGCTCCAGTGTGTCTGGCACAGCAGCATTCAGTGGTGCTGTCACTTCCATTCAGGCCTCGATAGTCCCTGTTAATCTCCCACACTGTCAGGTTTTTCTGCACTGCCCAGCTGGGACTGTTGAAAGGAAATGTGTCTTGCTGGCACTCCCTGGATCTCCAGATGGTGAATCGTTCATGAATGGGAGCCATGGAGTCTTGGTTTGTGTGATATTGCTGCCTGTGCGCAGTCCGGTAGCAGCTGGCAGCTGTTGTTCTTCAACCTGCAGCAGTCCCCACAAGGAAGGGATTCTCTGCCAGCCAGGCAGGGCAGGCAGCTCTCTGTCTTCTCTGTATTCACCATGGCCACACAAAGCCCATCGGAGCCCTTTGGGTCCTTGAAGTAACTCTCTTGAGGTGATCTGTACCAAGAATGCAAGGGGCCTCTGGGCCAGGCACAATGGGATGTTTTTCCCACTTGTTCCCTGTTAGGCTCATATCAGCTTCTAGTGCAGACAGCTCCTGGCAGCCTCCTGTCACCCCAGAAACCCAGATGGATCCAGTGCCTTTGTGCCCTGATGGCATCAATGTGCACTGTGCCCCTGTGTCTGCCAAAACCTTGTTCCCCTGGGCTTTGATGTGCCAGGCCATTGAACCCACACAGTGCAGCACACTGCCATCCCTTTCCTCCTCCTGGCCAAAGGCAGGGACCCTCTATTCCTGGTCTGCATCAGGGTATTCACTGTCTGATCCTAGTGGGACCTGGCCAGAGGTCCCCTCCTCAGGATCAAGGGAGATAACCTCAGTTCTTCTCTGCCTGGAAGATCCTTGATTACCCTCTTGGCTCTCTACAGCAGCTACCTTTGCTGCCTCCTTAGATGATTCCTTCCTAACACCTCTTCCCTCCCAGTTGACGTACTTGAGTCCCAGTTCAGAAGTGGCTTCACATCCCACTTCCTCCTGTCCTCCCCCTGGTCCATCAGGAAGAACCAGAGTGCTCCACATGGTGTGCATCTGGGGCTCCCCTTCCCTCCAGATGGGGCAGGAGGGGACTGATTTTTGGGGCACAGCTGGTAGATGAGGGCACTGGTTCATGGGAAGGAGTGTTATAGAGGTTATCCTCAAAGTGCTGGAGCCAGGCTGACACTACCTCCACAGACTGTGTGTCCTCATCCAAATAGTACACCAATGCTAGGCTGTTTAAATACGATGCTGGAGCACCTTAGATCACTTTCCCCACATGGCCCATGTGCATTGGACATCCTCGGATCTGTGGAGACACTTTGATCATCTAAATCACTATAGATAACTTCCAGCACCGCTAATTCTCTTAAGTGTTGGATTCCTTCATCCGCAGTGTTCCACTCCCCTGGAGAACTGGGGAACATGGCCCTCACACTTAGCAGGAGTTGTCTCCAGAGGCTGCATATGCCTGTCTCTTTTGCAATGCCTTTCTCAATGTCCTCTGTTTCTAGCAATGGGTCCCAATTGTTGGGCCTCTTTCCCTTCCAGCAGTTGGCTGTCAGCCCCATTATCCCAGCACCGGAGCAGCCAAGCAGCAATCTGCTCTCCTGGCTGGCGACTATAATCCTTGTCTATGGTTCTGCTGAGGTTAAGGACCA
>JAAWVA010001007.1:0-15133 GCA_015227895.2 Colaptes auratus
CAGGATGTCAGGGTTGGAGTGGACCCAAGGGGATCACTGAGTCCAACCCCCATGCCAGAGCAGGACCATAGAATTTAGCTCATGTCACAGAGGAACGCATCCAGACAGGCCTTGAAAGTCTCCAGAGAAGGAGACTCCACAACCTCTCTGGGAGCCTGTTCAGTTCTCTGTGACCCTTACAGTTAGGAAGTTCCCCTTGTGTTGAGGTGGAACCTCCTGTGCTGCAGCTACATCCACTGAATTTATATATATGAAAAAAAAATCCATTCTGCGAGACTAAGTAAATAGTATCAACTGTGTTTATAAACCCATGTTCCCTAACAAAGGAGGGAGAGGATAATACTTCTGTAAAACACCGCTGGTTCTCTGAAAGCCAAATGGAAATCACTGGGAGTCAAAACAATTTTCCCCTTTATTATATCATGGACAGCAAGTCCATGGGGAAAAAAGTATATGAGGAACCTAATGCTGTGTTCTGCAGCAAGGTGAAGCAGGATTAGAGCTTTATGATTACACAGAATTCTGCAGATGCCATTATCACACTTAAAGGATGTCTTTATGATTTTAAATAACTTTAGAGACATAAATTACCATAGAAAATGTTCAAATATTATTTTGATGATTTTAATCTCATTTTTTAAATGTAGGATTCTTTACATTTCCTTGATTGCCCAGCCTTACTTAGAAATTTTGAGGAATAAATAGCACTGAAAGCAGATGGCTGGGTTTACAAAGCTTTAACTTGTGCAGTAAAATGAGGCTCTGTGCAGATGGACCTGTAGATAGCCGTGCCAGTATTGTACCTTATCCATATGGACTGGAAGATTTGTGGCAGAAGCAATGATTTTGAAATTCATCCCTGGACACAGGCTAATGCCTACCTGTTTGTACTATTTCTACTTTCTGGTTTTAAAGAAGAAGGAATAATGGAAAATACATATTATAGAATGTATTCATGGTAAGTCACACACAATATGTTAACTAGTGTTTGAAGATCTTTAACACCAAGTTTGAGCACAACATAAAGCACACAGGTGGGCATGTGCTGTGGCAGCTCCGTTTTTCACATCATAAGACTGAGGTTCCTGTGAAGAAGTCCTTGGAACTAACAGAAAAGAGGCAGTGAGTTGATGGCATTATTCAGGATGGGAAAATTTGTCACAGCACCTTTAAGAACTGGAGTGTGTGTGTGTTCATTACAGGGCAGTCCTCCATGACTTGATATACTGGTACAGTGGCAATATCCTTAAATCACATTTATTACTAAATCTTGTGTCCTGCGACCAGCTAGCTCCAGGTCCAGCTGTATGTTAGACCTGATGTAATAACCACAGGACAGGTGTTCTCACCACTCAAGAATGACTTCTTCAGGGGTTACCTTAAAGGCTGAGAAAGAGTTGGGAGGAGGCTCAATTGAGAGGATTGTGGCGTTTGAAGACAAAGGTTAAACACAGCACTAGCAGGACAATTTCATAGGAATGTCTTTTCTATGGCTCCCCAGCATGGTTTGGGGGAGATGTCTGTTCCTACATGTTACTCTTTTAATATGAGTAGATGTAAGTTAAAGTATTGATGCTTTCATGCAGATCTGTAGATAGATACTACATATGGGTTTCAGTTTCTATTGTAGATATTCTATTGAGATATAGAGTCGCAAAGAAAGGACTAAGGCCCAATTATCTTTAAAAGAAGTGAATGAGGAATGTATCTTTGCCCTTAAATTTTCCCTTGCTTTTCAAGCTTTACTATTTCATTCTTCAGTTAATCTATGAAGTTTTCACTGCCTGATTACACATAATATTGAGGTTGTCTTTACTGCTAAAAATTTCGGGCCTGTGGTGTGTCTTCAGGAACAAAAGGTTTTTAACTAATAGTTATTTCTGAAGTGATTTCAGACCCTTTGAGGAAGACTACTAAAAAAAAAGTACTATTTCTGTAATGAGTCACTAAAAAAAAAACCACTTCTCTTGTAGTGTTAAACACCTCGATGCCATAAACCAGATTGCATTTACAAATTGTGCTGGTTTATTTCTGTTTCCTTAGGACTGACAAAAATCCTATAAATAATGGTAACAAAAGCACATAACACCTGAATAACTTCACAAAAATATCTCAGCTAACAAAACAATATAACCAGACAAATTCTCTTACACAAATCAGATGTGGAATAGTTCAGGCTGAATGTAGCACTAAATGTTCCATTTGAAATCCTTGTCGTGGGGAATACATTTCAGAGGCCTTGGCTCTGGACATATGCAGAAATATATTGGTTGTATATAAGAGTTTTTTGGGGGTTTTTTTTGGTAGCAAAATTAAGAAATTTCTCTTAAATATAGCTTTGCTTTCTGCTGATCTAATTTGTTCTTGGTCACCGCAGGAATAATTTGCTTAAACTGCAAGGAAATAACAGCTGCAAAGCTGTTTCTATATCTGATGAATAGAGCATAATGTAAGACATGAAACCTACACCACAAGCAATGAAACATTGCATAGCTTGAAAAGAAGTTCTTCCCCATGAGAGTGGTGAAGCCCTGGAATGGGTTGTCCAGGAGGTGGTTGAGGCCCCATCCCTGGAGGTGTTTAAGATCAGGCTGGATGAGGCTCTGGCCAGCCTGATCTAGTGTGGGTTGTCCCTGCCCATGGCAGGGGGTTGGATCTAGATAAAATACAATACAAAAACCAGGTTGGAAGAGACCTTCAAGATCATCACTTCCAACCTATCAACCAATCCAACCCACCTAAACAACTAACCATGGCACCAAGCACCCCATCAAGTCTCCTCCTGAACACCTCCAATGATGGTGATTCCACCACCACCCCGGGCAGTCCATTCCAATGGGCAATCACTTTCTCTGTATAGAACTTCTTCCTAACATGATCCTTGTGGTCCCTTCCAACCACCGAGAGAGTGATTGCCCACTGGAATCAGCTGCCTGTGGAAGTGGTGGAGTCACCTTCATTGGAGGTGTTCAAGAAGAGGCTTGATGGGGTGCTTGGTGCCAGGGTTTAGTTTTTTAGTTGTTTAGGTGGGTTGTATTGTACTGTATTGTACTGTTTTGTACTGTATTGTACTGTATTGTACTGTATTGTATTTAGGTGGGTTGGATTGGTTGATGGGTTGGACGCGATGATCTTGAAGGTCTCTTCCAACCTGTTGTGTTGTATTTTATTATTGTATTGTATTGTATTGTATTGTATTAACCCTGACTGATACTATCATACTAAGCCAAATTCCACATTGCATCCCAGATTGTTTCCTCAGAATAATTTTGCTCAGTGTGCACTCAGAGACCCAAGAGCTTCTTGCCAAACACATAATCAAATACCACAGAAAAAGTGCAAACCCAAACTACCTTATGAAGAAAATCACAGGGAACATGATAATAACTGATAAATACATGAAGTATTACTAATATTTTGAAAGTGGAAGTATGACTCTCCTCTGAAATTCACCTACAGGTGAGCTGTGTTGTAACCAGCAGAAATAAATTTAAGACAGAGTGGTTTCTGTTTCGTGGTGTGTTTGAAAGTTTGCTTACACAGTGACACTGTAGGTATTGAAAATCTATCAGCCTGATTATGGAAGAAACCAGTTTTCATAAATGCTACAGATGAATCATGTCATTCCTCAAAGCTATATTCTCCAGGCCGTTGAAAATATCAATATAATTCCCTTTGCTCTGCCCAGTTCTTTTTCTGAAGATTTAAAATCAGCTCACTTTATGCAGAAAAGAAATAGGAAAATTTCATGGTCCTTACTTTGGCACAGCAAAGGCCCTATAGCATTTTGGGTACATTACGATGTCTATTCAACTGCATCATATTTGTGCTGTGTTTCAGGAAAAATAAACTGCCCTCCAGCCTAAGGACAAAGCTGTTTACAGACAGGAGAAACCATTGTATTTTAGCACTGTTGGCTAAAATATCCCAAACAAAAAAGGAACAAAATCTTCCACAATGCTGTATAGCATTCTGTGAGGGAGAACCGCAATCTGTGTGGATGGATTTTGACATAAGGACATGAGAATAGTATGAGGAATTTATATCATAATGAAAGTGGTGCCCTGTGAGACATGGAAAGGAACGTATAGCAAGACACAAAAGTGGAAAACATAAACAGACAGTTTAACTGAATGTTTGCTTTAACACACAGGAATTCTGTAGCTTACTCCAACTTCCACAGAAATGAAGAGGCATTTGCCTGCACAGGGTGTACTGCAGTTTGTTGCAATCTGCATTAGTAATTTTACTGCACTACAGAATCACAGCATCACCAAGGTTGGAAGAGACCTCGAAGATCATCAAGTCCAACCTGGCACACACAGACCTCATGATTAACCATGGCACCAAGTGCCACGTCCAAACCCCGCTTGACACCTCCAGGGATGGTGACTCCACCACCTCCCCGGCAGCACATTCCAATGGCGAATCACTTTCTCAGTGAAGAACTTTCTCCTCACCTCCAGCCTAAACTTCCCCTGGTGCAGCTTGAGACAGTGTCCCCTTGTTCTGGTGCTGGTTGCCTGGGAGAAGAGACCAACCCCCTCCTGGCTACACTCACCCTTCAGGTAGTTGTAGACAGTAATGTGGTATCCCCTGAGCCTCCTCTTCTCCAGCTAAACAACCCCAGCTCCCTCAGCTTCTCCCTATAGGGCTTGTGCTCGAGGCTTCTCCCCAGCCTCATTGCCCTTCTCTGGACACATTCAAGTGTCTCAATGTTCTGGACACAGGACTCAAGGTGTGACCTAACCAGTGCAGAGTACCGGAGCACAACGACTTCCCTGTTCCTGCTGGCCACACTATCCTCGATGAAGGCCAGAATGCCATTGGCCTTCTTGGCCACCAACTTCTGAACTCTAAAGTGTGTGCTGTGAACAATGACAGTGGTGACTGCTGCTCATTTGTCTCCAGTGTTCTTTTCAAAATCTCCTCGAAAAATAGGTGTTTAACAGTAAGCTAGCACTGCATTTTTACACATGCTATCTTACCCTCATCACATTCATTCACAGCATACTTTGCCCATATAAAATACAATACAATACAATACAATACAATACATAAATCAGGTTGGAAGAGACCTTCAAGATCATCGCATCCAACTATCAACCAATCCAAACCACTTAAACAACTAAACCATGGCACCAAGCACCCCATCCAGTCTCTTTCGAACACTCCATGATGGGACTCCACCACCTCCTGGGCATCCATTCCAAATGGGCAATCACTCTCTCTGTATAGAACTTCTTCCTAACATCCAGCCTAAACCTCCCCTGGCGCAGCCTGAACTGTGTCCCTCTGTTCTGGTACTGGTTGACTGGGAGAAGAGACCAACCTCTGCCTGGCTACAACCTCCCTTCAGGTAGTTGTAGAGAGCAACAAGGTCACCCATGAGCCTCCTCTTCTCCAGGCTAGGCAACCCAGCTCCCTCAGCCTCTCCTCATAGGGCTTGCGTTCCAAACCCCTCACCAACCTTGTCGCCCTACTCTGGACACGTTCCAGCAAGTCAACATCCTTCCTAAACTGAGGGGCCCAGAACTGGACACAGGACTCAAGGTGTGGCCTAACCAGTGCAGTGTACAGGGGCAGAATGACCTCCCTGCTCCTGCTGGACACACTGTTCCTGATGCAGGCCAGGATGCCATTGGCCCTCTTGGCTGCCTGGGCACACTGCAGCTCATGTTCAGCCTACCATCAACCAGCACCCCCAGGTCCCTCTCTGCCTGGCTGCTCTCCAGCCACTCTGACCCCACCTGTAGCACTGCATGGGGTTGCTGTGGCCAATGTGCAGAACCCGGCACTTGGATGTGTTCAATCTCATGCCCTTGGATTCTGCCCATCTGTCCAGCCTGTCGAGGTCCCTCTGCAAAGCCTCTCTGCCCTCCAGCAGATCAACTCCTGCCCCCCAGCTTGGTGTCGTCCGCAAATTTACTGATGATGGACTCAATGCCCTCACCAGATCATCAATAAAGATGTTGAAGAGCATGGGGCCCAGCACTGATCCTGGGCACACCACTAGTGACTGGCCACCAGCTGGATGTGGCACCATTCACACCACTCTCTGGGCTCGGCCCTCCAGCCAGTTTCTAACCCAGCTCAGAGTGCTGCTGTCCAAGCCATGGGCTGCCAGCTTGGCCAGGAGTTTGCTGTCGGGGACAGTGACAAAGGCCTTGCTGAGGTCCAGGTAGACCACATCCACAGGCCTCCCCACATCAGCCAGGCAGTCACCTGATCATAGAAGGAGATCAGGTTGGTCAGGCAGGACCTGCCCTTCCTAAAGCCATGCTGGCTGGGCCTGATCCCTTGGCCATCCTGTAAGTGCTGTGTGATTGCACTCAAGATGACCTGTTCCATAACCTTGCCTGGCACTGGGGTCAGGCTGACAGGCCTATAATTCCCTGGCTCATCCAACCGGCCCTTCTTGTGGATGGGCACCACGTTGGCCAGCTTCCAGTCTTCTGGGACATTTCAGATGTGTCTTTACTAGAACATTATCTTACTCTAACCTTGAGTACTGTGTCCAGTTCTGGGCCCCTCAGTTTAAGAAGAACATTGAGACACTTGAATGTGTCCAGAGAAGGGCAATGAGGCTGAGGAGAGGCCTTGAGCACAAGCCCTATGAGGAGAGGCTGAGGCAGCTGGGATTGTTTAGCCTGGAGAAGAGGAGGCTCAGGGGAGACCTTATTGCTGTTTACAACTACCTAAAGGGTGAATGTAGCCAGGAGGGGGTTGGTCTCTTCTCCCAGGCAACCAGCACCAGAACAAGAGGACACAGTCTCAAGCTGTACCAGGGGAACTTTAGGCTGGATGTTAGGAAGAAGTTCTTCATAGAAAGAGTGATTTGCCTTGGAATGTGCTGCCCAGGGAGGTGGTGTAGTCACCATCCCTAGAGGTTTTCAAGAGGGGATTGGACTCGGCACTTGGTGCCATGGTTTTAGACATGAGTCTGTGGTGTCAGATTGGACTTGATGATTTGAGGTCTCTTCCAACCTTGGTGATTCTGTGTGATTCTGTTCTTCAGATTTCTTATGCCTTAAAAATGAAAGAAAAAAGCTTTATAGCAGATAATTTTGAAAGTACTGATTTTAAAGAAGAAGATGTATAAATCTGGGGGGTTGTTATGTGTGCTTATTTATCCTTCTCTGCATTTTTTTATTACTATTCATAGTTTTATTCACACAAATGCCTTCAACTATTCAAATAACTTGCCTGACAAGGCAGTACAAGATGTAGCTACTGTGAAACAACCAACTGGAATTTTTCTGAGCTGTTTGATGAATTTATGATCCTTACTAGCAGTCCTTTCCTAGACTGAGTTGGAGGATTTACTTAGTTATTAATTCCTCACAAAAGTTTGCACTGTGCTTGGGAAGAGGATTTATTTCTAACCACTACTAGGGTGGTATTTTAGACATGCTTTCATGTATATGCTTTTCCATATATGTATACCTGAGGTTTCCCTGTTTGCCTGTTGCATCATTGATTGCTGACATCTCTCCTGCCTTTAGGTCCCAGACTGGATGGCTATAGCCATTCCAACTATAATCTTTAGCATCGAACCACAGTGCTAAGTGTGGGAACCATATTCCACATCACTTCTCTGCAACCGAACTCACCTAGCTGTAGCAATCTCTTGTACATTACTCTAAAATATAACAATGTGCCTATGATTCACTAAGTGCCACATTTCTTCTCAATCAGGAGTCTCCCTAGACCTGACAGATTATCTGTGCACCAGGCAGCTTGTTTAGCACTGCTCCACCAGACCTTCCTTTAAAGGCAGGTCTGGCATTGGCTACTGCAAGCAAAGCCATTTCCACGAGTGGCCATCTGTATTTCCTTGCCATCATCAGACCCTGCATTTGAGAATGATCCAGCAGTCCAGGCTGGCTGCACATCATGGAAAAGCAATGGTATATACCTGGAAACAATGTTCAGTCTGGATTCTTTTCATGAGAAAAGGATAGCTGTAGTCTGGCTAAAATATTTACCAAGCTTGTGTTGGCCTCACTGAACTGCTTTAATCAAACACTGGAAGGGTTATAAAAATTGTTTTTTCTCTGACATTGAATTGACATTTTAATTAATATTTGAGTGATTCTAAGTGTATTTCAAAGTTATTAAGAAATTTTTGTAAACATGGACATTTTTTAGGCTAAAGACTTGTTTCCATTTAAAATAAAACCATTTTTTCCTTGATCAAGTGTTCCATAAATATGCATATGCATACTATCTTTTGGTGAATCCTCCCTGCAGATTAGTTTGATTTACCCATGCTCTCTGTTTTCTTGTGGAATCTCATTCTTCCTGGAACATTTCTTCTCTAGAAGATACCTATTGTCACACAAGTGCTACGAGATTGCTCACAGGACTGCTAGCAGTCACAACACTATGGCCATGGCTTTCTCAAGTCCCCTTCTTTTTCTCAGTCCTATTTTCTCATATGGAGCAATTGACGTTCAAACTTTCATGATCATTTCCTGAAAGTCTCCTGTCCTGCTTGTGACACAGAGCCTCAGTCCAGGCAAAACTGATTGTTACATCATGCTGTTCTGGTCCCGAGAGGGAAAGAGACTCAGTTCTTTTGAATATTCCTGTGTTATGAAATTAGAGGCACAAATGAGGCCAAGATATCAACAGCTAGGCTATTGATTACACAAATAAGTGATGGATAAGAGGAGAGAGAGAAAAAATAGAGAGGGAGAGAGAGAGGAAAAGAAAGAGAAAGGAATTATATAGCACACCCCTCCCCCCCAAGACAGTTTGAGTCTGTGGAAGAAAGGTGCTGCAGCTTTGGATGTAGAGGAGATGTTGGGTCTGTAGAGGAAGGGGCTGCAGCTTTGCCTGTAGAGAGATGTTGTCCTCTGAGCAGCCTCTTCAGCTCCATGTGTTGCAGCAGACGGAACTTAGGACACAGAGAGAGTGTTCCTCTTGGTCTGCTTCTTCCAGGCTACATGGTGATGTCTCTGTCATTTTTCTCTCCTGGTATTCTCTCAGTTTTTCTTCAGAGCAGCATTGTCCAGGTCTTTTCCTTCACTGTGTTTTCTTCTCCTGCATTTTCCTTCTACTGAGTCCAGTAGTTTGCTCAAGTCTTTTTATTACAGTTTGTTAGTCCTTAGGTATGTGTCCAAGTATCGTCCCCCAGGAAATCGTCCTTAGGTAAGTGTCCAGGTGTTGTTCCCCAGGAAATCTTCCTGTGTATTCCTTTGTGTTTGGACAGGGGTCTGGAGGAAGGGGCGGGGATGGGGGGCCTCCACCCCTCCTTCTCTATTTACCTGCCCACGCACCCAATACACATCAGGTCCAGGTGGTGAATCCATTTCTCACCATCCTCCCTTTCCGGGTACCTGATGAATGGAGATGATCTCATCTTACGCATATTCCCGAAGGTATCAATAGCAGTGGCCCCGGTCCATTGTCTGGGCCAGCAGCAAAGGTGATTTTATCTTTGTGAGGCACATCCAGAGGCAAGATTTAGTCTCTCACACATGCTTTCTGTCTCCTGCACCAGTATCACTTAGCTTTTACTTACAGGTATTGGTGTTTTTTTCCTCTTTTCAGAAGATACTGTTTGCATTTGCAGCACACTGTTCTCCAGTGCACATGGAATAGGTCACTGTATTTCAGTAAAGCATTTGTAAGTATTAAACAGAGCACACAATCAGGGACAAAAAGGAAATCTTCACTTTTCTGGACATTCTTAAATGGGAACATTTGTAAAAGGAGTCACCTTGAATCCATTTCAAATGTCTTTACTTATGAAAAAAATAAAATGACACTAAAAATATTTCTGCTAAAGATTTTCTTTCTGGTGTTGCTTTTTTAAAAAATTACTTGAGGTTGTAAATTGACATCATGCAATAAACATTTGTCCTCTCACTCTTCACTAAAAGCATCATGGAGATATTTTCTTAGCAAAGTTCATTAACCGAGCAATGCAGAAAATCTAATTAAAGCTTTCTGCCTCTTATTCACATTTAACTAGAGTAAAATTAATTTGGAAGGAGGGGAGGCACAAAGCAACTAAGATTAATCTTTGAGTTGGAAAACAAAATCCTGTCTTCCTCTGACTATATGAACAAAGCATCACAATGTCATATTCTGAAGCTGCTCATGACAACAACTGCAGATTTATTGTAGTTCAAAATTATGTCACAATATCACAGTATCACCAAGGTTGGAAGAGACCTCAAAGATCATCGAGTCCAACCTGTCACCCAAGACCTCATGACTAGACCATGGCACCAAGTGCCACATCCAATCCCCTCTTGAACACCTCCAGGAAGGGTGACTCCACCACCTCCCTGAGCAGCCCATTCAATGATGAATGACTCTCTCAGTGAAGAACTTTCTCCTCACCTCGACCCTAAACTTCCCCTGGTGCAGCTTGAGACTGTGTCCTCTTGTTCTGGTGCTGTTGCCAGCACAATGCAAGCTGAAAATGCTTTCGTTTGTAAGAAACTGAGCTGTTGGTTTTATTA
Source organism: Colaptes auratus (assembly GCA_015227895.2). Lineage (NCBI taxonomy): Eukaryota > Metazoa > Chordata > Aves > Piciformes > Picidae > Colaptes > Colaptes auratus. Next base: position 10,479 of record JAAWVA010001007.1, read on the forward strand.
CTTGTATTTCTTGTTAGGAAAGAAGCTTTTAAAGCTTGCAGTGTTAATTGTGCACTACAGACCAGGGTCTGAGTGGCTGGAGAGCGGCCAGGCAAAGAGGGACCTGGGGGTACTGGTCAATGGTAGGCTCAACATGAGCCTGCAGTGTGCACAGGTGGCCAAAGGGGCCAATGGCATCCTGGCCTGCATCAGGAACAGTGTGCCAGCAGGAGCAGGGAGGTCATTCTGCCCCTGTACACTGCACTGGTTTAGGCCACACCTTGAGTCCTGTGTCCATTTCTGGGCCCCTCAGTTTAGGAAGGATGTTGAGTTGCTGGAATGTGTCCAGAGAAGGGCAACAAAGTTGGTGAGGGGTTTGGAACACAAGCCCTATGAGAGAGGCTGAGGGAGCTGGGTTGCTAGCCTGGAGAAGAGGAGACTGAGGGGTGACCTTCTTGCTCTCTACAACTACCTGAAGGGAGGTTGTAGACAGGCAGAGGTTGGTCTCTTCTCCCAGGCAACCAGCACTAGTAGAAGAGGACACAGTCTCAGGCTGCACCACTGGAGGTTTAGGCTGGAGGTTAGGATGAAGTTCTACACAGAGAGAGTGATTGCCCATTGGAATGGGCTGCCTTTGGAGGTGATGGAATCACCTTCTTTGGAGGTGTTCAGGAAGAGACTTGATAGGGTGCTTGGTGCCATGGTTTAGTTGATTAGGTGGGTTGGGTGATAGGGTTAGGGTTAGGGTTGGACGCGATGATCTTGAAGGTCTCCTCCAACTTCCAACCTGGTCTGTTCTACTCCTATTCTATTCTATTCTATTCTATTCTATCTCTTCTATTTCTATCTATTCTATTCTATTCTATCTATTCTATTCTCTTTCTATCTCTATTCCATTCCATTCCATTCCATCTATCCTGTCTTGCAGAGAATTACATAAAATCATTGATGTGTTTGTTTTAGTTTTCAAAACAAAGTGAACAAAATCTACGAAGTCATCCTTCAAACTGGGCTGCATCAGGAAAGGAAAGAGGAGAAGAGGACAAGGAGAAGGAAAGTGTGGCACAGGTCAGGGAGGGGATTCTCCCCCTCTACTCAGCTCTGCTGAGACCCCACCTGGAGTACTGCCTCCAGTTCTGGAGCCCCTCTTACAAGAGGATATGGACGTGCTGGAAGTGTCCAGAGAGGGCCACGAGGATGATCAGAGGGCTGAGCACCTCTCCTATGAGGACAGACTGAAGGAGTTGGGCTGTTCAGTCTGGAGAAGAGAAGGCTCCCAGGTGACCTCCTTGTGGCCTTCCAGTATCTGGAGGGGGCCTACAAGAAGGCTGGAGGGACTTCTCAGGTGATCAGGTAGTGCTAGGACTAGGGGAATGGAATGAAGCTGGAGGTGGGAGATTCAGGCTAGATGTGAGGAGGAAGTTCTTCACCATGAGAGTGGTGAAGCCCTGGAATGGGTTATCCAGGAGGTGGTTGAGGCCCCTTCCCTGGAGGTGTTTAAGAGCAGGCTGGATGAGGCTCTGGCTAGCCTGCTCTAGTGTGGGGTGTCCCTGCCCATGGCAGAGGGGTTTGGAACTAATGATCCTTGTGTCCCTTCCAACCCTGACTGATACTATGATACTATGAAATTGTACAACACTTTCATTGTTAAAACATTATGATACATTTCTTCTACATACACCAAAAAGTTAGGGGAGCTTATGGAAGAAAACATATCCATTTGAATCCTCTGATTTAAAAGAACAAAATTTGTATTATTTTTAGCAATACCACCCACAGTAAGCTGTGAGGGAACATAAGTGTTTGAACTTTGAACTAGCTTTTAGTACTGAGATAGCACTACTAGATTGCTAGCTTAAATAGATCCCAAAGTTTACACAATCACAGAATGATAGGGTTTGGGAAGGGATCTCTGGAGATCATCTAGTCCAAGCCCCCTGCAGGTTCACCTAGATCAGGTTTGTGGTGGTGAGAGAAGTTCAGTTCTCCCCCATCACACAAAAAACCACGCCTAACTCAGTCGGAGAAGCAAAGTGGACAAGAGCTGTATTTTACAAGCAGGAGAAATGTGATGAATATAGGCAGCCAGTACCAGAACAAGAGGACATAGTCTCAGGCTGCACCAGCATGGTTTAGGCTGGATGTTAGGAAGAAGTTCTATACAGAGAGAGTATTGCCCATTGGAATCGGCTACCCATGGAGGTGGTGGAGTCACCTTCATGGAGGTGTCCAGGAGGAGACTTGATGGGTGCTTGGTGCCATGGTTTAGTTGTTTAGGTGGGTTGGATTGGTTGATAGGTTGGACGTGATGATCTTGAAGGTCTCTTTCAACCTGGTGTATCCTAGGGTGCTGAGAGAGCTGGCAGATGAACTGGCCAAGCCGCTCTCCATCATTTTCCTACAGTCCTGGCTCACTGGAGAGGTCCCAGATGACTGGAAACTGGCCAGTGTTGTCCCCATCCACAAGAAGGGACGGATGGAGGAACCCGGAAACTACAGGCCAGTCAGCCTGACCTCAGTGCCAGGGAAAGTGATGGAACAGATTATCCTGGAGGCAATAACTGCGCACCTGAAGGATGGCCAAGGGCTCAGGTCCAGCCAACATGGATTTAGGAGGGCAGGTCCTGCCTCTCCAACCTGATCTCCTTCTATGATCAGTGACCCGTCTGGTGGACGTGAGGAGGCCTGTGGATGTAGTCTATCTGGACTTCAGCAAGGCTTTTGACACCGTCCCCCACAGTAAACTCTGGCTAAACTGTCAGCTCGTGGTTTGGACCGCAACACTCTGTGCTGGTTTAGGAACTGGCTGGAGGGCCGAGCCCAGAGAGTGGTGGTGAATGGTGCCGCCCTCGTCGGCTGGGCGGCCAGTCACAGCGGCGTCCCCCCAGGATCGTTGCTGGGCCCCATCCTCTTTAACATCTTCATTGATGACATGGATGAGGGGGTTGAGTCAGTCATCAGCAAGTTTGCAGATGACACCAAGTTGGGAACAGATGTTAGTCAGTTAGAGGGTAGAAAGGCTCTGCAGAGGGACCTCGACCGACTGGACAGATGGGCAGAGTCCAATGGGATGGCATTTAATAGTCCAAGTGCCGGGTGCTGCACTTTGGCCACGGCAACCCCATGCAGAGCTACAGGCTGGGGTCAGAGTGACTGGAGCTGCCAAACAGAGAGGGACCTGGGGTGCTGATTGACACCCACCTAAACATGGCCAACATGTGCCCAGGTGGCCAAGAAGGCCAATGGCATCCTGGCCTGTATTGGAATAGTGTGGCCAGCAGGAGCAGGGAGTCATTCTGCCCCTGTACTCTGCATTGGTAGGCCACACCTTGAGTACTGTGTCCAGTTCTGGGCCCCTCAGTTTAGGAAGGACTCGAGATACTTGAACGTGTCCAGAAAAGGGCAACAGGCTGGTGAGAGGCCTTGAGCACAAGCCCTATGAGGAAGAGGCTGAGGGAGCTGGGATTGTTTAGCCTGGAGAAGAGAAGGATCAGAGGTGACCTCATTGCCCTCTACAACTACCTCTTCTCCCAGCAACCAGCACCAGAACAAGGGGACACAGTCTCAAGCTGTGCCAGGGGAGGTTTAGACTCGAGGTGGAGAAGGTTCTTCACTGAGCGAGTCATTCGTCATTGGAATGGGCTGCCCAGGAGGTGGTGGAGTCGCCGTCCGAGGTGTTCAAGGGAGATTGGACGTGGCACTTGGTGCCATGGTCTAGTTGTGAGGTCTGTTGGGACAGGTTGACTTGATGATCCTGTGGTTTCTCTTCCAACCTTGGTTATACTGTGATACTGTGATACTGTGATACTGTATACACAATATACAGTATTCACAGCATATACAAAATACCGGAAGAACGTAACACAGAAAACCTGCCCCTACCCTTGATAGAGGATGGCTCCCCCCCACAAAACCCTTTCCCCCCTTCTCCTTTTTTCCCAAAAAGGGTTAGAGAGAAAAGAATTATTAAGGGAAATTCTGTTAGTTCAAAGTGTCCTGTTAAGGGAGAAAAAGAAAGTTGTTTCTTATCTCATTAGTTTCAAGGTCAGCTCTAGCCAGCACAGAAGAAAGAAAACAGCTGTTCAGACCATGACTGAAACAGACTCAGACAGATCGACACTGACTGCACGAGTAAAGCCTAGAAGTTACCTTCCCACTAACCTACCAATAAATTTGTTTACATTTATCTATGTTTTCTTTTTCACACCAAAAAATTCAGCTAGAGTGCTTCAGTAACTGTCCCTTTCTTAAAGGCACAGCCTAACTGTCACAAGTTTACACAGCAACATGTCCAGGCAGGTTTCAAAAGTCTCCAGAAAAGGACAGTCCACATCTTTCTGGGCAGCCTGATCCAGTGCCCAGCACTCTCAAAGTTTCTCCTTATGTTTATGTGGATTATCCTGTGTTCTATGTTTGGTGTCCATTGCCCTTGTCATATCACTAAGAACCACCCGTTGAAAGCTCCTGGCCCCACCCTCTTAGCATCTGCCCTTTAGATATTTATAAGAATTGATAAGATCCCTTTTCAGTCTTCTCCAGCTAAAGAGCCCCTGGTTTCTCCAGTTTCTCCTTGCAAGAGAGGTGATCCCTTCCTCTGATTACTCCTTGACCAGCACACAACTGTAAGATTAAAATAGAATTTAAAAATGCAACATTATGTAGCTTTGTTCATCTGA
>JAAWVA010001008.1:0-15118 GCA_015227895.2 Colaptes auratus
TACCATTATTCCTTGTTTTACATTTTGTTTGAAATTTCAAACGACCGGGGGAAGCGTTGTGGTGGGAAGCTGATAGCTCTGGTTGGAGCCACTGCAGCGAGGGAGAGCTCATAAATCCCCCCCCGCCCAGCTCTGGCTGCGTAGCTGTGGAATTGTTTGGGTCGGAGAAGACCTTTAAGATCCTCCAAGTCCAAACGTTCTCGATGTCTGCCCAGGCTGGGGTTAAACCATGGCCCTCGGCACCACACCTCTGCAGCTTTGAAACACCTCCAGGGATGGGGATTCGACCTCCCTGGGCTTAGAGAATCCTTTCAGCGAAGAAGTTTTTTCTGAGGTCCTACTTAAACCTCCCCCGGGGCAGCTTGAGGCCATTTCCTCTCATCCTGTCACTTATTCCCAGGGAGCAGAGCCCAACCCCCACCTCACTGCAGCCTCCTCTCAGGGAGGAGCAAGGAGGTCTCCCTCAGCCTCCTCTTCTCCACGCTAACCACCCCCAGCTCCCTCAACTGCTCCTCCCCAGCCCTGTTCTCCAGACCCTTCCCCAGCTTCGTTGCCCTTCTCTGGACCTCCTCCAGCCCCTCAATGTCCTTCTTGGGATGGGGGCCCCAAAACTGAACCCAGTACTCAGGGTGTCCCAGCCCTGCACAGCCCCTGGCCCTCCCCAAAACTCAGCAGATGCCACTTAGCTCCATCCCACAGCTCCCCTGGCTGTGCCATGCTTCATGGTTCAATGTCTTTACCCTGATGCAGGTGGAGCAGCCCTTGAGGCTCCTCTGAACTTGACTTGTGAAGGAAAAGTCTGAGCTTTGGGGAATAGGACCAGAGGAAATGGCCTCAGGTTGCCCCAGGGGAGCTCTAGGTTGGACATGAGGAAAAATTTCTTCCCCAAGAGTTGTGAAGGCCTGGGCCAGGCTGCCCAGGGCAGTGGTGGAATCCCCACCCCTGGAGGGCTTTCAGAGCTGTGGAGCTGCAGTGCTGAGGGCTAGGGTGCAGTGATGCCCTGGCAGTGCTGGGTCAGGGTGGGACTGGATGATCTGAAAGGTCTCCTCCAACCAAAATGATTCCCTGGTTCTGTGACTGAAAGGAAGAGGGCTCTGTCTCCCACTATGAGCAGGGAGACACTGGCTGGGCTCTGGCACATCCCTCTTGTGCACTGCAGAAATAGCTCCACAAGTGTCCTTGGTGTCACCATGCTGCTACTCCCCAGAAGACCCTGGCCAGTGCCAGAGCACAGGGAGGAGATGCCCACAGCAGAGCAGCCATCGACAGGGACCACGGAGTCATGCTGGCCCTGGAGGGTCAACAGTTCTCCGTGGTGCTGCTGAAGGACAGGAGCCTGCAGCAGAGGAGCTGCCCTGGGTTCAGCCTCTGTTGATTCCCCCTCAAGGTGAGCTCCTCAGGGTGAAGGGTTTCTGATAAACTTGACCAGGATCTCCCCAGAAGCCAGCACCCCACTGCCCTCAGCATGGACCTGTGGTCAGGATGGGACCATTCTGCACTTATCAATCCCCCACAAAGGGAGTTGAAGCTCAGCCATGGGGCACCCACCTGAGGTGAACCCCAGCACCATGGGGACTGTAGGTGTTCCAATTCTCTCACATCTTTGTCTCAGCAGCCCTGGGACCTGCTCAGTGTCCCAATGCCAATTTGCTGCCTCATAGCCTGCTCCTCTCCCCAAGTCCTTAACCACCAGCAACACAAAGAGCCAAAGGATGCAGGAAGCCACCAGCAAATTGTGGAATCACAGAATGGTTTGAGTTGGAAGGGACCTGAAAGATCATCCAGTTCCAACCCCCTGCCACGGGCAGGGAAACCTCCCACCAGCACAGGTTGTCCAAGACCTCATCCAGCCTGGCCTTGAACACCTCCAGGCAGGGGGCAACCACAGCCTCCCTGGACAGCCTGTGCCAGGCTCTCCCCACCCTCACTCTCAACAATTTCTTCCTCATCTCCAGTCTCAGACTCCCCACTCGCAGCTCAAAGCCATCCTGGCACTCCCAGCCCTTGTCCAAAGTCCCTCCCCAGCTCTCCTGGAGCCCCTTCAGGCACTGGAAGAACACGAGAAGCCATTTGCTCTTGTCAGGAGCCTTCCTTCCAGCCCTCTGGGTGATACCATTTAACCTCCCATGATTTTTATCCCCATGTCATCATCCCACTGCCAGTGAGGAACTCCTGCCGTGGGCACATGGAGGGGCTCTGCATCAGGCTGCTGCTATCTCTTTAACAGAGAGGGGGGAGAGAAAACATTGGTGCCTGGGACCCCCCGGGAATAAATTCATACTGCCAGATCGATCCAGGGTTTTTTTCTCCTTTTGCCTGATTCCGACAGCCTCCTGGGTAACGAAGATTAAGCTTCAAGCCCTTCTGATATTACTTTGAAATGCAGAAACCCTCAGCACAAGAGGCTGCATCTCCCCCTGCAAAACAGCAAAATATCTTTGGGGCCGGGCCAGGGCTCGTGTCTGCCTTCATAGATTCATGGATTCAAAGAAGGGGTTGGGCTGGAAGGGACCTGAAAGCTCGTCCAGTTCCAGCCCCCTGCCATGGGCAGGGACACCTCCCACCAGCACAGCTTGCTCAAGGCCTCATCCAGCCTGGCCTTCAACACCTCCAGGCAGGAGACAGCCACAACCTCCTGGGGCAACCTGTGCCAGGCTCTCCCCACCCTCACTGCTAAGAATTTCTTCCTCATCTCCAGTCTCAGTCTCTCCTCTCCCAGCTCAAAGCCACAGCCTCTCTGGGCAACCTGTTCCAGTACCACCCCACTTGTCCCATCTCCCAGGGGATGGGGACACAGGTGCCCACAGTGCCAAACACACCCAGCTAGCTGCTTGTGGAGGTGGTGCCCAGCTCCCTTCTGCGGGCTCTGCCCATGGATCACGTTCGGGATTCAAGGACTCCCTTGATGTCGGCGGTGTTGAAGCACGGCAGGGAGCGCGGGAGGCAGCCCCTTGATATCAGATCAATTAATTATCAGCCCTGTTATGACGAAGGCTGATGAAATGTGGGTTGAGAGAACTCAGAGTGCAAGCAGAGAGCTCTCATTTCCCTGGCCTCTTAATGGCTGGAGGCAGCCCCATGCTGGTGCTCTCGTTTCCATGAGCATAAATCTGGAGCAGCTCCAGTTGTTTAACTGCTGTCATCTGGGAATGGACAGCGAGGCAATGGAGAGCAGCACCCAGCCTTCTGGATTCATGGGATCATGGAATGCTTTGGGTTGGAAGGGGCCTTCAAGATCATCCAGCTCCAACCCCCTGCCATGGGCAGGGACGCCTCCCACCAGCCCAGCTTGCTCAAGGCCTCATCCAGCCTGGCTTTGAACACCTCCAGGAGGGGACATCCACAACCTCCCTGGGCAACCTGTTCCAGTGTCTCCCCAACCTCACTGCCAAGAATTTCTCCCCTCTCCCAGCTCAAAGCCATTGTCCCTCATCCTGGCACTCTCAGCCCTTGTCCAAAGTCCCTCCCCAGCTCTCCTGGAGTCCCTTCAGGTACTGCAATGCAGCTCTAAGGTCTCCCTGGAGCCTTCTTTTCTCCAGGCTGAACAGCCCAACTCTCCCAGCCTGTCCTCACAGGGGAGGTTCTCCAGCCCTCTGATCTTTTTTGTGTCCCTCCTGTGGACCCTCTCCAGCAGCTCCAGGTCCTTCTTGAGCTGGTGGCACCAGAACTGGAGGCAATGCTGCAGGTGGTGTTTCAGCAGATCAGAGCAGATGGGCAGAACCCCCTCCCTTGTCCTGGTCAAGCTTCTTTTGGTGCAGCCCAAGGATGGGACCCTTGTCCTCCTGGCCACTGAACACCACCAACCACAGCACTTACTGGCTTGGGTGATGGTGATGGTTGGAGACTTCCCCATGCATGGAGCTGGAGGCAGAAATTTAGGACATTTAGGGAAGTGAGGAGACAAAGAGCAAAGATGAGACACGAGGAGCAAGAGCCAGAGAGTCCATGGGACTCCTCCCTGCAGGGAGGTGAAGGCTGGGGAAGGAAGAAGGGACGGAGATGCCGGTGGAGGAGACATGAGGATAGACTGATGCCATTAATGCTTGGACTCAAGGATCTTAAAGGTCTCTTCCAACCAAAATGATTCTAGGAGCAGTGAAGAGTGAAGCAGCCACATGCAGAGGGATGGAGGGAGGAAAGAGAGAGGAGAGGGAACGGGAGAGGGAGAGGAGCAGGACAGTGGAGCAGGCTTTGATGTGGCCATAGGGTGTTTGTTTTCCAGGTTCTTGGCCTGCAATGGGGTGGTCACTGCAGCTCCTGAGTAGAGGGCAGCTGGAAACCCCCAGGATCTGGAGGGTTGTGCACAAGCCCAACGCCAGCTGAGTGTTTGGGGCCCACCAAGTCAAGTCTTCATCATCTGAGCTTATTTGGGTTTTTCCTGGGCCCCAGCCACGCACTTCCCACAAAAGCAGGTCCCTCACTCTTGGTTATGCCCACCCCAAATTCCACCCTGTGTCCTCTCCTTTGGCATCAGAGTCCTGGATCATTCCAGACTGCTCCTTTCCTGATTCTGCTCTCAGCCTTGGTATCTCCCTGCAGCAAACAAAGCCTCTGTCACAACCAAGGCCAAGTCTGCTCCCTTCCTCTTCATGAGCAAGCTGCAGCTCTGGATGCATCCTTCAGGCCCTGCAGCATCAGACCCAGCTTTACTCTCTGCCCTGGTGTCTACCAAGGGGGAATTTCACTGCTCCCAGCCTCTCCCTGTAGGCTGGGCTGTGTTTCACTCCCCTGTGAGAGGTTTGATCTCCCCTTTCCTCCTCTGGAGATATGGAAGAGACTCATCACCCGAATCCAAACCCCTGGATCTGCTCTCTTCCCCATCTGCCTCGAATGGGCATCTCTGGACACATTCATTCCCTCAGGAGCCTATCCCTGGGGGCAAAAAAAACCCACCTCAGTTTGAAGGACCTTGTCACTGAGTCTTGGCCATGCCCAGGGAAGCCCAGGGAAGCTGGAACCCACGCTCAGCACATGTGACCACGGATCACCGCTCCGCAAAGCCCACCTGGATTTTTGAGGCAGAGACTTTTCCCTTCCAAACCCCTCCCGGGCTGCAGCTGTGGTGATATTCTGACTCCTTATTTTCCTATCAATAAACTTTTATTGTCCTTTTCTTGCAAACCCTTCAGCAATTAAAAAAAAAAATAAATAAAAAGAAGAAGAAGAAGAAGAGGAAGAAGAAGAAGACAAAGGGAGTTGATGTTTGACTGCTGGGCTATCACTTAAGTCCTTGTTCCTGTTTACTCAGGACTTATTAGAGCTCATTCAATGCCTATAGCATGGCTGGATCAATACCTGCTGGGAGCAAGAGAGATTCCGCTTGGCCACTGTAGCCCATGTTGCAGAATTGATCTGCTTGGCTGCTGCAATCTGAAAATCCATCTTTTTGCTCTCTCTGCCTCTCTCTCTGCAGCGGGTTGCTAAGCAACGGGGGCTCCTTTGGGCGGCCATTGGTCAGCGCCGTGGCCGGGCCCCGTGGTCCTTCCCTGGTCACTTGGCCACTTTGGGCTGCAGTTCCTCCTCCCAGGGATGGCTGCAGGCTGCGGGGAGGTGGAGAAAGGGCATGGAGGAGGGGAAGGAAGGGGAGGAGGTGCGGGGCGCGGGCGGGGGGGGGGGGGGGGGGAAGCTGGGGATTGGGGGTGGTGAGAGGAGGGACAGGGAGGAAAGGGAAATCGATATCACCTCACATTTAACCTTTCTTCAAAAAAAAAAGAAAAAGAAAAGAAAAGAAAAGAGAAATCTTTGCAAAAACTCTATTGACCCAACCCTTATCACCGCTCCGCCGCCAGCGCCGCAGCCTCGCCTGCGCTCCTCCCCTCCCCGCGCTCCGGGGCCGGGCCCTCGCTGCCTCCTCGCCTGCTTGCTCGGTCGTTCGGGGTTGGGTTGTTTTTTTCTCTCCTCCCCTCCTTCTCCCTCCACAAGTTAGGGTGGAGGGTTTTGGGGGGGGTGGGTTTTTGTTCAGGTCCAGGGTGTGTGTGTGTGTGTGTGTGGTGTTTTTGAAACCTGATTTCATTAACCTGGGGCAAAACCTTTGTGCGGATGCGAGGGAGGTCGATGGAAACCCCATCTGCATCGATTCCGCTTCGCTTTGGCGCAGGAATCGAGTTAGGCAAACCGATACCAACCTGCTTTAAAATGATTTAAGGGTGTCTACACGAGACCAATTTGGCCTCACAATTTTGTCTGCAGACAAGGCCCATCCCTCCTCTCCAAAGAGCCCTGCGCTAGGCGCCTCTCCCTGCCGCACAGCCTCCCAGCTCTTGCTCTCCCCCCACCCCGACTGCCTCATCTCCCCCTAAAAAGTGGTGGCCCAGTTTGCTCCTCCTCCGTCAGATGGAGATCAGGGGTGGGGTGGTCATTCCCCAGGTGCTGCAGAGTATTTACTGTGCAGATATTGATCCCCATCTCACTGTAGATCCATGCATCTCCGGCGTGTCCTCTAACGATGCCTTTTCCCCTGCTCCCGAGATGAAGCCAGCACCTAGATCCCAAAGTCTTTGTTCAAGAGCTTTACAACCCATCATTTGTGATTATCTTCAGGTGGCCAAAGGACAGAGGGGTTAATACTCGACCACAAGTGCTCACAAGTGGACGCCCTCCCTCGTGAGGCACCCGTGTGAAGTGGCCTCATTTCCACAAGCACAGACTGACTCCCTCAAAGGCCAGGAAAAAGCCACAGTTTCTCCAGGGTCATTGAAGCCAACCACTTCTATTAGCTGCCACAAGAGGTAATTCACATGCAGAGATGATTCCCAGGCAGCAAACCTGAGACCAAGGCTTGCTCAGCGAGGCTGGACCTCTGCTCCCACTGCTCAGCCCTTGGCACAGCCTTGTTGACTGCAAGTTAATCTCAGTGTCCCCCCACGCTGGTCCACACGATTGCTGGGTCAGGTGTCCTCTGGGTTACCTCTTTGCTTCATTTTTGGGTTCAACACACGACTCTGGGGCCTCCATCAGAAGAGTTCAGGGTCAGCCTGCAGAGGAGGAGCTCACTAATCTCTTCCTGATGGCAAGGTGGTGGTCAGTGAGCCCCTGCCTTGTGTCTGGATAGGCTACAGCTCACTGACAGAGCTTAGAAACCAGGCCAGATGGATCTTAGCTGCTGTGTGGATGCTGATGGGCCCTGATTTGCCCTGCACCCTTCAGGCAAGGGGAGAAGCATCAGAGGATATGTGTATTATTATCCTATTTTAAAGGTTTGCCTTTAAAGTTACATTCTTATCTTCATGTCAATTAAAAATCCCAGCAGGAAGAGCTGAACTCAGCTCAACCCGAGGCAGGTGCACATCTGAGCTCTCACTTGGACCTCACACACTGCATCCAGGTAGGGCTGAACTTCAGCTCTAAGCCCCATCCTGCCACGAGCTGATGGAAGAAGCCAAGTCCTTTGCCATGAGGAGTTGTCCTGACTGCTGCTGTCACTTTCTCCTTCTCTGCAGTTGTCTCTGTGGATTTTCTTGTCCTGCACTGATTTTTATCATGGAGGCATCACAGAATCACAGACTGGTAGGGGTTGGAGGTCAGACAGCGGGGCACCCACAGCAGCCTGCCCAGGAACACAATGGCCGGGGGGGGTTGGAAGCTCTCCGCACAAGGAGACTCCACAACCTCTCTGGGCAGCCTGCTCCAGGCCTCCAGCACCCTCACACCAAACAAGTTTCTTCTCCTCTTCAGGAGGAACATCCTAGGCTCCAGTTTGTGCCCCTTGCCCCTTGTCCTGTCCCTGGGCACCACTGAGCAGAGTCTGGCCCCAGCCTCTTGAGCTCTGTCCTTTAGATATTGACAAGCACTGCTCAGCTCCCCTCTGGGGCTTCTCTTCTGCAGGCTCTCAGCCCCAGGGCTCTCAGCCTTTGCCCCTCACAGAGCTTCTCCAGGGCCCTCAGCATCTTCCCAGCCTACACTGACTTCTTTCCAATAGTTCCCTTGAACTGGGGAGCCCAGAACTGCACAAAGGCAGCGGGACAACAACCTTGGAGGAGAGGCAGCCTGAGGGCCCTGTCAGTCTGGGCTCCATCTCTGGGGGCATCCAAAGCCCTTCCCCATCGAGCAGAGTTTGGGGTGCTCAAAAAGCTCTGAAAATCAGAAGGAGGGCACATCATCAAAGCAAATCCTTTCCCAAGGGGTGCAGCTGCTTCTTCAGCTCCCCTTTCCAACCATCCCAATGGCCACATGTGACGAGTGGGACTCAGCAGACTGTCCGACTTCAGCCCTTTCCAGAAGGATCCTTTTGCCCTCCCTGCCCCCTGGGATTTGATTTTTTTTTTTTTTGCTTCCAAATCATGATTAATTCACACTAAAAGGAAATTTGAAAACCAGCCCAAGCTCCAATTCTCCTGCAGCTTCAAAGCTTGTCAAGCCACCTGCTTTGATTGACAATGTCACTAATGGGTTTGAGGGAACAAGAGGGAGTGGCCTCAAGCTGCACCAGGGGACATTTAGCCTGGACATTAGGAGGAGGGTTTTGTTTTTTCCCACTGAAAGGGTTGTCAAGGCCTGGCCCAGGCTGCCCAGGGCAGTGGTTCAGGCACCATCTCTGGAGGGGGTTAAAATTCATGGAGGTGTGGTGCTGAGGGACATGGTTTCGTGGTGGACTTGGTAGTGTTGGGTTAATAGTTGGACTCAGTGATCTAAAAGGTCTCTTCGAGCTGAATGATTCTCTCCTTCTAGGGCTGATTCCTTTCTCCTCGTTTCCTTCCTTTTTCATTTTCTAGCAGAAGAAATGAAAATTCACCCAAGTTCTCCCAGGAGGAGGAATCCATCTCCTGTCAGGTCCCCAAACTCTTCTCCAGACTCCCAGGGGGTGTAGAGTAGACCCTTACAGGCTCGAATGAATAGAGTCATCGAATCGTGGAATGGGTTGGGTTGGAAGGGACCTTCAAGAGCATCCAGCTCCAACCCCCTGCCGTGGGCAGGGACAGCTCCCACCAGCCCAGCCTGCTCAAGGCCTCATCCAGCCTGGCCTTGAACACCACCAGGGAGGGGGCAGCCACAGCCTCCCTGGGCAGCCTGCTCCAGTCTCTCCCCACCCTCCCTCTCAACAATTTTTTCCCTCATCTCCACTCTCAGTCTCCCCTCTCCCAGCTCAAAGCCGTTGTCCCCCATCCTGGCACTCCCAGCCCTTGTCACAAGTTCCTCCCCAGCTCTTCTGAAGCCCCTTCAGGTACTGTAAGTCTGCTCTGAGGTCTCCCTGGAGCCTTCTCTTTTCCAGGCTGAACAGCCCCAGCTCTCTTATCCTGTCCCCTTAGGGGAGCTTCTCCACTCTCTGATCATCTTTATGTCCTCCTCTGGACCTTCTCAGCACTTCCCTTCCGTCCAGGCAGTGCTTTCCCTCTTCCCACCAGGATTTTTCAGCTCTTTTGGTTGACACCCACGTTGGCAGTGAGTGGCTGCTGGCTGATCAGATTACTCAGCAGCACATCCGCCCCTGGGCAATCGCCTGCCCTGGGTTCCGCCAGGACTCCCCACACCAAGAGGACAGCTCGGGGGAGAGCATTAACTGATTTTTGCTTTCACTTAGAGCTTGCAGCATTGATGTCCCTGCTCAATATTTGACAAGCTCTGCACTGGCCTCAAGAGCTGAGCTGAGCTGAGCTGCTGCTCTGGGGAAAATGTTCCTGGTCCTCACTGCCCCAGAAACCTTCAGGTTTGCTCCTGAGCTGCAGCAGCCTGGCGTGGTTGATGCTCTCCTGCTCTCCCAACTGGCTCTGAGTCCTGCAGCCTCCAAGAGTTTGCCTTCAGGAACTGCTGGGTGTTGGGGAGGTGGGCAGAGGGTCTGATTCCCAGTGACAGGCCAAGGGGCAATGGATATAAACTCCAGCACAGGAGGCTCCACCTCAGCACGAGGAGGAACTTCTTCACTGTGAGGCTCACAGAGCCCTGGAGCAGGCTGCCCAGAGGGGATTTGGAGTCTCCTCCTCTGGAGACTTTCTAGCCATGCCTGGATGTGTTCCTGTGTGACCTGCACTGGATTCTATGGTCCTGCTCTGGCAGGGGTTTAGACTGGATGAACTCCAGAGGTCCCTTCCAACCCCTAACATCCTGTGATCCTGTAATTATCACTTAGTGATGTTCCCAAGAGGGGCAGCACTGCAGCCACCCCTGTCCCAGCCTCCTCCAGTCTTCCAGGCAGCGCACTGGCATTGAGTTGACACTTCATAACCATCTGAAGCTAGCTGGAGGTTCTTACTGGTGCTTCTGGGAGCCTAGGGAGACTCTCACAACCCAGCCATGAAATTCATCCTGAGTGGAGACAGAAGCTGAGGCCCTTCAGAGGGCTGGAGCTGCTCTCCTATGGAGACAGGCTGAGAGAGTTGGGGCTGTTCAGTCTGGAGAAGAGAAGGCTCTGAGGAGACCTAATTGTGGCCTTCCAGGATCCTAAGGGGGTAACAAGAAAGCTGGGAAGGGACTTTTGAGGGTGTCAGGGAGTGATAGGACTGGGGGGAATGGAGCAAAACTGGAAGTGGGGAGATTCAGATTGGATGTGAGGAAGAAGTTCTTCCCCAGGAGGGTGGTGAGAGCCTGGCACAGGTTGCCCAGGGAGGTGGTGGCAGCCTCCTGCCTGGAGGTGTTTGCAGCCAGGCTGGAGGTGGCTGTGAGCAACCTGCTGTGGTGTGAGGTGTCCCTGCCCATGGCAGAGGGGTTGGGACTGGCTGAGCCTTGAGCTCCCTTCCAACCCTGACAGTTCTATAATTCTATGATTCTGTGATTCTGTGACCTGGCTGCCTGTCTTTAAGATGGAGACTGAAGGCAGCTCCAGCACCCCTGGCACCCACCTGGCTGAATCTCACCAGAGCACAGGGGCTGAGTCCCCAAATCCTTTTGGTCATTACCTAACTTGTCCCCACAACCTTCCTCAGGTTGCTCCAAGGTTGCACAGGGACAGCAACCTCCCAAGGGAATTCACAGATTGCATCAGGTTGGAAGGGAGCCTCCAAGGGCATCTTGTCCAACCCCCTGCAGGCAGCAGGGACAGCTCCAGCCAGAGCAGGCTGCACAGGGACACAGCCAGGCTGACCTTGAATGTCTCCAGGGATGGAGCCTCCAGCACCTCCCTGGGCAACCTGTGCCAGTGTCTCCCCAGCCTCCCTGTGCACAACTTCCTCCTGATGTCCAACCTAACTCTGCCCTGCTCCAGTTTCAAACCATTGCCCTTCAGCCTATCCCCACAGACCCTTCTGAATTCCCTCCCCAGCCTGCCTGGAGCTCCCCTGCAGATGCTGAAATGAAGCTCTGAGGTCTCCCCGGAGCCTTCTCTCCTCCAGGCTGAACAGCCCCAACTCTCCCAGCCTGTCCCCACAGAGGAGGCTCTCCAGGCCTCTGATAACTTTTTTGGCCTCCTCTGGACCCTCTCCAGCAGCTCCAGGTCCTTCTCGTGTTGGGGACTCCACAGCTGGGCACAGCCCTGCAGGTGAGGTCTCCCCAGAGCAGAGGGGCAGGATCCCCTCTCTCCAGCTCTGGCCACACTGCTTTGGATGCAGCCCAGGCTGCCATTGTCCTTCTGGGTTGCAAGTGCTCATTGCTGGCTCCTGTCCAGCTTCTGATCCCCTGGCACCCCTAAGTCCTTCTCTGCAGGGATGCTCTCAGTCTCCTCACCCCCAGCCCGGACTGATACCAAGGATTGCCCCAACCTAGGTTCCATGGGCTGTGATCTGCCCAGACACAGCACAGCAGGCACTGGAGATGCTGAGCTGAACTGGAGCCAGGAGGATTTCCCTTCTCCACAGAGATCCTGTGGCTGGGAGATGAACCCTGAGAGGCTGTTAAAAAGCTCAAGTCTGGGATTGCTGAGGATTAACTGCCTGCTTCTTTTTTTTTTCCCCCTTTGCTTTTTTTAACTCCCTGTTTCTTTTCCATTGAACATCTGCCGACAAGGAGAGGGAGGAAGAGGAGGGGAGGCCAGTGGGAGGAGGGGAGGTGGGAGGGGAGAGCCCATTGACAAAGTGAGGTTATTAATTTTTCAGAGAAGAAAATGTATTCTGCATTTTGAGGAGAAATATTGACACCTGCTCTAATGCTCCTTTATTTCTGACACTCTCTTCTCCCTCACTGAGCTTTTTGTTCTGCAGGGCTGTGCTTCCACACGCCCCTGCCCCCCTTGTGAGCCCCCCAACACCTAAAACCCTCTTCAAATCCACCTGGAAGCTGCAGTTACTTAAGGCAACAACCAACAGACACCACACACACCCCCATCCCCTTCCCACAGCGCTGAAATTCCTTGGATAATCAACATGAAACAAGTGTTGAGGGCAGACCCCACAGCAAAAGACCTCTCCCCCACCCCAGGGAGCTCAGAGGCAGCCTGGGCAGGTGAGGGACACAAGAAGGGGCATGATAATGTTGGGATTTGTTCCCCAGGTCATGGCCAACCCTCCCTGTAAGGGCAGGGGGGACACTGGGCTTCAGCCAGCACCTGCTCAGGCAAACCTTTGGGTCCACGATCTCCAGGCTATGCTGTGCTGGGTGCACTGCAGGGGCTGCAGGTAGACATGAGGAGGTGGTCAGATCCCCATCCCTGGAGGGGTTACAAAGCCTCAGAGAGGTGGTGCTGAAGGACACTGTTCAGCATCAGACTTGGTAGAGGCAGAGAATGGTTGGAGTGGATGATCCTGAAGGGCTTTCCCAACCCAAATGGTTCTGTGGTTCTGTGGCACTTCAGGCCATGGTTTAATGGCCGTGGTGGTGAGGGGCTGATGGTTGGACTGGATGACCTTCAGAGCTCTTTTCCAACCTAAACCATCCTCTGACTCCACCAGAAGGTCTCCAGCCTGGTTGGAGCTGACACCTTGCTTTCCCTGCTCAGGTCCTCACGGATGCTGCAGCCATTGTTCTGTCTCCCTGACGCTTTTACAGCCTCTCTTTGCTCCTCACTCTCTCCTGCAGCCCTTCTTGCAGCCCTCTCCATCTGCTCCTCTCCTCTTCCCCTTTGCATCCTTTCTCTCCCAACCCCTGAGGGATTTTTTCACCCACCCCCTACCCAAAGCCTCCTTGAAATGCCTCTTCAAGGACTCCAGGGCCCAGGGGAGCAGAAGGAGCTAGAAGGTATCCTGCCCTGTCAGGTGCAACTGGCTCTGTTTGTGCATGGGCTGGGGAGGCTCAGTGGCCACAGCCCACATGTGTGCACTCAGCCCTCCCTGTGCTAGGCAAATGAAGGGCAGGAAACCAAATCTTCATCCATTAACCTCCTGACAGGTATTTCCCTGTTCTTAGGCCGGGCCTGCTGGAGCAAAACACTTAAGCAGATGATTAATTTGAAGTCTAAGAGACTTAAGCACATGCTTAAGTGTGCTGCAGCTCTGGACCTAACAACAGAGGTTTCTAGAGAGCAATCCAGGCTGAGGACAGGTTATGGAGGTGCTCAGATGTGTGGATGGATTAAGGGTGCCATAAACAGTTGAGATATTCTGTTTAAACAATCATTTGTTGACAAGACTATTCTAAGCCCATCGAATCCCTAAGTGATAGATGTATGTTGTCTCTCTGAGTCTCAGGCTGTATCAGCCATTGATTAGGTGGTTTTTGTTGGTTTTTGCCCCCCCCCCCAGCCTGGATGCTAAGGTAACCTTTACCTGAGAGCTTAAGCACAAAGCCGTGGGTGTAGGCTCAGCAGAGCAGTCGCTGTTTGCACTGCTGGAGCCCAGCACAAAGCCACAGCTCAGCTCTGCAGCCACCCATACAGCACAAGGCTGCCCTGGACCGCTCCAAGGAGAAGCTCTGGCCACAGGCTGGCTGTGGGGGACAGCAGCAGAGGGATGCTTCCCCCTTTCTCAGGGGCATGAGTCGTTGCCAGGGTGGTGCTCTCACCCAAATCATGTCTCTGGGGGGTTTCTCATCCCCAGCCCTCCACACACCACCTCAGGGAGCAGCAGTGTGGTCCTGCCTTCCATCTACTCTCATCACCCCCTTCAGGAGACATTGCTTTCATAGACTCATAGAATAGTCAGAGTTGGAAGGGACCTCAAGGCTCAACCAGTTCCACTCCCCCCTGCCTGGGCAGGGACACCTCACACTGCAGCAGGTTGCTCACAGCCACATCCAGCCTGGCCTTAAAAATCTCCAGGGATGAGGCTTCCACCACCTCCCTGGGCAACCTGTGCCAGGCTCTCACCACCCTCCTGGGGAACAACTTCTTCCTCACATCCAGTCTGAATCTACCCATTTCTAGTTTTGCTCCAAAAGACTCTGGGTGGTTTCCAGAGACTCTGGGGGGTTTCTCATTCCCAGTCCTCCACACACCACCCCAGGGAGCAGCAGTGTGCTCCTGCCTTCCACCTACTCTCATCACCTGCTTCAGGAGACATTGTTTTCCAGAGACCCACAGGTGCCCTGAGGGCCCCACCCTTGTGTGGGCTCCCCAGTGACCCCATCTCTGTGTGGGTGCCTTGGTAAATGTGTCCCCATGTGGGTACTCTGTTGGCCCCATACCTGTATGGGAGCCTCATCCCTTTTGGGGGTGCCTTGATGGTCGTGTCCCAGTGTGGGTGCCACTATGGCCCCATCCCTGTAAGGGTTCCCCAGTGACCTCATCCCTGTGTGGGTGCCACGATAGCATCATCCCTTTTGGGGGTGCTTTGATGGCCCTGTCCCCTTGTGGGTGACACAATGGCCCCATCCCTGAAAGTGTTCCCCTGTGACCCCCTCCCTGTGCGGGTACCATGATGGCTCCATCCCTGTGTGGGTACCATGATGGCTCCATCCCTGTGTGGGTACCATGATGGCTCCATCCCTATGTGGGTACCATGACAGCTCCATCCCTGTGTGGGTACCATGATGGCTCCATCCCTGTGTGGGTACCATGCCAGCTCCATCCCTGTGTGGGTACCATGATGGCTCCATCCCTGTGGATACCATGATGGCTCCATCCCTGTGTGGGTACCATGATGGCTCCATCCCTGTGTGGGTACCATGCCAGCTCCATCCCTGTGTGGATACCATGATGGCTCCATCCCTGTGTGGCTATCATGCCATCTCCATCCCTGTGTGGGTACCATGATGGCTCCATCCCTGTGTGGGTATCATGCCATCTCCATCCCTCTGTGGCTACCATGATGGCTCCATCTTTTTGTGGTACCATGCCATCTCCATCCCTGTGTGGCTACCATGATGGCTCCATCCCTGTGTG
>JAAWVA010001009.1:0-15077 GCA_015227895.2 Colaptes auratus
AGCTCTGCATGGGGTTGCTGTGGCCAAAGTGCAGCCCTGCACTTGGACTGTTGAATGCCATCCTGCTGGACTCTGCCCATCTGCCCAGCCTGGCCAGGTCCCTCTGCAGAGCTCTCCTACCCTCTAACAGATCAACTCCTGCCCCCAGCTTGGTGTCATCTGCAAACTTACTGACGATGAACTCAATCCCCTCATCCAGATCATCAGTAAAGATATTAAACAGGCTGGGGCCCAGAGCTGAGTCCTTTGCCCAAAATAAGGGAGTGGATTTTGCAGGATCTCTTTGAACTCTCATTTCTTCCAGTTTCCTCCCATATTGCTTCCTTTTTTGTTGTTGTTTGTATTCTTTCATACTGCTTCCAGGCAGAGCCTGCAGAAACTCAGTGTCACAGAGAAAACCTAACACAGTGCCAGAGACTCTGGCCTCCAGACCTGGGAAGATCAGCCACAAGACCCATTTCAACTCCCACTGCAGCAGAAAGTTTACTTCATTTATTTGCCTTTTCCCACCCTAATTTAGTAGCTGGAGGTCACCTGGACACTGGAACAAGCTCCTGATAGCTTCTCTTCTCTTTACGACAGACTTCCCCCATTTGAGGGGCTGCAGAAGTTAATATCAGGGTTCTACAAAATCTAGGATGTAGAGAGCCTCTAGGGACTGCTCATTCTATCCTTAGATGTAAATCTGGAGTCTGGAGTCCCTCTAGGGACTACTCATTACATCCTTAGATGTAAATCTGGAGTCTAGAGTCCTTCTAGGGACCACTCATTACATCCTTAGATGTAAATCTAGAGTCTAGAGTCCCACTAGGGACTGCTCATTAATCCTTAGATATAACTCTAGAGTCTAGAGTCCCTCTAGGGGATACTCATTAATCCTTAGATATAACTCTAGAGTCTTGAGTCCCTCTAGGGACTGCTCATTATATCCTTAGATATAAAACTGGAGTCTAGAGTCCCTCTAGGGACTACTTATTACATCCTTAGATATAAATCTAGGGTCTAGAGTCCCTCTAGGGACTACTTATTTATATCCTTAGATATAAAACTGGCTAGTTTCTGAGTCCTCTAGGACTACTTATTAATCCTAGATATAAATCTAGGGTCTAGAGTCCCTCTAGGGGACTACTTATACATCCTTAGATATAAATCTAGGGTCTAGAGTCCCTCTAGGACTACTTATTATATCCTTAGATATAAATCTAGGGTCTAGAGTCCCTCTAGGGACTACTTATTACATCCTTAGATATAAATCTAGGGTCTAGAGTCCCTCTAGGACTACTTATTATATCCTTAGATATAAAACTGGAGTCTAGAGTCCCTCTAGGGACCACTCATTATATCCTTAGATGTAAATCCAGAGTCTAGAGTCCCTCTAGGACTACTTTTATCTCCTTAGATATGAATCTAGAGTCCCTCTAGGACTACTTATTATATCCTTAGATATAAATCTGGAGTCTAGAGTCCCTCTAGGGACCACTCATTAATCCTTAGATATAACTCTAGGTCTAGAGTTCCTCTAGACAGTACTCATTAATCCTTAGATACAAATCTAGAGTCTAGAGTCCCTCTAGGACAGGTTATGTCCTTAGATATAAATCTAGAGTGCCTCTAGGGATTACTCATTATATCCTTAGGTATAAATCTAGAGACTAAAGTTCTTCTAGGCACTACTCATTAATCCTTAGATATAAATCCAGATTCCAGAGTCCCTCTAGGACTACTCATTATATCCTTAGATATAAATCTGGAGTCTAGAGTCCCTCTAGGGACCACTCCTTGTATCCTTAGATATAAATCTGGAGTCCCTCAAGGACTGCTGACTGTATCCTTAGATATGAGCCTAGAGTCTGGAGTCCCTCTAGGGACTACTCATTAATCCTTAGACATAAAATCTAGAGTCCCCCTCGGGACTGCTCATTAAATCCTCAGTGGAAGTGTGAGGATCCTTGAGCAGCTCTGACAAGGGATCCTGGACAGTAGGAGTCAAGGGGAAGAGGAACGATCTGTTCTGAGTGGTTTCATTTAGTCTGGAATGCGAGAGCAGAGCCCCAAAGAAAGCTCTGCTGTTCAGCCTGCTGCTCCCCGAGGAAGGGGCAGCAGAAGGATGCCTTCCTGCCGAAGAGGAGGCTGCCCCTTTGACCCGAGCTGTTCCCACTCACATCCAGATACAGAAATGTAAGCTCCTCAGCGTGAGGCCAGTTAATTTAAATTACCTAACATCCCCGAGGGCAGCTCCCTGCTGGGGAGCCTTTTCCTTGCTTTTTCTTTTGACCTTCTCCTCCAGAGTCACTTCTCACAGGGCTGAGTCAGATGGGCAGCTTGGGAAGCATTCAGCTTCTGTGGCCTTTGGAGGCTGGTGCAAAAGGTCACTCAGACTGCATCCTGCTGAATAAGGGCTTGGAGAATTGCTCAGTTGCGCTGGAGGGCCAGATCCTCAGTCCATGGAAAACGATGGAGCTGCACCGCTGCAGCCAGGTCACTCCTCCCACAGGCTTAAGCAGCAACCAACATTAGAGGATCAATTGCCACCCTCAGGACTGCAATTTCTCTGATTACTTTTCACCTAAGCCACTGAAGTCCTGCCAGCTCCCAGACCTTGTGCTGTTTTTAACCAAAGCTCTCCAAGGTTTTCCCCTTCCCTGTGTTAGGCAGCACCAAATCTGTCTTTTTGGGTCACAGGCTAGAGCAGGCCCTTTGGAGCCCAGGTAGCCACATCCCTGCAGCATCACAGTGCACAGATCTTCCTCAGCTCCACTCTAAGCCTGCTCTGCCTCAGCTTCAAACCATTCCCCCTTGGCCTGGCTCTGGACACCCTCAGCAGAAGTCTCTCTGCAGCCTTCCTGCAGGATCCCTTCAGGTGCTGGCAGCAGCTCTGAGGTGCCCCTGGAGCCTTCTCCTCTGCAGGCTGCACAGCCCCAGCTCCCTCAGCCTGTGCTCCCAGCAGAGCTGCTCCAGCCCTTGCAGCATCTTTGTGGCCTTCTCTGGATTCACTCCAGCAGCTCTGTGTCCTTCTCCCTGTTGGGGACAGCAGAGCTGGAGGCAGGATTGGAGATGAAGTCTCAGCAGAGCAGAGTAAAGCTCTCAAGAGAGGGTATAATGGTGGTTGCCCAGGGAGGTGGTGGCAGCCTCCTGCCTGGAGGTGTTTGCAGCCAGGCTGGAGGTGGCTATGAGCAACCTGCTGTGGTGTGAGGTGTCCCTGGCCATGGCAGGGGGTTGGAACTGGCTGAGCCTTGAGGTCCCTTCCAACCCTGACAATTCTGTGATTCTAAGAGAGAGAGCAGAGTAAAGCTAACACAGCCCTCTACTTAGAGACTTAGTAAAGTCATGCACTCAGTAGCCAGCTGAAGAAGGAACAACTGCTGTGAGCTCTGTGAACCCCAGTTCAAGATCCTGTGCAAGGATGTGCCAGGGAAGAAGGGACAGTGGGTAACAAGACCACGAGCTCCAGGCCAGTGTGCTCAGTTTAACAGAAGTCTGTGCAAGACTCTGCCAGAAAATGCTCTTCATGTCGCTTGGAGAGAGCTGAACCAAAGCCCTGAGAAGCAGATAAAGCATCTCTGTTGTTTGGTGTTTCTTACCCCCCGCTCATGCTCTCCCATCAGCTGATATCCTATCTCCTGGGCTCGACTCTGAGCCTGCTCTGGCAGGGGGGGTTGGACTCAATGATCTCTGGAGGTCCCTTCCAACTCCTAACATCCTGTGAGCCTGGGATCCTGTGAGATTTATCAGTCCTGATGTGCCTGTCCTCACCCCTCCCCACACACCTCTACTGTATCCCATCTGGATGCTTTCAAAGGCTTCTTGGCACAGCTAACAAGGAAAGGTTGACCCTGGGGCATCCACAGGAGCAGCTGAGGAGCAGTGCCTGCTGCTGATATGGGTTCCATATGAATGATCAGCGTGCTCTGAACCCCCCTCCTGCTCAGAAATCTTCTCCCTGAGGAGGGCCCTTTGGTCTCCTGACCATGGGAGGTCTGCCCTGGTTCTGCCCATGCTTTTTCCCCCTCGGGACCGGTCCGGCTGCATCTCCACCACATCACTTGACCCAGACCACTTCTGATGGCCATTTGGCACCCATCTGTTTCCTCAGTTCAAAGTGCTTGAAGTAAGGTGCAAACAGCCCCCAGGGCAATAACCTCTCTAACCACAGGCAGCCTCCTCTCAGAAGGAATGAGCTGGTTTGATCCTAAATATAGCTCAAGAGGAGAATGAATCAATAGATGGAGAGCATGGATGGGCAGAGGGACTGGCACCCAGGGAGGGCTAAAAACACAAGGAAGGAAATGATTTACCACTGATACTCATACCTGTGCATTTCCCTCTGCTTCAAGAGGTCTCATTGGTCCCTGCCCTCAAATCTGAGCCCCAGCACTTTGCAGCGAGAGTTATTTATTGAGGTTCTGGGGATGGGCAGAAGTAAAAGGATCATTGACTCCAGCATGAACCAAAGAAGTTGGTAGCTGTGGGCAGGGCTTAGAGCAACTCACACATGCTCTGGGTTTGCTGAGGGGAGGTCCCCTAACACCCTCTCAGCAGTGGGTTACACCACCCTGCTACACCAATTGACATCCTCGCTCTGAGCCTTACGCTGGCTCTGAAGTAGAGCTGAAGTTGAGTTCAAAGCAACCCAGCTGCTTGCAGTGCATGGGGCAGGACTGGCAGGGGAAATGATGATTCCTCTTTGAAGTCCTGCTGCTAGGTGGCTGCTGATTGTCTCACGGTGCTGTAAGCACCGAGGAACTTTAAGGCAAGCAGCTGACTGAGCAGAAGGCAACAGGCAGAGGAAAAGTATTTGCAAGGATGCCAATGACTTGGATGCAAGCAGTTGGACTTGATGGTCTCAAAGGTCTCTTCCAAGCTCCACAGTTCTATGATTCTATAATTCTCTGACTCCGTGATTCAATGATTCTGTGCTTCAATGACTCTATGATTCAATGATTCTGTGATTCTATGCCTCATGATTCTGTGATTCTGTGATTCATGCTCCTCTTGAGCTCTTGGAAGGGACCTCAAGGCTCAGCCAGTCCCAAGCCCCTGTCGTGGGCAGGGACACCTCACACCGCAGCAGGTTGCTCACAGCCACAGCCAGCCTGGCTGCAAACACCTCCAGGCAGGAGGCTGCCACCACCTCCCTGGGCAGCCTGTGCCAGGCTCTCACCACCCTCATGGGGAACAACTTCTTCCTCACAGCCAATCTCAAATCTACCCATTTCTAGTTGTGCTCCATCCCTCCCAGTCCTATCACTCCTTGACACCCTCTAAAGTCCCTCCCCAGCTTTCTTGGAGTCTCCTGCAGATCCTGGAAGGCCACAATGAGGTCTCCTGGGAGCCTTCTCTCCAGCCTGCACAAGCTCAACTCCCTCAGGCTGTCCTCACAGTAGAGCAGCTCCAGCCCTCTGCTCCTCCTCGTGGCCCTTTCCTGGACACCTTCCATTCTCTGATTCTCTGATTCAGTGATTCTATGATTCTGTGTTTCTCTGACTCCCTGATTCTCTGGTTCCATGACTGTAGAGCCCAGGTGTTCAGAAAGCCAAAGAGCTGCAGTTCCAATTGATTCCTACATATCAGTTTCCAACAAAGCTCTCAGGCACAGGTGGATCATGTACCATGGGGACTGTCACCCAGCTCTGGTCAGAGCTCACCTGGAGCACTGTGCCCAGCTCCAGAGTTCTCAACACAAGAAGGACATAGACCTGATGGAGAGGCTCCAGAGGAGGGACACAAAGATGATCAGAGGGCTGAAGCACCTCTATTACCAGGGCAGGTTGAGAGAGTTGGAGTTGTTCTCCCTGGAGAAGAGAAGGCTCCAGGGAGACCTAATAGCTGCATTTTAGTAGCTGAAGGGGACTTTCAGGCAGGCTGGGGAGAGGCTGATTAGAAGGTCTTGTAGTGATGAGAGGCAGTGGTTTGCAACTGGAGCAGGGCAGAGGTGGGTTGGACATCAGGAGGGAGTTCTGCACAGTGAGGGTGGGGAGACCCTGGGACAGGCTGCCCAGGGCGGTGGCCGAGGCCCCATCCCTGGAGACATTCAGATCAGACTTGATGTGTCCCTGGGCAGCCTGCTCTGGTTGGAGGCTTCCTTGCTGAGTGCAGGGGGGTTGGACAAGATGACCTTGGAGCATCCCTGTAAACTCAGTCACAGAATCACTAGGGCTAGAGAAGATCAGATCATTGGCATGACAAAGAGCAGAATGCTTCAGTGAATCCATTTCTCATTAGGCAGAGCAGAAACCACTTGAGGTTTGGGTTTCACAGACCACAGAGTTCTGCATGTGGTTTGTGCATCTGCATATTCCTCATGTCCTGCAATGATTTATTTCAATGGGTATGGATTGTACAGGCAACAGGCACAGGGTCACAGATTGAGCTGGGGCGGAAGGGACCCTCCAAGGTCATCTTGTCCAACCCCCCTGAAGGCAGCAGGGTCACCTCCAGCTAGAGCAGGCTGCCCAGGGCCACAGCAAGGCTGATCTTGGGTGTCTTCAGGGATGGGGCCTCAGCCACATCCCTGGGCAAGCTGTTCCACCACCCTCATTGTGCAGAACTTCCTCCTGATGTCCAACCTAAATGTGTCCTCAATTTAAGAAGGACATTGAGAGACTTGAAGGTGTCCAGAGAAGGGCAACGAGGCTGGGGAGGGGTCTGGAGCACAGCCCTGGGAGGAGAGGCTGAGGGAGCTGGGGTTGCTTAGCCTGCAGAAGAGGAGGCTCAGGGGAGACCTTCTTGCTCTCTCCAACTCCCTGAAGGGAGGTTGTAGGCAGGTGGGGGTTGGTCTCTTCTCCCAGGCACCCAGCAGCAGAACAAGAGGACACAGTCTCAAGCTGTGCCAGGGGAGGTTTAGGCTGGAGGTGAGGAGGAAGTTCTTCCCAGCAAGAGAGATTGGCCCTTGGGCTGTGCTGCCCAGGGAGGGGGTGGAGTCCCTGTCCCTGGAGCTGTTCAAGAGGGGGTTGGATGTGACACTTGGTGCCATGGTTTAGTAGTCATGAGGTCTCAGTGACAGGCTGGGCTTGGCATTTGAGGTCTTTTCCAACCTTGTTGATGCTGTGATTCTCTCTCTGCATGCATAAGCTACGTTTAATGCCTGGTTTTACACCCAGAAGGTGCAAACGAGTGGGACTCTAGTCAGAAGGGGATCTCTCTCCAGAACTATCCCCAAAGTACTGTAGCAATTGTTATTCCATTATCCATTACCAGCATGCTAATACAATTCATAGTGCAGCACCATTCTGTTATAAAGGGATGCAACAACTTAGCAGGAAGAAGAGACCTACCCAACACAAGGCATGAGCCTGGCAGCACTTTCCCTCCTCTTTTCCTCCCTGAGCATCGCCGTGCAGCAGCCCTGTACCCAAGAGGGAATCATTTGGGAGCCAGGTTCTGCAGCTGGCCCTAGGAATCTGGGATTACCTTCCTGCTCCATGAGCTATCCTGTGATGTGTTTGGCAGCTGGGAAAGTCCAGAGCAAGTAAGAGTGATCAGGCAAGGAAGGCTGAGGTTGATCCCATGGCTGATAAGATTCTTATCTGCCTTGGTTTCCGAGACTGGATGGTACCAGTGGCTCATAAATTAGCTTCCTTTTATCAACATGTGTCACACTAAGATGGTTCAGAAAACCTCACTGGAGGTTCACTTCTCTTATCTCTGCCTTCTGAGGCTTCTGAGACTGGCCAGAGGTACACCCCATGGTGTGGAAAGACGGGCAGCCCTCTCAGGAGTTCAAGCCTGGGTAGAGCAGTCCAGAAGAAAGAGGCTTGGGGGTGCTGGGTGCTGAGCAGCTCCCTGGGAGCCAGCAGTGCCCTCCTGCAGCCCCTCAGGCAGCTCTGTGCTGGGCTGCAGCCAGAGCAGGGTGGGCAGCAAGGCAGCAGAGGGGATTCTGCCCCTGGGCTCTGCTCTGCCCAGACCTCACCTCCAATCCTGCCTCCAGTTCTGGTGTCCACAGCAGGGAAAGGACACAGAGCTGCTGGAGAGAGGCCAGAGGAGGCCACAAGGATGCTGCAAGGGCTGGAGCAGCTCTGCTGGGAGCACAGGCTGAGGGAGCTGGGGCTGTGCAGCCTGCAGAGGAGAAGGCTCCAGGGGCACCTCAGAGCTGCTGCCAGCACCTGAATGGATCCTGCAGGAAGGCTGCAGAGAGACTTCTGCTGAGGGGGTCTGGAGACAGGACCAGGGGGGAATGGTTTGAAGCTGAGGCAGAGCAGGGTTAGACTGGAGCTGAGGAAGAACTCCTTCAGCATTAGGGTTGTGAGACTGGCCCAGGCTGCCCAGGGAGGCTGTGCTGCCTCTTCCTGGAGGGCTGTTCAAGACCAGACTGGATGAGGCATTGAGCAGCTGAGCCTGAGGTCCCTTCCAGCCCTGTGCCCTTCTATGATTCTATGCAACATGTGAAGGTGTAGAGTTTATTCCATGTTGTAAGCATGCTTGCAGGTGCCATCACATCCCACAGACGACCTGAACAAGCTTCAGCCTTTGTGAGGGATAGAGAAGGAGCCTGGAAATGTGATTAACAATAGTTAATGGCATTCATTGAAGGGTCCTTGCTTGCTGAAATGTCAGCTACAGTGGGAGGTGTTTGCACATACCCTGAGTTTCTCTAAGCCATGATGAAAGTCTGATTGCTCTGAAAAGCCCTAACTTGAATGCCATCACTTCAAACCTTTGCAGGCCATTCTTTCACACTTCAAACCTAACTGATGCTTTCTTTTTTCTCCCCCTCCTTGCTCCATCTTTTGTGTCTTACTAAGCAAAGCTTCCACTGTGAAAAAGGTCCTGAAGAAATCAATAGGCAGCTCGAAATCAATAGTGCTCTTGGACAGAAAGAGATGGCTCCAAAATTTGATATGAATATAGAATCCTGCTGCATATCTGAACCACCCTCAGAGGGCTTTTCTGATTTCCACCCTCCAGCACTCCCTGCAGACCTTTGGCAGTGGTGTAATGCAGCTGTGAAGCATGAAATGAGGGTGGTGCAAGGAGCAGAGCAAACCAGGCCCACACAGAACCAGGAAACGAAGGGACAGGCTGGAAGTAGCTTGAGCTTGCAAATGAATAAATAAACCAAACTATGATCAGCAAAGACAAAATCTGAATTAGAAACGTGGTCTTCATGGAAAGAGAAAAGGAAACCTGGAAGCAACAAGTTTGGGTTGGGGATTTTTCTTCATTCCATATCATAATAGTTGAATTTGGGGATCTCAAAGGTCTTGTCCAACCAAACCACTTCTGTGACTCTGTGATTCTTTGGTTCTATCATTCCATGGTTCTGTGATTCCTTGGTTCTGTGACTCCATGGTCCTATGACTCCATGATTCCATGAATCTATGATTCCATGATTCTGTGATTCCATGATTCTATGACTCTGTGATTCCATGATTCTATGATTCCATGCTGGCACAGGCTGCCCAGGGAGGTGGTTGAATCCCCACCCCTGGAGGGTGTTTCCAGGAGGCAGAGATGTGGTGTTGAGGGCCATGGTTTAACCCCAGCCTTGGTGAAGCTACGGAATGGTTGGACTGGATGAACTTAAAGGTCTTTTCCAACCCTACTCTTTGAATTCCCATCCCTGGGGGTGTTTCCAGGAGGCAAAGATGTGCTGTTGAGGGCCATGGTTTAACCCCAGCCTTGGTGAAGTTAAGGAATGGTTGGACTGGATGAGCTTAAAGGTCTTTTCCAACCATACTCTTTGAATCCCCATCCCTGGGGGTGTTTCCAAGAGGCAGAGATGTGGTGTTGAAGGCCATGGTTTAACCCCAGCCTTGGTGAAGTTAGGGAATGGTTGGACTGGATGAGTTTAAAGGTCTTTTCCAACCATACTCTTTGAATTCCCATCCCTGAGGGTGTTTCCAAGAGGCAGAGATGTGGTGTTCAGGGCCATGGTTTAACCCCAGCCTTGGTGCAGTTAGGGAATGGTTGGACTGGATGAACTTAAAGGTCTTTTCCAACCCTACTCTTTGAATCCCCATCCATGAGGGTGTTTCCAGGAGGCAAAGATGTGCTGTTGAGGGCCATGGTTTAACCCCAGCCTTGGTAGAGTTAGGGAATGGTTGGACTGGATGATCTTTAAGGTCTTTTCCAACCCTACTCTTTGAAGCAACGTGCCAACTGCCCAGCTTCCAGGTCACTCAGTCTTAGCCCAAAACATAGCTTTTATTTGGATTGTGGTGCAGTAGCTCCATAATGCATGAGGAGATCTCAAAGATGTACTTGGAAAGGAACCTCTGCAAGCCACACCCCTGCATGGCATACCCCATCCTCACCTCATCCTACAACCCTTTCAAGTCTGCTTAAAATCCTGTGGAAAGATGGGAAGCTTTCTAGGACAGCCCCATGCTCTTCTTACCCAGCAAGTTCCAAGGTCCAGCCATAAGGATTCTGGATGCCAACTTAACATACAGACATAGAGTCATGGAGTCATAGAATCAGAGTGACAGAGTCACAGAGTCATAGAACATTAGAGGTTGGAAGGGACCTGCAGAGATCACCCAGTCCAAGCCCCCTGCCAGAGCAGGAGCTCCCAGGGTGGTCTGCATGGGAATCCATCCAGGTGAGCTTTGAATCTGTCCAGAGAAGGAGACTCCACAACCTCTCTGGGCAGCCTGCTGCAGGGCTCTGGCACCCTCACACCAAAGAAGTTTCTCCTCATGTTGAGCTGAAATCTTCTATGTTACAGTTTGTCTCCACTGTTCCTTGGCTTATTGCTGTGCACCACCCAAAAGAGCTTGGCCCCCTCCATGTGCCCCCCACCCCTCACATATTGATAAGACATTGATCAGATCCCTCTCAGCCTTCTCTTCTCCAGACTAAACAGCAACAGGGCTCTCAGTCTCTCTTCACAGGGGAGATGCTCAAGTCCCCTAAGCATCCTCCTGGCTCTCCCTTGGACTCTCTCCAGCAGGTCTCTGTCTCTCTTGAACTGGGGAGCCCAGAACTAGAGGCAGTATTGCAGAGGTGCTCTCAGCAGGGCAGAGCAGAGGGGGAGCAGAACCTCCCCAGCCCTGCTGGCCACACTTCTCTTGCTGCACCCCAGGACCCCATAGCTTCATACCTGTGTGCTCTCTCCAAGGGGACAAACAGACTCAGGGCAGCAGCAGCATGGTCAGCACACAGCCAGCTCCACCCCTCCTCCACTGCTAAGCTATGGCCTTGTGGTGCTGGGAAGCCACCAAAGAGGTGAAAAGAGGGAGAGTAAAATGCTTCAAGTATCACACCAGAGATACTCTGCAGGGGGATTCAAACCCAAGGGTCTCAGCAGGGCAGAGCAGAGGGGGAGCAGAACCTCCCCAGCCCTTCTGGCCAGACTTCTCTGGCAGAATGCCCTTGGCTCTCTTGGCCCCCAGGGCACATTGCTGCCCCATGCAGAACTCGCTGCCCACCAGCACTCCAAGGTCTTTCCCCATGAAGCTCACAACTTCTCCCAGGTTATTCAGCATTCCAGGTCCAAACTGGGAGCACATGATGCAACTGCACCTGGCAAGGGAAGGAACTAGGCTTTATTGATCAGGGATTTTTTGTTTTATTTTTGTCAAGTAGCACCTCCCAGGGAAGGGTGAAGCTCTCTGTGGGCCATGCCTGATTGCAGTCACTGCCCATTAAGGAAGGAATAAGCTTGGCTTAAGCACATGAAAGCATTTCCAGGCTAGACTGAGGGGTGTTAAAGCAAAGGATGTCATCAATCCTCTGCTGCAGCACTTTGCCAGTTCCCCCTCTGCTCTCGCCCTGGCTGGGGTGTAATTGTCTGGACTGGGCTGGTAGCACAGCTTCCTTCTGCAGGCACAAGCTCCACTTTAGCCCAAGGTCCTATTGGAAGGCTTGCTCAGTTCTTAACGTGCTCACCATTGCCTCAGCTTTGGTCACCTTGCCAGAAAATGCTAAGAAAAAAAACCCACCCCATCCTCTCTGCATCTGCCTAATGAGAAGGTCTCCAGCAGCCTTTCCGTGCTGGAACTTGCTTTTCCATGAGCACATCCAGTGGGAATAAGCCCTGGCTGATTATTGCCCTTTTTATTAGATTTTTATTGGGTTGTGTAGTCTGGAGGAAAAGGAGGCTGAGAGGAGGCCTTTTGGCTCCCCACAGCTACCCTGAAAGGAGGCTGGAGCCAGGTGAGGGTTGGTCTCATGTATTTGTAGAGTCAGTCCAGGCTGGGGGATGAGGGGATTGAGAGCAGCCCTGCAGGGAAGCACTTGGGGGTTCTGGTGGGTGGGAAGCTGGAGCCAGCAGTGTGCACTCACAGCCAGGAATGCTCAGTTTAAGAGGCTCTGCAGTTTAGGAGGGGCAGGGATCTGCTGGAGGGGGTCCAACGGAGGGCTATGAGGATGCTTAGGGGACTGCAGCACTGCCTGGGGAGGAGAGGCTGAGGGACCTGGGGCTCTTTAGTCTGGAAAAGAGAAGACTGAGAGGGGATTTAATCAATGTCTATCAATGTCTGAGGGTTGGGGGTGAGGAGAGAGGGGACAGGCTCTGCTCACTTGCTCCCTGCGATAGGACAAGGAGCAATGGATGTAAGCTGCAGCACAGGAGGTTCCACCTCAACACAAGGAGGAACTTCTTTAAGGGTCACAGAGCACTGGAACAGGCTGTGAGAGAGACTGTGAGGTCTCAACAGAGAGGCTGTGGAGTCTCCTTCTCTGGAGCCTTTCCAGCCCTGTCTGGATGTGTTCCTGTGTGACCTGAGCTGGATTGTATGGTTCTGCTCTGGCAGGGGGCTTGGACTCAATGGTCTCCTGAGGTCCCTCCCAACCCCTAACATCCTGTGAGCCTGTGATCCTGTGAATGCCAAAGAGATCCTGGCCAGCAGCTTGAGGGAGGTGATTCTCCTCATCTAATCTACCCCCATGAGATCCCACTTGGAGTTAGTTGTCAGCACAAGAAAGGCATGGACCTGTCACAGTGAGTCCAGAAGAAGTAAACAAAATTGGAGGGATGGAAGACCTCTCCTCTGAGGAGAGGCTGAAGGAGTTGAGGTTGTTCAGCCTGGGGAAGAGAAGGCTCTGAAGAGACCTGATGGAGAGCTTTCAATGCTTAAGGAGAGCCTACAAGAAAGGTGGGGACATCTTTTTAGCAGAGCCTGTTGTGACAGGACAAGGGGGAGATTGAGCCTGGAAAGAAGAAAGAAATTTCATTACAATGTGAGTGGTGAGACAGTGGCCCAGGGAGGTGGTAGAAGCACCATGGAATGGTCTGGGTTGGAAAGAACCTCAAAGGCTCAACCAGTCCTACCCCCCTGCAGTCAGCAGGGACATCCTCCACTAGATCAGAGCCTCGTCCAGCCTCACCTTGAATATCTCCAGGGATGAGACCACAGCCACCTCCCTGGGCAACCTGTTCCAGTGTTCCACCACCCTCATGGTAAAAAACTCCATCCAAGGTCAGGCTGGATGTGGCTTTAAGCAACCTGATCTAGTGAAGCTGTCCCTGCCTGTGGCAGGGGAAGGTGGACTAGATGCCCTTTAAAGGTCCCTTCCCAGCCAAAGCATTCTCTGAGCCTTGTGACTCGATGGTTTTGACAGAGGTGGAAGGCAGAATTGCAGCAGTTTGCATGAAAGCTTTTATTCTACTACTGGGAAAAAGAGAAAAAAAGGGGGGTGGGGGGAGGGAAGAGGGGGGGGAAAAAGGGTAAATGAATATGATTGTGTGCTCTTGACTGAGTACCAAAACTAAACTGGTTGAAATGAGTTATGGGATTTCATTTTGGAGCCAAGAGATTAAACACGGTTACTTATCAGTCACCCAGCAGCTTATTTAGTTTGTCACTCATCTGCACTGAACTCCAGAGTCCAAAATCAATATACTGCAGCTGCAGAATAAATACAATGGATGCCCTTGGAAGAGGAGAGCTGAAAGGATGGCTACGATGATCAAAGTGAAAATGAACAATAGAGGTTTGTGGGTTTCTCTTGTCTCTTTTTTTTTGCTTCTTTCCCATCCAGATTCTAATAAAGAGGAGTTTAGCACCATGGAACAGAGAGTGTTTTCACCTCCACACATCCATTCTTCATTTCTCTTCCAGCTTCTGTGTGAATATACAGCCAGCAGGACCCAGAGCCAGCAGGGCGAGGGAGGTGATTCTGCCCTTCTGCTCCACTCTGCTGAGACCACACCTGGAGTACTGCACTGATACAGGCTGGGCAGGGACTGGCTGGAGAGCAGCCCTGAAGAAAAGGACCTTGGGGTGCTGGGGGAGGAGAAGCTCAGCAGGAGCCAGCAGGGAGCACTTGCAGCCCAGAGAGCCAAGCAGAGCCTGGGCTGCAGCAAGAGAAGTGTGGCCAGCAGGGCCAGGGAGGGGATTCTGACCCTCTGCCCCACTCTGCTGAGACCACAGCTGCAGCTCTGGGTCCACTTCTGGAGCCTCTGTGCCAGGAAGGCTCTGGAGGGGCTGGAAGGAGTCCAGAGAAGGGCCACGAGGAGGAGCAGAGGGCTGGAGCTGCTCTGCTCTGAGGACAGCCTGAGGGAGTTGGGGTTGTGCAGGCTGGAGAGGAGAAGGCTCCCAGGAGACCTCATTGTGGCCTTCCAGGATCTGCAGGGGGCTCCAAGCAAGCTGGGGAGGGACTTTTGAGGGTGTCAGGGAGGGATAGGACTAGGGGGGGATGGAGCAAAACTAGAAGTGGGGAGATTGAGATTGGCTGTGAGGAAGAAGTTGTTGCCCAGGAGGGTGGTGAGAGCCTGGCACAGGCTGCCCAGGGAGGTGGTGGCAGCCTCCTGCCTGGAGGTGTTTGCAGCCAGGCTGGAGGTGGCTGTGAGCAACCTGCTGTGGTGTGAGGTGTCCCTGCCCATGGCAGGGGGCTTGGAGCTGGCTGAGCCTTGAGGTCCCTTCCAGCCCTGACAGCTCTATGATCTCTAGTACAAAGGAAAGAAAGGTGATGGAAAAGTCTTGGGTTTGGAAGAGAGCTGCTCTTGGTCCTGGCCCAGGAGGGGTGCTGTGGGGAGTGCATGAACTGTAACCCAGATGTTATTGCTCCCATCTACACATGTATGTCCTGGCAGCCACATCCCCACAGAGGCACATCCTTTATGCACACTGCAAGTGAGAGACAAAACCAATTTGTGGGTGGCAATTCTACTTTTTCTCTTTTTCTTTTCTTTT